>JAOPUD010000154.1:19292195-19304882 GCA_027122715.1 Trisopterus minutus | reverse complement strand
AACGTCGGAAGAACGAAAATAAAAATAAATTTGTAGGATTTCAAAGATGTGAATGCTTGCAGCATTCACACCAATAATAACAATAATAATAATAATAATAATAATAATAATTTATTCATGAAAAATGTCCCAATACATCGATGTTTAAAAAGGGACATATCGCGAGCATAAGCCCTATGACAGTTGAGCGGCTGTATGTTGTCCTCCAGGCTGAAGACAAACAGACAGGAACGGCTCGGGAACCATTAGTGTGTAACACCGGCAACAACACGTAGCGCTCTTGAATGCAACTCAGCCCGTATGGGCAACTAACATCATACCCACCACAGTGTCCCCGACGAGGTTGGACTGACGGACTCACCTCAAGGTTATTAATCTGCGATCTATGAAATGTTGCTGACATATGTTCATTAGAAGAAATGACTGCTCGCACATCGCTGCTCGCCTTTGTTTTAATATGCGTTGTCTATCTACCGTATGTCCATGCCACACCTGAGTATGTAACTTAACCGAAAGAAAGACTTTGGACTTTAATGTCTGTCATCAAACGTCAGACTGTCTGTCGTCAGAGGACCAATGTGAGCGATAGACAGGTGTCTGTGTTCAGTGTTCTGAGAACACTTCACAGTATTATGGACAGAAAGTTAAACTAATGTGATATGACCGACGATCCCTTCCGTCTACCTCCTGTGGTCAGAGTGTGAGGATGAACCTGATGGACGAGTTGGTGGAAAGGTTCGTGGACGCGGCGTCCAGGGGGGACGTGGCGGCAGTGTCGAGCCTGCTCTCCCGCAGCGCCTCCCTCCTCGACCGGCCCGGAGCCAGCGGCTGGACTGCTCTGATGCTGGCCGCCCGCCACGGACACTTCGCCGTAGCAGAGACCCTGCTGTCGCTCGGGTTCGAACCGAAACCCGCCATAACCCAAAACCCATATGTATTTATCAGAATAAAATAAAAAGACATCATGGTATTAAAAGTTTGATGCAAAAGTTAAAAGTCTACAGTAAACTAAATGCATTCCAAGATATATGGGCTAATGAAAATAAATGTGCTGTTTATTATGAGAAATAAGGTAAAATCAAGTAATGTCATTTGGTAGTTGATGTAAAAATGCCTATTGCATTAAAATTGTAATTCAAGATCAAAATAAAGTTAAGTGTTCAAACTCCTGTTGCTCTCACGCTGACAGTGCTTTAACCGAACTGTAGCAATCGAAGCATACAGGCAGGACTGGAGATAAACGACCTGGTTACAAACCAACCTCTGGACAAAGTAGCCCTCGGAACGCTCTCCTGTCTCCTCTTTGACCCCTCTCCTCCTCTCCCTCCTTCAGGGCCGATCGCCTGGTGGTAAACCGTTCCTCCCAGACAGCCTATGACATCGCCAAGTTCTGGGGTCACACACACATCGGCCACCTGCTGGTGGGGACGGACGACCAATCCCAAAGCATCCTAGCGACCGCTAGCCCGAGCCAGGAGGTCTACTTCAGCGCGGAGCCTCTGGACCGTCTGAGCGAGAGGAGGAGCGATGCGGCGTGGCAGCAGGACAGACAGAACCGACCCGACTCCGTCTTCCTGCTCTTCTCCAACCTCAGCCCTCTGGTTCGCCGTGTGGAGCCCGGCCAAGGGCCCGGGGTAGGTAGTCTGGTCCTCGGAGGGAGCCATAGAGGGAGGTTGTCTTGTGTTCTGGTCCCAACAGACTGAGACCAGATTTTGTTCTGGTCCCAACAGGCTCAGACCAGCTTGTGCCGGTTGTCCTCCTCGCTGGTAAAGGAGTTGCTCCTCCAGCCAGGCTCAGTGCTGGTCTTCCTGGGCGTGGAGAGGAGCCGTCCCTCCTCCTCCTCCCCTCAGACCTCCAGGGAGCCGATTGCCTGGTTTGCCATCGACTCCACAGAGGATCCAGAGGTTTTGCTTAAGTTGGGCGGGGAGAAGGACCTCTTCTGGGCACGCAGACCCAACAGAGACCTGCTGAACTTCAGCCAGGACGAGGCGGGTCAGTAGAAGTAGAATGTTTTATTTATTAACTGACTTCTTCAATAGGGATCCACGTTAATGTATGATAGACCCAGGGAGTGAGACCCAGGGAGTGAGACCCAGGAGGTAGAGATCCAGGGGGGTAGAGATCCAGGGGGGTAGAGACCCAGGGGGGGAGAGACCCAGGGAGTGAGACCCAGGGAGTGCGACCCAGGAGGTAGAGATCCAGGGGGGTAGAGACCCAGGGGGGTAGAGACCCAGGGAGTGAGACCCAGGGAGTGAGACCCAGGGAGTGAGACCCAGGAGGTAGAGACCCAGGGAGTGAGACCCAGGAGGTAGAGATCCAGGGGGGTAGAGACCCAGGGAGTGAGACCCAGGAGGTAGAGATCCAGGGGGGTAGAGACCCAGGGAGTGAGACCCAGGGAGTGAGACCCAGGAGGTAGAGATCCAGGGGGGTAGAGACCCAGGGAGTGAGACCTAGGATGTAGAGACCCAGGGAGTGAGACCCAGGGAGTGAGACCCAGGGAGTAAGACCCAGGAGGTAGAGACCCAGGGAGTGAGACCCAGGAGGTAGAGACCCAGGGAGTGAGACCCAGGAGGTAGAGACCCAGGAGGTAGAGATCCATGGCATAGGCCCCCAGGGCAAAGGTAGGGATCCTTGTTAATGATAGATGATTATTTATGATAGACCCAGGGGGGTAGAGACCCATGAGGTAGAGACCCAGGGCACAGGGACCCAGGGTGGTAGAGACCCAGGGGGGGTAGAGACCCAGGGCACAGGGACCCAGGGTGGTAGAGACCCAGGGGTGTAGAGACCCAGGGCAGAGGGACCCAGGGGGGTGGAGACCCTGGGTGCGCATGCAGCAGCTAATCAACAGTGAAATATCACTCGCCTTGTCCTTCTCCTCAGTGATACTCTGAAACTGGACCTCCAACCCCTAGGGATCTTAGCGCAGGCGCGGGCGGTGTTAGCGTGGCACAGTCGCTACGCCTTCTGCCCGACCTGTGGGAGCAGTTCCAGGTCGGAGGAGGCGGGCTACAAGAGGACCTGCACCAATGCCATCTGCAGCAGTCAGCAGGGGGTCCACAACACCAGCTACCCTCGCGTCGGTGAGCAGGCTCTTTTTCTTCACCCCTGTACTTCGTTTCATTTTCATGATATGGTTTGATTTTTGGTACGTTGAAGATAGTTTTGATGCACTGGCTTGATCTTGTTATCACAACAGACCACGCTACAGCCCGGAGTCTTTTCAATACTCCGTTTATTAACCCTCTCTGAGAAGTATATTAATATACATTATACAAAGATAATAGGTAGGTGTGTAGGGATAGGTAATACATCCCTGTGTCCATCCCTAAACCAGCTACAAAGACATTCACAGGGCCTTGCATTAATCCTCCAAACTAGGACCCGTGTGCTTGATGTCCTTCATGGTTTGAAAGACAAACATCCACAAGCCCTATTCTGTCATGTGGTGTCTAACCTTTGACCTCCTCGTGTTGTGATTGAACCTTGACCCCAGACCCAGTGGTGATCATGCTGGTCCTCCACCCGGACGGTGAGCAGTGTCTGCTGGGACGCAAGAAGATATTCCCCCCTGGGATGTTCTCCTGTCTGGCTGGCTTCGTGGAGCCGGGTAACTAACACAAACACAACAGAGGAGGTGAATCCTGAAAGGAGGCGTGAGGGAATGTGTACCGAAGGTGGAGAAAGTGAGGTGCAGAGTGAGGACAGGTTTGGAGGGAGGGAGAGTGAGCAGGAGGTATCAACATGTGGTTCTCCTCTAGGAGAGAAGAGGATCAACATGTGGTTCTCCTCGAGGAGAGAAGAGTATCAACATGTGGTTCTCCCTTAGGAGAGAGTGTGGAGAATGCTGTGCGGCGGGAGGTGGAGGAGGAGAGCGGGGTGAAGGTGGGGTCCGTGCGCTACGTGGCATCTCAGCCCTGGCCCGTCCCCTCCTCCCTCATGATTGGCTGCCTGGCCGTCGCACTGTCTACGGACATCAAAGTGGATGAGAATGAGATTGAAGAAGCACGCTGGTTTCCACGGCAAAAGGTCAGCTACTTCTACCAAACCCCTCACTCGGACACTAAGCACATATGCACGGGGAGTCATAGTCGGGTAACTAAAGGAATAAGACCTCAACAGGACAGGACACCTTTAACCGATCTACGTCAAACAAAAATCGGCACATGAAAGGACAAGCTAAATCTGATAAGAACACCTTGATAAGACGTTCCTAGTCTGTCTCTACCTGCATGTACACAGCAGTGTTTCGGAGTTCGCTTTCTGCGCAGGCTCGAGATCTTTTCTGAGGGCCGTGAGCCGGAAGGAGACGGTAAAACGAGAAACGGCGATTTATTTTAAAAGGAGGCGCAGAAGATGGAGGAAGCTGGTGTCGGGCCAATATGGTTACCGCCTATGAGAAGCGTATCTCCGGCCACGGGAGTGCGCATGGCATGCATTCAGTAAAGGTGGAAGCACACAGACGCTACGCTTCCATTTCAGAATTAAAAGTACTTGTTTTCCTAAACGGTGGTCCTCAACAAGGATGTGAAGTAGTAACTTTGGGCACATCTCTCAAAATAAATGTTTTCTTCCGACGTGTTTACGTTTATTCATTGCGCATAGGAATTCTGATATGAAATATATTTTTTTTAAGTTATGTTTCCACATACGACCGAGGGGTCAGAACAATGGAGCGTCTGAGAAATTATATGGAAGTGAACTGTCAGCTGTCTGCTGAAAACATCTTTCTCGAATGCTGCCTGGGATTGTTGCTGGTGGTGACGTAAAGAGGTCAACCGATGGCTCTATTACCACTAGTGTAAATGGTTACAGCGCCACCTATCGCACCGGGGTATGACAATGCTCCGGCCAATGTATCGATTTACTCACCGCCGTGTATAACCGGACAATTGCAGTTGTCCAATTGCGGAGCATAGTCGAGCTATGGCTTTAATCGGATCAAGCTGTGCATGTAAACGTACTGAGTGCAAAGGAGTGTGTGTATGATTGTGACTTTCTGTCTTCCAGGTGATTGATGCCCTTTTCAGGGGAGGTAGTCCCGCCCTTCTCCTCTCTCCTCAACAGACCATCGCCCACCAGCTCGTCAAACACTGGATTGGCTGCAGCTCCAACCTATAACACCTCACATACTACACATGACCAGCAACATCCTACAGTCACATACATGCATACAACCACCAACATGAATACAATGGTCAACCTCTTACATGCTTCATGCAAAGGACAACATGCAACCCCCAACACATAACCACTGTGGAACACCTGGACCAACGTCGGCCTGGACCACCACATTCATTGCAGATATTCCCTAGAGGGCCGACGGTCCGACTGGGACCTCATCAGCCACCAAGCGCTTCCAGGCTGCAACATAACATTCAAATGACACGGTTCTTTCCAGAGCAGCCATTTATTTTTTTAGAAATCCAAAAGACGTCAGATATTTCCAAGTTATAGCCGATAATAAAATACAATTTGAATTACAATCTGAATAAAATGGTCTCACGCTGCACACTGCTCCTAGCCAGGATGCCTTTGATGCAGAGGAAGAATTTATCAAATATGAAATCAACTCAGTTCATAATTCAAGTTAATTTGAAATGATTGAATTACAAGATTAAAGAGTAACCTGACTCTAAAACCAAACCGCAAATACAGAATCCGCTGTTGAGCCAAGTTATTTCAATGAATGTGTTGTTTTTTTACCAAGTGTAAACATGAATATGTACACGCGTTGTTTACTGCGCCCGGAGAAGGATCAATCATCCTGGTTCGGTCAGGTGGAAGATAATCGTGTCCAGGGTAAAATATTTAATCTTTGCTTTAGAACGTATCAAGAAGTGTGGTAGTACTGTTGTTCTTCAGCACCAGACACTTGGATACAGGAACTTCCCAAAGGGCTGGTCTCAGTGAAGTTTGAGCTGAGGACGTAATCTCCGTCGCAGACCATCAGAGGAACCCCTGCGGGATGCAGACCTTGACCTAAACAAAGACTGAAAACCTCTGGGTTGTGGAAGTTGCTGAGCTGTGAGGTCACTTCCTCTTCCTGGGGTAATAAGCAATGGCTGCAAAAGAGGGGTCGCTGAATGAGGGGTTGCATCCAGTCAGGAAGTGCTTCCTTGGTGACGGGGCTGTCGGCGATGTAGTCGGCGCTTGGGAAAAGAAAGCAGTGGTTTTGGTACAGCGAGGACATGGCTACGACCTGCACAGCGGCCACGTGTTCCTGGGAGAGGGGCAGCTCTCCGAGGGCAGCTGGAGGGGCGTCTGCACGCTGGCTGGCCTCTGGTGCACCTGCAGTGACCTCGATGGGATGTTTGTCCCCCAAAAGATCAGTCTCCAGAAAGTCTTCGATATTCAAGACGTTCCTCACCAATGCCTGTACATATGAGCAGAACATAACCATACTATATATAGTACTAATGATACTTATAGAACACACACACAAACACACCTGTTGGTGTTGGTCCATCAGCCAGAGTCCTATTGAGCTTCTCCTGGGGCTGGAAATCCTCGACACAAAGTAATACTTGCACCTGTACCACAAATACAGTTAAGGGCTCAACATGGTTTATACGCATCCTTGGTGCACACTGCACACAACATGCAAAAAAACATTACATTTGGTGTCATTACACCAAATGTACACTACAGTAATTAATCAGTCAGACATGTGCTCTATATGTGAATATATTGCAAAATAAAAATAGCCAGTTTTTTTTAACGAATAACATCTATTTTGTGACTTGGAAGTTATTTTATTATAAAGTGTTTTATTAAGTAAGTAAGTTGCACACTTTAAGTAAATTGCTCCTTTGCTGTAAAGGCGGCAAGACTATGGAACACTTGCCGAAGAACACCAGTACAATGAATAGACTGGATCCCCTCAAAGTTGCGCTAACCAAACTACTGAAGTCATTCCCTGACACACCGCCAACCAATGGCTATACAGTGACAAATGACACCTCACTTCTCGAGTGGAACCTGCAGAAAGGATCTATCTCAGGGTGATGGGTGAATCACCCCGTACATGAAAGTGTTGACCTGATGCAATCCCTGCCCGACCTACTCGAAGAATTCTAAGGAGAAGAAACGTCACGCTTTACTAAAGCGCGTGGGACTTCAACCACCTCTTGCTCGACACTATTTCATTGGTCAGACAGCGCCATGGACGGAAGCCGAATAAATTCACTTAAATAAATTCTGCTCTGTTTTTCTGAATTAACGAGATACCCCAAAATCCCAGGAGCAGCTTTCTTCTTCACCGCCTGTTTAATAGAGCACTTTAGTAAAGCGCACGCGTGATTTACCAAAGCGCGCATGTGAGTTATAAAACAAGCTAAGCTAAGCTAGCTGTAGCCTGCATTTGTGAGACTCAATGAAACCTTCTAGAACTTTTGTTGTCTGTGCTGCAGTGGCCTCATTGTGGAGACCAGTCGGACCTGTGCACCAAGCACACTGGAGGCCTTGGACATCACAGCGGCACAACGCAAAGGGTTCTCCATTTTGGCAAAAAAGGACCATTGGAATGTTAATAATTGTGTAGGTAGTAATGCAATTTTGGTAATTGTTCCGTATCAATCGTGACATTATTTGTCATTACGGGAACATCGTTGTTTGAATTAGCCACAGCGTTTTCATGTGAGACATGGGAAATCCAAGTTTTCATTACCTAAGGGTTATGGTGTATTTACTACACTTTATATTACAACTCTCAAAACAGTGCAGTATCACCAACATAAAAATCCCATGTTGGATTGGGATGTTAAGCCCTCTAGGACTGCACAAGTGTACGTACACCACCCTGGACAGGACGCACAGGAACGTGGTGACCACCAATAGGATCACAGAAGAGATGAGAGTGGCTCTTGAGACATCTGAGGAGGAACCTAAATAGAAAAGGTTAAAGCTATTCATCATTTCAACACTCAATGGTCTGCCAATAAGAGTTCATTCAACCCTAAGCGATCGGCCAAGAAGTCTGCTGTTAAAGGCAACTTTGTGATTGTTAAACCTTGACCCAATTTTCACACCATTTTGGGTCTAAGTGACTAATGTGGACAACTACTGGAAACTGGGACAGGATTGAGGGAGAATGCTTATTTACATTTAGGGGATTTTGCTGAGACTTTTATCGAAAGCGACTTACAACCATTCATTCACGCCCGACGGCGGAGTCAACCGCGCAGGGCAGCAGCCAGATGGCCAGGAGCCGTCAGGGGGAGGCGTCTCGCTCAGGGACACCTCCACACTCAGCTAGGAGGAGCCGGGGGTCGGACTAGCAGCCTTCCGGTTACCAGTCAACCAGTTCTACCTCCTGAGCCACAGCCTCCCCTGCACTGCTTCAGCCCAGGCCTTACCCCTGGCTGAACAAGGACCCGTGTGGGCGCCAGTGCCCGCCAGTCACACCTTCTGCTCTGAAGCGTTGACTTGTTGCAGGGAATGATCGTCATGACGATCTCAACCGACCAACACAACAAAACCGCCTGCATGTCTTTCTCCAACTCTGGGATCCTGGGCGTTCTCTGGCTGCAGCCACCCAACCTGCCCAGGCGTCCAGAGCCAGACGTGGTCAGACACCATGACGCTCTGACAGGATTAAGGTATTAAGAAAAAATAGTCCCCTAAGGGTGACATTACAACAGCCAATAGGCTGCAATGGCTACAGCACTCACTCAATAATGTACTACTTTCAAAAGT
This sequence comes from Trisopterus minutus, assembly GCA_027122715.1. Classification (NCBI taxonomy): domain Eukaryota; kingdom Metazoa; phylum Chordata; class Actinopteri; order Gadiformes; family Gadidae; genus Trisopterus; species Trisopterus minutus. The sequence continues at coordinate 19,296,185 of JAOPUD010000154.1, read as the reverse complement.
TGTTGTCCGCATAAGTCACTTACACCCAAAATGATGAGGAAAATGGGGTCCAAGTTGAAAAGTAATTATCCCATCCCCAGGAAAGTTTTTTCCTACTTGCTGCCATGGAAACGCACCAAAAGGGGTTCTGATAATGTCTTTGGTGATATTATCAGCCAGAAGCAGAAGAAAATACTCCTTGTCGGGGATCAGGTTTTGAAAGGTATGCTGTGATTGGTCTGGAAACAGGAGCAATGCTGAAAGATAAAGATTTTTCTATTATATACCATTATCTTTTAAATTGTAACATCCCGTCCAATCTAAACGGTCAGTTGTGACCTTGCAGTAACACAACTGAATATAAAAGTATTTTATCAAGGAACTTGCAAGTTCAGGTATACATACACATACTGTATATTTACAGTATATAAACCTCCAACATATTGAGAGTCCTTCTTAAACCTAGTGAGCCGTTCTACCTTGGTCCTCTGAATCACATCTCAACACCATTCTGTATCGCTCCACTCTGGGCCCAGTCTTCCTCCGCCACACCCACTGAGCAGTTATCACAGTGTTGGTCACCTCCACCAGCCTCAGATTGACGACCTCAAGCAGCGCTGGGGAAACACGTAGTTCAGGTTAGAACCACAGAGGAAGAACAGAAGGAGATTTCATCTCTGACTCACATTGGCTCATCTTAACATCCCACACATTATTTTGAAAACAGCCGTCATTAAGAAACAGTTTTGTCGTTTTTGTTTGCCACATTTATTACATCCACTTCTGCTACTCAGAACCACATCCCCATTCACAGACACTCGTGTGCGTCATGTTTGTCGAGGTCTTTGGACACCAACTGAGTTGTCTGGGACTATACCTTGCAGACCAAGTCTGATGCAAAGTAGACACAGCACATGAGTTTTCCACAACCGTGTTTTAAGTCATGTTAACAGCAAGTAGGCTTGAACGGTAATCTATAAGCCTATCCAATTGGTCCCCCATTTAACAGAAGAATTAAATGTGTGATCATCGCAGTATAGGGTTCAATCGATTGGAGAAAAAATTAATATTATAATAATTATATATTAAATTCTATTACGTTTTTAATGGACTTTAAAAACTGATTTGGGCGGCAAAGCACAGAAAACAGAAACCAGTGTGTTTATAGACCTCCATGCTGCAGGCTAGCAGTGATGGAGCGTGGTGGGCCACAGAGGTGACCGTGCACTGGGTGGACCGTGATGCTGTAGGTCTGCTCATGGTCCAGCTCACCTGAAGAGGGGACCAGGGTTATTATCTTCCTCATTGTAATATCCTCATCATCATACTGTGTATATATGACTAACATATGACTAACTAGCAGTTTGCTAACTTGCTGATTGCTACTTATCTGATGTCTTACTAGCAGATCTAATGGCTAACTAACTGAGTAACTGACTAACTGAGTAACTAACTAACTAACTAACTAACTAACTGAGTAACTGACTAACTGAGTAACTAACTAACTAACTAACTAACTGAGTAACTGACTAACTGAGTAACTAACTAACTAACTAACTAACTAACTAACTGAGTAACTGACTAACTAACTAACTAACTAACTAACTGAGTAACTAACTAACTAACTAACTAACTAACTAACTGAGTGACTAACTAACTAACTAACTAACTAACTGAGTAACTGACTAACTGAGTAACTAACTGAGTAACTAACTAACTGAGTAACTAACTGAGTAACTAGGCCCAGGCTGGCTGAGGCCTACCCTGGATGACCGCTGAGGTGTTGTTCACCCTAGTCCAGCCGCTGAGGGAGTCCGTCTCCTCAGACCGCCACTCCACAGCATACTGGCTCCCAGGGACGGCGTGGGACCAGGCCTCCGAGGCAGTGGGCGGGGTGGGGGAAACCCTGCCCATCTCCCATTGGACCAGGAAGCCCATGTGATCAGGATACAGACTGACGGCCCACAGGTGGCTGGGCAGTGGCAGGGCTGTCGAACACACCCAGCATCTCCATCATGTTCCTCATCCTCATCCTCCCCAGAGGTTTGGCTACAACAGAGGGGCTGCTGGGACCTGAGATGAGCCCTGACGTAACGCTCTCTTCTTCCCCCACCCACCCCCCCTCCAGCCAGACACAGTAGTAATGCCCCTTTTGGGACTCTGTAGTCCGTCCGTCTGTCTGTCCATCCATGAGCAAGAAATCTGTTATTAATCAGTGTGAGGCTACCGTTGTGTGTGTGAGACATAACATCCCGTGCTATTCCCCCGTCCCGTGTGCGGCGTGGTGCAGACTCACGCCGGGGAGGCTCCGTGGTCAGCTCCCCCGCGGGGCCCAGCCCCATGGCGTTGAACGCCGCCACCGAGACCCTGCAGCGCTGCTGCTGCTCCTCCACCAGGAGGCGCACCGTCAGCCCCGTCACGTTGACCGTCGCCCGCGCCTCCTTCGCTGATGGGCAGTAGCTGACTTGGTATCCTTGGATACGGCCTCCTGCGAGGCGGACATCAAGCTCCTGGGAGAAATATACGTTTTTTTATTCCTTTTCATATTCCTAAAGCTGCCCTGCTCTCCGTCGAGTCGAATGTTTTCAGAGAACCAGAGGGCAGTTCTATTAGTAATGTAGTACTATGTGCGCATATAGGTAACAGTGGCTAACAGTGTCTGCTACACCCACTTCAGCTACACCACACCCACTTCAGCTACACCACACCCACTTCAGCTACACCACACCCACTTCAGCTACACCACACCCATTTGACCAATAGGGATCCTCCTCTCTGGAGCAGCTCCAGCGAGGGTCTTCTCTCTCCTCCTACCGTCCACATCAGCCAGAGCAGGAGCCGAGGAGGAGCTCCAGGGGCCTCTGGCCTCCTCTCCAGGCGGTGGCAGACATCGGGGGCCGCGGACGGGGCTGGGGCGCCAGGGGGATGGACCTCATTGGTTATGGACCTCATTGGTTATTGCCCTCATGGGGTATGTGGTCCTCATGGGGTATGTGGTCCTCATGGGGTATGTGGTCCTCATGGGGTATGTGGACCTCATGGGGTATGTGGTCCTCATGGGGTATGTGGTCCTCATGGGGTATGTGGTCCTCATGGGGTATGTGGACGACTGACCTCTCCCCAGGGTGCGCTCTTTGTGGGCGGCGCTCCAGGCGCCCCAGGACCCTAAAGGGGGCCTGCAGGCCACCGTAGCGCTGTACAGCGTGGCGGGAAGCAGCCCCCGCAGGGTGTAGACCACCGGCTGTCCTCGCTCCACCCTCACCGGCTGGTCCTGGAACATCAGACGTTACCACAGAACCACCACACACTGGACACCACACATCACTGCTTTACAACTTATGATACCATATTTAATACTACTAAAACATAATACAGTGTTTTGATGAATACTGCACCTGGGTGGTCCGGGGACCGTGCTCGGCAGCATAGCGGACCTTACAGAGGCCACTGCTTCTGGGGGTCCAGGAGAGGTCCAGAGAGCTGGAGGAGGCGTGTGAGAGGCCCACCTCGGGCTGAGACCCCCGGGCTGGAGGGAGGGGAAGAGAATAAAGACTGATGATGGGACATGTTCCCACAGGCTGTGTGCTGTATGTACTACTACAGGCTGTATGTAGTACTACTACAGCACTACTACAGGCTGTATGTACTGCATGTACTACTACAGGCTGTATGTAGTACTACTACAGCACTACTACAGGCTGTATGTACTACTACAGCACTACTACAGACGGTATGTACTGTATGTACTACTACAGGCTGTATGTAGTACTACTACAGCACTACTACAGTCTGTATGTATTGTATGTACTACTAGTCTGTATGTACTGTATGTACTACTAGTCTGTATGTACTGTATGTACTACTACAGGCTGTGTATTGTATGTACTACTACAGGCTGTATGCTGTATGTACTACTACAGCACTACTACAGACAGTATGCTGTATGTACTACTACAGGCTGTATGTACTGTATGTACTACTACAGACGGTATGCTGTATGTACTACTACAG
>JAOPUD010000154.1:19037783-19052172 GCA_027122715.1 Trisopterus minutus | reverse complement strand
GACCACCCTGTCCCCTCCTGCTCCGTGTAGGACCACCCTGTCCCCTCCTGCTCCCTACAGGACCACCCTGTCCCCTCCTGCTCCGTATGGGACCACCCTGTCCCCTCCTGCTCCCTACAGGACCACCCTGTCCCCTCCTGCTCCCTATGGGACCACCCTGTCCCCTCTTGCTCCCTATGGGACCACCCTGTCCCCTCCTGCTCCCTATGGGACCACCCTGTCCCCTCCTGGTAGAACGACCATCAGTCAGTAGTGAAACGTCTCATACATCAGAGGCAGCCATCTTGGTTGTTTAGTATCAGCAGAGAATGTCCAATAGGAAGAGAACAGGCCTCTCTGGTGAGTTCCTGTGTCTGAACTGGTTGTGGTTCCTACTCTGTCCATTTGAGGGCGCTCTGCGGTGAGTGCAGAATGAACGGGAGTCGTCTGGGTTTCACCCTCAAATTCCACTTTCTCAGGGTGTCATTTTTTGTCAAGTAATTTGAAAGTCACGATCAAAAGGGGGGGGGGGGGCTAAGACAATACACTCAGCTGAATATTGAATGTTTTAAGTTCAATTAACTGTCCTAAAAATCGGTTCAATAGGATGATGAGGTCACTGCCAGAGGTCCTGCTTTACGGCCAGTTCTGAGTCACTTTGGCACTTCTGCACACATATATAACAATTCACTTTGACGGAAAGTCCTCCTCAAGATAATGTTTCTGATTCTGCTTCAGCTTCAGATGCCATCAAGAGGGGTCTGGTCGTAATCAGTCACCAGTCCCTCCCTGACCAATCAGAATTCATTAGCAGAAATACAAGCTGCGATATTTCTAGGACAAGCAGGTGAGAGAGAGACATGTAGCCGCCCCACAGACCCCATTCAATCTGCCCTCCTGCGGTCTCCCCCAGTGCAATAATACTGGACCTGTCACCAGGGTGATACAACGGAGCTCAATAGAGAGAGCCAAGGCTCTGCTAGACGCTCTGGTGCCAGTCAGCGTCATCGTATCAAACCCCTCACATAGTAGATAGGACGTGGTTGGGGCCAGGTATGTGTGTGTAATGTGTGTGTGTGTGTGTGTTTCTATCCCAGAGGGACCCAGAGGTCTGCCTCATGGCTGCCAGGGCTGCAGAAGCATGACGTCCCCATCGTGGTTGGAGTGGGCGTGTCTCTGGCCTTCATCTTCATTACCATGGCTTTCTATTCGCTGTTTCAGAACACTGAGCCTGTGCCAGTCATCCGAGCAGGTCTGGGTCCGCTAAGCCCTGCACACACCACCCCTAACTCCCCGTGGGCCTTTGCCCCAGCGGCCATCCCATAATCTAGCCTTACACCAGGTCGCTGGGAGGGGAACTGAATGTGGAATGTCTGGAATTTGATACTTGAATTTGTGGATTAAAAGAGGGAGGAGTGTGTGTTTAGGATGTTCTGTTTCAGGTGTTGTTTGTCAAATGTGTCAACAAACTGTACTTCTTCTCCTCCTTGTGTGTCGTTCTTCTGCCTCCTCTCCTCTTCCTCCCAGGGGCCGTGGCGCTGACTGAAGCTCACCAACCAGGTCATAGTGAGTCTACCGTTGTGGGGACCAGTGGGCTCAGGAGTTACCTCTGAGCCAACACTGTATTTAACATGTCAGAGGTCAGGCCGGGACGGTAGGCAGTCCCTGGACCTGACCTACTGAGGAGGGGGGGACAGGTTAGGGCCCCCGGACTGACCGGACCTGAAGAGTTCACAGGAGAGCACAGCAGGAGGGACCCAGGCTGACCGGATGCTGTCTGATAATAATAATAATAATAATATGATAATATAATAATAAAATAATAATACCACCACAGCTAGCATTCAGAACCAAGATGGCCGCTGGGTGAAGCGCCCGTGGAGGGGTGGTTCCTGAGTGTTTCTAACGGGACCGTGTTCTGACAGCTCAGCGGAAGGCGGGCGTGGCCAGCAGACAGGCGGAGCCGCAGTCCTCTGGGAGGACCTACGACAACAGGTGCTCCTCTGGGCACACGTCTCAGCGGCTTCTTTAATGATAGTCATTTTACTGTGTAATAACCGTTCAGCACAAAGCAAAATGACCCGTCATTTGGAATATATATTACTGCTTTAATAATCCTAATTAAACCCTAATGTGGTAGCTGTCCAGCTCCACAGGCAGAATGAGGCATAAATGCTGTGGTACCCTCAGATGCTTTGGATGAAAGAGTGAATGTCACATATATTTAAATCAGTAAACAACAAAGTATTCAAATTCCAATAGGGCTAAAAGCAGCCCTTTGTGTGTGACATGTGCCTGTGTGTGTGTGTGTGTGCGTGTCCCTGTGTGTGTGCCTGTGTGTGTGTGTGCCTGTGTGTGTGTGTGTGTCTGCCTGTGTGTGTGTGTGTGCGTGCGCACGCATGCCTGCGTGCATGCGTGTGTGTGTGTGCATGCGTGTGTGTGTGTGTGTGTGTGTGTGTTCAGGGCATTTGAGGATGACGAGTGTGTAGCGGTGATTGAGCAGAGCCCCAACACGTCAGACACCCGGGCCCGGCCGCTGGGCCCCGGGCTGGTCCTGGTTCAGATGGAGCCGCCACCTGAGGACCTGAGAGAGGACCACCAGCGGGCCCTAACAGAGACCTTCCCTCTGGCCGCTCTGCTGGACCCACAGGTCAGGGAGACCACCAGGACCAGACCAGGACCAGGACTACGTCTGGCCCCTGTGTGTTCATGCACTCATGAATGCTTAGTTTTCTGTTCCACCTTCTGTATTCAAATGCAGGTTCTGTGAAGTGATCTAACTGTTGATATGTTTGGAACCAATCAAAGGCTTTGTCCCGCCCTCCCTCGCAGGCGGAGGCCTTCAGCCTGCCTCCACCCGCGGCCGGTCTGGGCTGTGTGGAGGACTGGGTGAGCAGCAGCCTCCGCCCGGCCTGCCAGGAGCCTCCCACCCCACCCCTGTCTCTGACTCCGCCCTCCTCTCTGACTCCGCCCTCCTCTCTGCCTCCACCCTCCTCTCTGCCTCCTCCTCTGTCCTCCCCGGCCTCCCCCGCGCCCTCCCCCACCCTCTCTCTCTGCGCCTCCTCCCCCTCCTCCCTGGCTACCGTACGGGAGGAGCGGCTCCGCTCCTCTCTGAGCCTCCAGACGCCGGCCCAGCCCGCCTCCACCTCCACCCAGGCCTCCACCCAGGCCTCCACCCAGGCCTCCACCCAGGCCTCCACCCAGGCCTCCCCCGGCTCCTCCCTCCCCGTCCACCACAGCCTCAGCGTGTCCCACTCCCTGAGCTCCCCGCTGCTCCTGTCCCACCGCCTGTCCCTGGGCTCCTCCACCAGCCTCACCGTGGACCTCACCTTCCACCCCGCCGCTGCCGCTGCCATGGCGATCGCCACGAGCACTCACATCAGCTCCAGCACCACGGCGGGCACCGCTCCTCTGTTTAACTTCCCATTGGCTAACAGTCAAGCGAGCGACCAATCCGCTTCGAGAATGCCGCACAGCAAGTAGCGAGCTCCGCCCCGGCGGTCCTGAGGAGGCGCTCCATCGTCTGATCGACTCATCGCTCGACAAAAACTAATGCTGACATTTAAGTTTAACATGGCGGAAGATCTTTACGTAAGTCATCATGTGACCGTATGTTTCATAGCCAGTACGTTAAATAGCCTCTTTATCCTCAGCACACTGAGACGATGCTCAACACGGCATGTGTTCAGTAGCTCTGTTATCTTAATGTGTACCAGAATCAAAGAGGTATCAATGTGGGTAATACTAGTAGGTCTACAACAGATCACACTGTTCTGTTTAAATATAATGTATATTTACAATATTGTGTGAAAAGTGAACAACATTTGGCCAGTGGTGTGTATAGTATTGTTTTAATATTTATAAACGATGCCAAGAATAGAAACGGTTACTCTTGAGAACATATCGCAATTTATATAAAAAATACCCATTCTTGCAACAAGCTAGTGACTGTTAACAAATGTCTCAAACCAAATGAAGTTCAATGGCTATATTCATAACACCAAGTTATACATTCTGTGTTCAGTATGTGCATTTAACATTTGTTACTTAAACCATGCTCGCCTTTCTCAAAAGTGTTAATCACACTAATGAAATTAAATGATTGATCTCAAATGTATTCTTAATATTTTTCAAGCAGAGATTAGGAATGGTGAAAAGATTATGCTGACATTTCGAACAAAATGCATTTGAGAACATAACTTTACATTACTGTTATTTAAAACAACATGTAAGGTTGGTTAACAAGATGAATGTTTTAAATGTGGGAGCTAGCGTAGCTCTGCTAGCTGGGTGGTGGGAGCTAGCGTAGCTCTGCTAGCTGGGTGGTTTGAACTAGCGTAGCTCTGCTAGCTGGGTGGTGGGAGCTAGCATAGCTCTGCTAGCTGGGTGGTGGGAGCTAGCGTAGCTCTGCTAGCTGGGTGGTGGGAGCTAGCGTAGCTCTGCTAGCTAGCTAGCTAGTGGGAGATAAAACAATAAGAGTGGAAAGGGCTGGCCAGCATTTTTTATATATATCAGTTAAAGGATGGGATTTTATTGATACCGTTATGGAAATAAATATTGATCAGCATTGACAATGCCAAAGAAAATATACCAATGAATAACCTATAATTAAAGCAGAATTAACAAGGGACCAAGGCTGACTCAGACCACGAAGACCCTGATAGACCACCAAGACCCTGATAGACCACCAAGACCCTGATAGACCACTAAGACCCTGATAGACCACCAAGACCCTGATAGACCACTAAGACCCTGACTCAGCTTGGATGAGGGTATGTCAAAAGCTTCCTTCAAGTATTCAATAGATTGCTGCAGCAATCTGGGATGGAGTGAAGCTTAGCCCTCACCTATGCTACTTCCAGTACACCGAGTCTGGTCAAGACTGGCCCAAGTCCACCCTGTCTTTAGGTGGACCCCGTCTTTAGGTGGACCCGGTCTTGTCTTTAGGTGGACCCAGTCTGGTCTTTAGGTGGACCCGGTCTTGTCTTTAGGTGGACCCGGTCTTGTCTTTAGGTGGACCCGGTCTTGTCTTTGGACCCGGTCTTTAAGCACCTGAAGTTGATGGGGCTTGTTTGTTGGTTACATATTTTGTTCAAAGTTCGATTTTTACATTTTCTTATAGCAGGTATTGAAGGCAGGTATGATAAATCAAATGGAAACAAATATATGTATTTCATTTTCAGTCAAGGACCGTTTCCCCCCTCCCAAACATCATAAAAAACCTTAAAAGTTCCAAATAATTTAGCATCTCAATTAAATAAATCCTCTCACCTCTCACAGATCGTACAAAAATAACTACAAAACCCGACCAATCACAGCTCTGTGCTGGGGTCCCGGGGCCTGGGGTCCCGGGGCCTGTGGTCCTCCTCGCTGCGGGGGACGTGGAAGGAGACGTAGGGACACCAGCGGCTGTTCAGACACACCAGCCGCTCCAGCGTGGCGGAGTTGACCACGTCGAAGCCCACCGCGCCCCCGAAGGTGCTGGGCTTCCAGTACACCGGCGAGCAGATGGGGTTCCCCAGGAGGCCCTTCAGAGAGAACGGGGCCCCCATCTCCACCATGCTCTCGCCAAAGATGGCGCTGTGGCGCGTCCGCTCCAGCAGCAGGCCCGGGTAGAACTCCAGGGCGTCGATGTCCCCGTACAGATCCTCCAGCTCCCGGGCCATCTCCGGGTCGTCTGTGGACCAGCAGGTCACACTGTGTTTGTTCAGGAGCCTCAGAGCATCACCGCAGAGCTCACGCCTCTTCTGTTCTTCGTATCAACAATCATCTATCAAGTTTCCTCCTGCGTTATCGTAAATACACCAGCACTGATCTGTGCTGTAGAATAGAATAAGTACGTCCATGTGGAATGAAGGAACATCTCTGGCCCCCCAGTCTGGGCCAGAAGCATGCTTTAGTGTGGATTTTTGCACATAGTGCATACTTCTGAAAACACCAATAATGCTTACCGGTAAATTCATAGAATGAAGTGTATGGCTTGAGCTCAAACTTCTTGCGGTACTCGTTGAACGGCTGCACACGCAGGGCTCTGGACTCTTTGATGACCAGCTCCACCACCTCCTGCAGCCGGGCGTGGACATTCCCCCCGCCCCCGATCTGAGACACAAAGCTCCCCCATTACTGGAGAGAAACGCCTCTCGAGGTGGAACCACAAAAGCCCGTGTGAAATACACGGTGTTCAGCTCAGTGCTTCAGTGACTCAAAATATAATACTGACTAATATACTGAATAAAATAAGTCATAATATATGGAATGAATACTGATTAATATACGGAATAGAATAATTAATAATATACAGAATTAATACTGAATTCAGAATTCAGAATAATATACACATTAAAATACAGGCACCTGTCCGGCCTGCTGTCTGGCGAAGGAGTCCACCAGCTTCTCAACCCCAAAGTGCAGAAGAAGGGAGGTGTTGAACAGGAAGTGGGGGTAGGTGATGTCCTGTCCGTCCACCAGGAAGCTGTCGGGCATGAGGGGGTGCCAGTGGTACAGGTGGTTGAACTCCAGGGAGATGCGGTTGCTGTACTGGAACTGGTCCTTGAAGATGAGCGTTGGGTCGAACTTGAGCTGCAGCAGGTAACCACTGAGCTGCTGCACGTACTCCTCGATCACGATGCGGATGGTCTCACCTGGGGGCGCACACACACACACACACACACACACACACACACACACACACACACACACACACACACACACACAAACAGGACACAGACGTAGCATCACGTGACACTGACGTAGCAGTGCCAGGTGTATCATCCCCCGTCACAGAACTCAGGAGTGATACTCAGTCAAACATGCGCTGGGGCCCACTGGGGCCCACCCACCGGGGCCCACCCACCGGGGCCCGCCCACCGGGGCCCACCCACCGGGGCCCGCCCACCGGGGCCCACCGGGGCCCACCGGGATGAAGGATGAAGGATGAAGAAGTACCGATGACGATGAGCCTGGTGGTCTGGAAGAGCTGCTCGTCTCCCCAGGTGGGGTGCGCCTCCTTCAGCACATCACACACCCGGTTGTGCTCCCGCAGCCACAGGGTGGAGTACAGCGTGAGTCCTGGCAGCAGGCCAAACACCTCCTGGCCCAGGGCCAGGCGCTGGCTGGGGGGCACGCTGCTGGGATAGCTCATGGCCACCGGGACCTCCTGGGTGGTGGGGGGGTACACCTCCCCGTCGATCACCTGAAGGAGAAGGCTCCATGAGTTAGGGTTAGCCGAGGCCCTGCTGAGGCCCCAGAGCTAGAGCTGAGGATCCAACCCAAGATATCCCACCCCTGGCTTCAGCCCCCTCCAAACCACTCCCCCAAACACGAGACTGGCTCCTGGCTTTAGCCACAGGTCTGCACCGTGCACTAATGTATGCACCGTGCAGGTGGTTCCGGGCAGAGGCTCAGGTGTGCCATCATTTCATTTTGTCCAAATGAAATGATTGGATGGTATGGAAGTAAATCGGATTTTGGAAATAAAAAGCCATTGAATTTTAAGCGCTGAATGTTGAAATAACGTATCTGAATTGTTTTGCCTCCGAATATAACTCTTTAAATTTTCAACCGATCATTTTCACAGTTATTTTTCAATGTTATTTTTCCCAGAATATGCTAAATTCAATGTATGAATGCGGTGAAGCAGAGCGAGCGGTAATCAGCGAGCGTCAGTGGGCGGACGCCCGCCTGACGCCGTGTGCAGAGCAGGTTTTAGCCATGGACCTTTAAGCGCTGGTATCATTGTCCATAACTCACACCACTCTTCACATCCATATTAGTTCATTGATTATTTCATAAACGGCAGTAAAAACGGTGTGCATTATAACATAAAACATAAGACCCCCCCCTCACCTTGTTATTAAACGTGTTTAATATAAACATTTGATTTGATTAGCATTTGACAGACCCATACAAGTTCAGTACAGTCCACCGCCGTAGCTTCTTTCCCCATAGAAAGCTACAGGCAGAGTTTAATGACGTGATTTAGGCTATACTGCGTAAAATGTTGCTTAGAATTAACGTTTGTATTAAGAAAGAAAGACCCGTCATCACAGCCGGTCGCTCTCCTTGCTGATCTATCATTAGGATCCATCGCTCTTCCTTTGGTCCCGTTTACATCCCTTGGGATGTTAACATCACCACCCCCCTCCAACATCCCTTGGGATGTAAACACAGAAATTCATACATTGTATTTTGCTGTTGAATTTCTGAACGTTTAAAATATTAAAGTTTAATTTTATGCATTGAATTTCGCATCAGAATTTTGCATATTTAATTTTTTTAGGTTGAATATTAGATTTTGAATTTGAGATTTACAAATAACGGTGAAAACGATTTGTTGAAAATTGAAAGAGGTCTAAGATACAGCCAAAGATACTGGATCATTTTATTAATATTGTCTGATTATTTAGTTTATTGATTGCTGTCGGGATATAAGAGAATTTTAACTATTATTGCAACATTATCTATTATTAGTGTTTTTTCAATTATTATAAATTATGTATTCTACCTTTTTCAATGTGTTTTTTATTCTATTACTGATTTGTACTTTCTGAAGAAACACACTTATCTCCTTTTCCATTTTATCTTGTCTTATCTGTTGGATTTATAAATACTAAATTCCTTGGCTGAATCAGCACTTACATCGTTATTTAACCATTCCACATTATTTTATTACCTTGAATCTTTATCTCCGCACAGAGTCATGGCTGGAACATTTAAAGTAAATGTACCAGAACATTTAAAGTAAATGTTCCAGCCCTGATGATTTGGTTAAGAGCCAACATGTAATATGGTTCTTATAATGAAGGTTCTCCATGGACATACCATGGAATGGTATGCATTTATATCTTGCTTTTCGAGACACCCAAAGCACTCTGAAATGTGTGTGTGTGTTTGTGTGTGTGTGTGTGTGTGTGTGTGTGTGTGTATGTGTGGCTGTATGTGTGTGTGTGTGTGGTGAGGGTGGGGCTGACATAAAGAGTCTCTAGGTATGAAGAGTCTCTAGGTATGAAGAGGTGTCTCTAGGTATAAAGAGGTGTCTCTAGGTATGAAGAGGTGTCTCTAGGTATAAAGAGGTGTCTCTAGGTATGAAGAGGTGTCTCTAGGTATGAAGAGGTGTCTCTAGGTATGAAGAGGTGTCTCTAGGTCTCCTTCAGGCAGAGCACCTGATATCTCAGCTTCCCGTCCCGGTGCAGGCGGAGCTTCAACTGGCGCTCCAGGTTGTCTCCGTAGATGTGGCCGGCGTCCACCTGCTCCCCAGGAGAGACAGCATGAGGGCCTCCCCAGGAATCAGTTTAAGAGATGAGAAACTTCAACACCCACACCCTGTCTGTGTGATTCTATTGAAATGAACCTCCTGTAAAGATTATTATCTACTGATGGACTGCTTTTCACCTGGGTAAACGCTAGCCCTACCCTGTGGGACAGGGTAAACGCTGGCCCTACCCCGTGGTACAGGGTAAAGGCGGGGCCTACCCCGTGGTACAGGGTAAAGGCGGGGCCTACCCCGTGGGACAGGGTAAACGCTGGCCCTACCCCGTGCACAGGGTAAAGGCGGGGCCTACCCCGTGGGACAGGGTAAAGGCGGGGCCTACCCCGTGGGACAGGGTAAAGGCGGGGCCTACCCCGTGGTACAGGGTAAAGGCGGGGCCTACCCCGTGGTACAGGGTAAAGGCGGGGCCTACCCCATGGGACAGGGCGCGGGTAAAGGCGGGGCCCATCCGGTGGTGGGTCTTGAAGAACTGGTGGGTGAAGTGTTGGGCGAAGAAGGCGAACATCAGATTGGCTCCCTGAGGGTCCGGCCGGAACTCCTTCCTGATAAGGAAGCGCGTGACCAGCTGGCGGGGGTCCGGCAGCACGGCCCTCCCTGAACACAGCGGGGGAGACGGGGAAGAAAACAGGTGAGAAACAAGAACCCATGTTTGGTGTAAGTGAAGGACGAGGGCAGCAGTTGAGTTACCCTTGGTGCCCATGGGCGTGGGGCAGTCCTCGGGCACAGGGGGCAGAATGCGGGTGTAGTAACTGAGGTTGTAGTACGACTCCCAGCTCAGGTATCCATACTGGGAGTTGAAGGTTGGCGGACTGGGAATAAAGTTGGATCTGACTTTTGAAAGGATAAAATGAAAACAATCATCATTTTCAGGAACTTCTCTGTGATCTCTTATGATGTGTTCTGTAATGTCCGCTGTCTCCTTGAGTGACAGGTTGGGGAGATGAGACCCACTCTACTTTCCATAATGCTGTCATGTCTATATACATAGAAATATATGCCCTTTATGTATATATAGAAAAGGCATATATTTATGTAAATATAAATATATGCCTTTCACTGGGATAATGTCTCCTTGTAACCATACTAGTATGCATTCATATTCATTTAATTTTTTGTATTTCTCTGAGTTTGCTCGTGGGTCTGTTTGTACAAGGGTTTACAGAAACAGCCTTTAGACAGAGAGAGAGAGAGAGAGAGAGAGAGAGAGAGAGAGAGAGAGAGAAGCAAAAGAAGACTATTTGCAACATTGGAGAAACCACACCTCAAACCAAAGAAGAATCAATTCCTTAACAGAAATTACAAATTGGCAGGGTCTCCTCTCTGTCACAGATGTGAAACAGACAAATCCTAACCAAGTACAGGCTCAGTGACCACAATCTTGCAGTAGAAACAGGCAGGCACAGCCGAGAGAACACTGAATATGTGGTCACTGTCAGGCAATATGACAAAAATATGACATTTTAAGACAAAGCTTGCTTTGGCAATACTGCTTTGGCAATACTGTACTCAAACAGTCATGCTAATAAAGCACTTGAATTTGAATTTGAATTAGAGAGAGAGACAGAGAAAAAGAGAGAGAGAGAGACAGAGAGAGAGAAAGAGAGAGAGAGACAGAGGGAGAGAGAAAGAGAGAGAGACAGACAGAGAGACAGAGGACAGAGAGACAGAGGACAGAGAGAGAGAGAGAGAGAGAGAGAGAGAGTGAGAGAGAGAGAGAGAGAAAGTGAGAGAGAGAGACAGAGAAAGAGAGAGACAGAGAGACAGAGAGAGAGCGAGAGAGAGAGAGAGAGACAGAGAGAGAGAGAGAGAGAGAGAGAGAGGGAGAGAGACAGAGACAGAGAAAGAGAGAGAAAGAGTGACAGAGAGACAGAGAGAGAGAGAGAGACAGAGAGAGAGAGAGAAAGAGAGAGAGGATCCTTGACCCTCCAAGCCCTCACATGTAGGGGCTTGAGTCCCCCTCACATTCTACATTCCTCTCGTCAGACTGTAGCAGGGCTCCTCCTCCTCCTCCTCCTCCTCCTCCTCCTGGTAGCAGGGGAGCTCTCTGAGCATCAGGTAACGTCATCACTGGAGGAATGCGTGTAGCCCCCAGAGGGGGCATCACCGGACCTCATCACACTGCAACATTTCACAGGCAACTCTGGGATATGAGTGCAGAATGAGCTCTAATAAGAGCAGTGTGCCTGAGAACCAGCTCTGAGACACTGGGCTAGCTCATGCTCCCACTCATGTGTTCATTCATCCCTCAATCTATCCAACTGTAGCTCTGTGGGATACACTAGTGGTACCACCTACCCTCCACCTCCTCCACCTCCTCCACCTCCTATTAGCATAAAGTATCTATCGATCTATCTATGTCATATTTGTCCTGTCAATTGAGGTTGGATGATATTAGATTAGATTATTGTGGATTACATTAGATAACAATATATTATAATAAATTACATTAGATAGCCTAGCTAGACACACACACACTGACTGTGTTAAGCACTTTGTGTGCCTTAAAAAGTGCGATATTAACACAAAGAATATCATTAATACCTTAATAACATTCTGTTATGTTACGTAAGTGGGGAGTTTAGCCTAGATGTTAAGGGTGGCCGTGGCCCAGGACCCAGGACCCAGGACCCAGGACCCAGGACCCAGGACCCTGGGCCAGGACCCAGGGCCCAGGACCCAGGACCCAGGACCCAGGACCCAGGACCCAGGGCCCAGGACCCAGGACCCAGGACCCTAGGGCCCAGGACCCAGGACCCAGGACCCAGGACCCAGGACCCTAGGGCTCATAGACCCAGGGCTTCAGGACCCTAGGGCGAGGGCCCAGGACCCGGGACCCAGGACCCAGGACCCAGGACCCAGGACCCAGGACCCAGGACCCAGGACCCAGGACCCAGGACCCAGGACCCAGGGTCATGGAGCCCTGGGCCCTAGGGTCATGGAGCCCTGGGCCCTAGGGTCCTGGAGCCCTGGGCCCTAGGGTCCTGGAGCCCTGGGTCTATGAGCCCTAGGGTCCTGGAGCGCTGGGTCCTGGAGCCCTGGGTCCTGAGTCCTGGGTCTATGAGCCCTGATGGGCCCCTAGCGGAGGGATGGGGAGGTCTGAGGTGATACTGAATACACATGAGCAGGAAGTGGGAGCAGGAAAGGGAAAGCAGGAAACCTTGCAGCTGCTGTAATCACCACCCTGCAGCTGCTGTAATCACCACCCTGCAGCTGCTGTAATCACCACCCTGCAGCTGCTGTAATCACCACCCTGCTGTAATCACCACCCTGCAGCTGCTGTAATCACCACCTTGCAGCTGCTGTAATCACCACCCTGCAGCTGCTGTAATCACCACCCTGCTGTAATCACCAGCCTGCAGCTGCTGTAAACACCAGCCTGCAGCTGCTGTAATCACCACCCTGCTGTAATCACCAGCCTGCAGCTGCTGTAAACACCACCCTGCAGCTGCTGTAATCACCACCCTGCAGCTGCTGTAATCACTACCCTGCAGCTGCTGTAAACACCAGCCTGCAGCTGCTGTAATCACCACCCTGCAGCTGATGTAATCACCACCCTGCAGCTGCTGTAATCACCACCCTGCAGCTGTAATCACCACCCTGCAGCTGCTGTAATCACCACCCTGCTGTAATCACCACCCTGCTGTAATCACCACCCTGCTGTAATCACCAGCCTGCAGCTGCTGTAATCACCAGCCTGCAGCTGCTACCACTGCTCAGAAAGTACTCAAATGTATAGAATGAGGAGAGTCTGGTGTGGAGGAACATGGAGGGTAGGCGGTCCCAGAAGATATGCAGGCTGAGATATTACAATGCCCTCTACTGAACAGTGGAAGGATGAGCTCACTCCGGAGAATAGGGAGGTCCGTGCCAAGTTAGGAGAGCTATACAGACGGTGCCAATCTGGCAGCCTCAGAGGAAGTCAGACCTGTTTGTGAGGACAGAATCTTCACTGTTTAACTGTTCTCAGATTAAAGAAACCACCTCCAACTGTGTATTCACACCAAAAGACACATTTTTCGCCTGGTCGCGCTGTCGCCAAAGTTTTGTAGCGCGACAAGTCATAATCTGTCGCTGTGCAGTTATGTCAGGTGAATTTAGTTGCGCAGCGAATTTTGAAACACAACTTGTTTTGCCCAGCAAAGGTGCTTTATGCAAATTCATTCTCATCAACGATGGCCGAGATAACCACCATTGCATGTCTGTACCTGTTGTGGAAGAGGGAGAGACGTCGGAAAGCCCGTCGTTTATGGGTTCATAACATCATCCGAGGGCACACACAGCTTTGTGCCGTGATATCATATATATTGTATATATTATATTATATAGATATTTATATATTATATCTATAATATCATATAATATTATATATAAAGCTCCGGGAGTCACAAACGGCAACAATCACTTTATCCTCCGAGCTGCAGTTCACTGCGGAGTGCAGGGAGCGGTTGGCCCGGCCGGCTGAATGCTGATCACAGAGGAAGTGAACGCTGATTGCTGTCACCACGCGAATGTTGTGGCAAAGTTCAAATATTTAAACTCCAGCGAAGTTGTCGCGCTCAAAATCCTGGTGAACACGCTCGCCTGTGACAGGACAAAAAGGTGGGAACACACAGTGAGGTCTGTACCTTTAACACCTGACTGTCAGAACCACAGGAGGATATCTTTATTCTTTCTGTGCATTGTTTACTTGACTTGGGTTTACTTGACTTCTTTAGGTTTGTTTTGTTGCCATAGCAATAGTGGATTATGTGACTTCTTCCTCAGCGACTTTAAGAGTCAGCGGTTCTGGGGCTATAATGTTGGCTCTGGATAAATAAAGGTCTTGTTCAACAGTGTTCACTCGGATCGAGCACATATGTAAGGATTTATAATATGTAGAAATACATTTTGAAACTTGTATTATAGTTGGGGTAGCATGACCTTGATAACAAGAAAGATTGTACATTTGTATATTATTACCTTGGATATGGAGGTGTTTTGACAGTGTTGACAGATAACTGCTTATGATCCGGTTTTGTATGTTTGTAGTGACTATAGTGATGAGTGCAGGCAGATGACAACACGGCCCTGAACGGTCTGACCGGCGTACACAACGTAGCCCCCCCCCCCCCCGGCATTAAGACCACCACGGCCTCCTGCGCC
>JAOPUD010000154.1:18937275-18950989 GCA_027122715.1 Trisopterus minutus | reverse complement strand
GATTAATTAATACAGTATCCCCTAGTCTGTTTACAGTAACTCCTCAGTAGTTACTGAGTAACTGTCACTTAGGGCCCAGTTAGGGCCCTGGTCGTTCATCATTCGTTACTCATTGGTTCATCAGTAACTACCCACGTTTTGCGTACGTTATTGTAAAGTGTTACCCAAAATAAAATAAATATATATATATATAAGCAAGCAGAGTGGAGCCTGTGTGCATGACAACGCCTCCAACTGATGAAATGGTTTGATGTCTTAAACTAATGCCTTTGCAAAGAGGAGGTGGCAGCATCTATATCCTAATTAAAATGAGTGGGCGACGCCCACACATTCAGCCGACTGTAACTGGACAGGAGACGTAAATGTTCACCCTCCTGCTCTACGCTCTGTGACATTTAGTTCAGCATCATTTCTATTAGGTCCATCACAAAGAGCCCCTGGTGTTCTCCTGAGCACAGCCTCAGCCCTATGAGGGCCGGGCGCCGTCCTAACGGACAGCAGATCCTAGGAGCTCCGCAGCTGCTGCTGACAAAAAACAACAACCAACAAAACCAGATAGATTTGTCGGCTCTGACATGTGGCCTCACAACAACCAGGAGGGTGTCTGGGTCTGCTGGCCTGCCGTCGGCTCTGTGTGGCTCTGGATAACATGACTGAGGCTCCTTCCACACCACTGTCTGAATGAGGGCTTGAGCTCTGTACAGTAGGGGCAGGGCCTAGCGCTGCCTCAGTAGGGGCAGGGCCTAGCGCTGCCTCAGTGGTCAGTAGGGGCAGGGCCTAGCGCTGCCTCAGTGGTACAGTAGGGGGGTGGGCCTAGCGCTGCCTCAGTGGTACAGTAGGGGGGTGGGCCTAGCGCTGCCTCAGTGGTACAGTAGGGGCAGGGCCTAGCGCTGCCTCAGTGGTACAGTAGGGGGGTGGGCCTAGCGCTGCCGTGGTGATGTGTGCTGTGTGCTGCTGTGCGTCTTGCTGCATGCCTTGTGACTGACCCAGAGCTTGTGTGGTCACTGTGTTCAACGCGTCCCAAGGGCCCGGAGGAGCAGTTCTCCCTGTTCGGAGAAGTGTTCCCAGACACGCTCCGTGTCTCCTTTTGTCAGGACGAGGAGGGCGGTGGGCGCCGCGCCGCCCGCCAGCGCCCCGCCTCGCCCGTCCCCATGGAGATGGAGCAGCTGTTCGATATGGACGTCCTGATGTCTGAGTTCTCAGACACCCTGTTCTCCACGCTGGCCTCCCACCAGCCCGTGGCCTGTCCCAGCGAGCGGCATACCGGTGAGCTGTCCCAGGGCCCTGCTGTCCCAGGGCCCTGCTGTCCCAGGGCCCTGCTCCTTTGTTATTGGATTTATTTCATCAATTTACCCTTTTTACCCCAGGTGAAACCAGAGTGCAGTAGTTTCGTGCCTCCGATTCCGCCTGAAATGCAGTATTGTGTATTGGCGAGTACGCAAGTCTATGTGCTGAGCCGATACAATCCCACGACTAGCTCATTGACTACACATGCAAATAAAAGCACAAACACGTGTTATGCTGCGTTCGTTTATGGTTCGGAAGTGGGAAATATCAGACCTACGTGCGTTTGAGCTGCAAGTCGGAAAAACGTTTTTTATTACAATCATAAATGTAAATGATCTAGTTTGACAGAAAAAATACTTATTTTTCAGACACACTAGTTGATAAAAGAAAGTTCTATAGAATGAATTCTCTGTAAATCTATTGACATTGTTTTTGTCATTCAGCATTTGCTTTTATCCAAAGCGACTTACAATTAGTCCGTTTTGACAGTACGTGAACTGACTACTATGTTTAATATTACCAGGGCTGCAAAGTAGTATATGAGCTATAGTACTTTAAGGTGCAATGTGTATGATTATTAGTTTAGATCGGTCAAAAATGAACTTCAATTATCAACAGATTGTGAAGGAAGATGAAATAAATGTGCTCCAGTAGGGTTAGGATAAGTTGGTTGTTACCACAGCTCTCTGGTCATATGCTGCCTCCTATTGGTTTGGAGTTTAGAGGACTCCTTCCAAATGGTACACATTGCACCTTTTGAGCTGTTCTTTATGGGGCCTCCACTCCCTGTTCCAGAGCAGTAGATCATTGTTTTAGTGGGTACGGTCCCCTGCTCAGTGGACGGCCAGAGGAAGTCGTAGTAGTAATCTTTATCGTCATTGTACAAACAACATTTTGTTGGAGCAATCCTCCAGCTGCACTGTTATTTAAATACAATACAATATATAATAGAATATTACAAATAAAAAACAGCAGTATCAACAATATTATGAATAAAATGAATCAAATAGAAGGTGGTGAGGCCACCCTAGCTGTCCTGCTGCTCCATGCCTAGATGTGATATATTATGTGATATATTGTCCTTTTACTCCAGCAGAATTCATAATCTTGGCCAGAAACTGCTATAATATGAGGGAGATATTTTAAACTTTTATTTATAGGGTCTGGGTACAGGATCTGTGGTGGTCTTCCTAGCCCCTCTGCTGTCAGGAGTACACGGCTCTGGTGGGCAGAAGTCCGACTGAAGGTGTAGGGAACGTGGGGGCAGCTCAGCGTTGGGGCTGGGGTTGACTTGGGGCCGGGGTGGCGTTCCAAACCAGATTGAGTGAGATTCATCCCTTTTCTTTGTCCAGCTCATGCGGTGAACGCAGACATGATTCAGCCTGGACTCATCACCCTGCAGCCAAACCTGGACTTCATGGATTCTTTTGAGCCACTGCAAGGTAAAGACGCCCACATGCTCCTGGTCACTAACCCTAACATTAAAGTATTAATCAACGTGTGTACATCACAAGCTGTTTTGTTGTACTAGTACCACGGTAATAACACGGACCACTCTGCTACCGGCTTGTTGCTCTGTTCACTTTGTTTTTTAAATGTGGCCAATATCAAATCCCAGTCTGAACTGGTCACAGTCTGAACTGGTCACAGTCTGAACTGGTCACAGTCTGAACTGACTCAAATGCGCTCGGTAACAAAAAGAGAGGCACACTGTGGTACCAAAGTAAGGACGGAGGCCGCTGAAGTCGCTGTTCAGGGTCTCCCTAATTGGTTAATCTGCATTGGAAGCCAGCCAATGTGAGCAGAGGATACCGATGTGTTTTTGTGACGGCTAGAGCTTGCTTATGGAGGGGTGTGGACGTGAGGGCGGCGGGTGGTGGTATCAGGACGGGAATGGCTTCACTAAAACACATTGCCTCCAACATGCCATGATGTCGAGGGTGACTCTAACTACGTTACTGCAGTGAAGTACAATGGCCACTGTCCCTCCGTCACAGCGGCCTCCATGTTTGTAGACACAGAGGAAGCCAGCAGAACTGAGACCAAAGTCGAAGATGTGGGGGAGCGTCTCAATGAGAATCTAAAAGATCAAATACCAGTAGATCTTTGCCATTCTAAATCAGAGAGGAGAGGAGAGGACTTGCATAAATACCACGTATTTCAGCAGTGTTGGTTGCAGTGTGAACGAGGATAGTTGTGACTGCTGGGTGGTGTGACTGCTGGGTGGTGTGACTGCTGGGTGGTGTGACTGCTGGGTGGTGTGACTGCTGGGTGGGTGGTGTGACTGCTGGGTGGTGTGACTGCTGGGTGGTGTTCATCAGCCCACTGACAGAGTGTCGTCCTCAGACCTGTTCCACAGCCTGCGGCAGCCCTTCTTCCCCTGCGCCTCCCCCGCTGCCCCGGCCCTCTCCCCCCTGCCCAGCAGCAGCTCACAGGTAAGCTCCTATCACAAAACACGGCCAAAGACAAAGCCGCCCTCAAATCTGCCCTTCTGATAAGAAACTGCTATAAATAAATATATACATAAGTTTTTCAATGAGAAATACACTTGCTTCAAATATGCTCATGTTACAAGCTCTTAACATTGGAAAGGAAAATTCATTAAATGCATGTTGTCCATCATTAGGCAGAAGTATTTGATCTATTAGGTATACAAGTAGTAGCATAGACTTACTGGACACCAAAAAGCCAGAATACAACGCCACTTCTTTTGGACCTTAAATACTTCAGTAGTTTTCACCTAGAAAATTACAAATTGTTCAGGTTGTATTGGAATCAACGGCTACCACGTTATAATAATATACGAAAATCTGATTATAACATCTCCTTATTCCTCTAATGGCTGAATAGAGGATGCATTTTTCCATTTAGATTTAATGTCTGTAGGCTGTTCCCCTCATTGGGCCCCTCTTTGATCTGCTGTTCTAGCTGAATTACAACTCAAGAACGCAGCAGAGTGGAACATTGACGCAGTGTTTTGGGGAGAGTGGCCCAAAACATAGGATTTTAGCCCTTCTTTCTCTAAATTGGGGACTTTTTTCAGTCACAGTGTTAAAAAGGTATAGATAATTATGTTGACCATCATATAAGACAAATGAACACGTTTAAAACAAAAACACAGTTTCAGTTAGCTACTGCGTTTCTCCATTGACCTGCACGGCAGAAACAAGAGTTAGTATGTGAAGCGGGTTGCCTGTAGGGCTGGTTAGTGTTACAGCTAGTGTTAGGATCAGGATCTTCTTTCTGAAGGCCACTCAGCGTTGATATCAGGAGGATTCATTAGCTCAGTGCTGCATGAAGCACATACGTTTTCTTCTTTTTCTTCTTTATTATTCTCTACAAACGTTAGGACCTTTCAGATTATCTTCGCATCGCGCACTTTTCAGATTTTAAAAATATTTTATACATTTTTAAAATATTTAACTTTGAAAATACAGTTTTTTATAATGGAAGTCAATGAGGGGACGGCAGAGCCGTCCGCACATTATGACTCTTGCTGCTTACAGACTTCATAACTTGGTCAATATTTTCTAGTTAACCTTGAACGCAGCATAATGCCTGGAATGTGACTGCAGTAGTTCACATAGGGGCTGTGCTCACACAACAAGGCATTGGAAAGTTTGTAAGTACACCAGGAGTTTATGAAAACAGCACTTGCCTGATCGCTTCTACTCTCCGCTGCGGACGCTGCGTCAACGTCACTTCAGTGTTTCAGAAGAGTTCGTAAAGTCCTCATCAAGACTGAGGCAAGGAAGAGCTAGTGAATTCAACACTCCATAGAAACATATTGAAAACTGAAATAATGTAATCCTTGATGCTTGATGATATTTTAATACGTTTTAATTGTTGACCTGATAATACAAGCATTTATTAAAAGTCCTCTGAAGTTTTCCGTACTCTGGCGTTGACTCACGGCTGCCGTCGGCTGCGTCGCGTCACTCCGAGCAGAGAGTGGACGCTGTCCACCTACTGCCGCTCTGCATAACCAACCCTCCAGTGCCGGGCTTAGTGAACGGCTGCAGTGTGTGGGGAGGCTCCCGGCGTCATCACGGGGCTTTGACCAGACTCCCCTAAGCACTGAGCCCCCTGGCTGATGGGCTCCCCCCACGGTGGCGCTGTGAGGGCATTAGGCTGGCGTCACGGGGGAAGGGGCCCGGGGGGATCTTACTCAGTACCATCGCTAAGGGCCGAGTACGGCCCCACTGCACACTGCAGCCCGCCCAGAACCATACAGCTTCAGGCCCCTCTTTGTGATCGCTGAGTAAAGGAACCCCAATCAGCCGGTAGAGCGCCAGCACGTGCAGGCAGTGTTGCCAGATTGGGTGATTTTTCCCGCCCAATTGGACTACTTTTAACCACCTTAGGCTGGAAAAATGACCATTGAGCGATACATTCAAGTTGAGCTGGTTCTAAAAGACCTGGTGGATTATCATAACTCTTTCTACAAACATCAAGCTATGCCAGACCTTTCATACGGCTTATTGTTTGTGCAGCTAGTACCACTATGACTTCAGCTACACTACTACTACTACTGTACTACTACTGTACTACTACTGCTACTGCTACTACTACTACTACTACTGTACTACTACTGTACTACTACTACTACTGCTACTGCTACTACTACTACAGCAGCTACTTCTTCAGCTACTACTTCTACCATTACTACTACTACAGCTAGTACCACTACTATCTTCCAGCTCTGACAGTATTACAGTTTAGCTTCCAGCTTTTGTAACCTTCCAGGTTTTTCAGCAGTGCACTGCGATACAGTTGACCTTTTAGATTCTTCAGTTTAATTAATTTAACATTTCTGAAATTTTAGCAATGCTTTGCAGTTTTCATTCAGCTGTCATTTTATTTGTTTCCAACTCTTTAAATTTTTTAAAAGGTGTGCATGTTTACATTGTTTACTCAATTTAGACTTTTGAACTCTGTTCAAATCCCTTCACTTGATTTAAGCAATTTAACGTTTCTCTTAATCTATGTGGCTTTATTAAAACATATGTTCAACCTCGCTTTGCGCTATAGCACTCACGTGTTTTCTGCAGGAAATGCATTTTCTAGTTATTTAATTATAATTTTAGTTTATCAGTTAGATCTGAATTAGTCAAATGTAGCATGACTGATTCCTTTCTTTTCTGGAAAAAAAAGTCCCCCTTTTTTGGGCCATCAGTGGTTTGCCCGGTAGTCCTATGGCCGTGTGTGTTGGCTGTAGTTAAACATCTTCAATGTATTTAGTTGATATTTCATGTAGAACCAGTGATGGGCATGATGATTCCATCTATAGCCTGATCATTCTTCAACCTTAACTCAGTATTCCTGAAACCTTGGTTATCATCGTTCTAATACTAGTACTTATCATGGCATCATAGACTATCATGCTACTACTTATCATTGTACCTCTACTGCTGGTACTCATCATACTAATAGGCCTTTCATACTACTGCTTCTACTATACTCATCATTCTACTGCTGTGGTATTTTTATGTTGTTGAACTCCAGTCAGACTTTAAGCTTTTGAACTCTGTTTAATCTCCTTCAATCCTTCAAATGTTAAATCAGTTAGAGACAGCCCTCCAGTTCAGCCCTCCAGTTCAGCCCTCCAGTTCAGCCCTCCAGTTCAGCCTTCCAGTTCAGCCCTCCAGTTCAGCCCTCCAGTTCAGCCCTCCAGTTCAGCCCTCCAGTTCAGGCCTCCAGTTCAGGCCTCCAGTTCAGGCCTCCAGTTCAGCCCTCCAGTTCAGCCCTCCAGTTCAGCCCTCCAGTTCAGGCCCAGTCTGCCAACAGCCACCAGTCACACCTCAGGTTCTTCAGGAAACACCTTTTCTAGTTGAACCTGTTGTTCTAAAATGGAGCAAAAGAATCCCAGCGGAGCCTGTGCGTTTGTGGGTGACATGGCTGGTTCACTACTGGTGACAGGCCTGGTTCACTACTGGTGACAGGGCTGGTTCACTACTGGTGACAGGGCTGGTTCACTACTGGTGACAGGGCTGGTTCCCTACTGGTGACAGGGCTGGTTCCCTACTGGTGACATGGCTGGTTCCCTACTGGGCTCCACCAGTGATGGCGCCGTTCCCCCGCTGTGTGTCCAGTATGTGGCTTCTCTCTAATTCCTTTTCTTTCTTGTTTCCCGTTTCTCTCCCGGTGGGCGCCTTAGCTAATGTCCTCCATGCAGCTCTCTGCTGAGGGCCTCTCTGGGCCCCTGGCTCCTCACTCCACAGCCAGTCAGAGCTGCGGGCCGGACGCCCCTGGCTGTGCGTACGCACAGGGCTACATGCCTCTGTTCCCCCAGCGGGGGCCCTCTCAGCCGGGGGGGCCTCCGCCCGGCGCCCACGGACCCCTCCCACACGGCCTGCCAGAGGACCACGGCGCTCTGTCGGTCATCACACACACCACCACCGCCTCCGCCTCCCCGGGGCCGGGCCACGTGGCCTCCACCTACCACCACCTGTTGGAGTACAGCTCCGCCCCCGCCCAGGAGGCCCCGTCGCCCCAGCTCCCGCCCGGGGCCCCCTGTCTGGCCCCATGTCCGGCCGCCCAGCCCCAGACCTTCGCCCTGCCCCGGGCCGTCCATGGCCCCGGGGGGGGTAAAGCTAAGGGCCGGCCCATGCAGAGGATTGTTCCAGCCACCAGCCTGCCGTCCTCCCACCTGCTACTCACAGGTCAGGAGGAGGAGGGTTCACACGCCTTCACACACATTTGTATTTGTTTTACTTAGACAATAGAAAAGCTGATGCATGTTTTTTGCTTAAAGAGCCAGTGGACCCATAACCCCTTTTGTTTGTGTTTTAAATGTGATCATTTGTCTTATATGATAGTCAAATTAGTAATCTGTGCCATTTTAACACCGTCCCTGAAATAAGTCCCCAGAGAAAGAAGGGCTGGAATGTGTGACGTGTCACTCTGCTGGTGCGTTGTGCGTGCGGTGGCTGAGGCGGCGTGGCGGTATGAGGGTACGGCGGTCGCTGCTCCCCAGCTCAGCTCAGAGTGTCTCTGTGTTTATGTCTTGCTGAGGGTGAGGCTTCCTCCCACCTTTAGTATAACGCTTTCATATGCAACATTGCTTATTGCAACGCTCATAAGTTACAAAACGACTGTACTAAAAAACTATCATAAAGTAGCCCTGGGTCGTAACCATGGAGATACACAGCTACGGCTTTCCTAAGTCAGTGTTCAAATTCCATCTGAACAGTGAATCCACCGGCTCTTTAAGCTCAGTTATTTCCCTGATAGTGGGGAAAATATCTGGCATGTAAATATATATATATACCATTAGCTAGAGGTGTTGAGCCCAGGGGCCGACAGCAAAGCCAGTACATTTATTATTAGCATGGTGCATGGTTATCTATTTTGCTGATCACTACAGTTTAAGATCCCATGGCATACTCCATATATGCTCTACATAGGCCTTAGTGGCCCTCATACAGTGTTTGAAGACCTTCAAGAAGTTGAGCCTTGGTGCAGAATCACAGCCACTAGGACCCAGTCCCACCGTGAGCTCTCCACTAACGGGAGGTTTTTAGAGGCTAACCGCCGCATGGAGGATAAAGGGTGGGGGCCCGGGGCCGTGTCCCGCCAGAGCCCCGCCGCCCGGACACCACCGCCGCCGGGGAGTCCCGGCCAACGACCCTCTCTCCTCCATGTGGCAGTTCCCAGTTCCTTCTTGCCCGTGGCTGAGGTAACCCCCCCCCACTACGAGTCTGGCTGAGGAGCAGAGACCCCAGCAGCCTAGTGGCTTCACCAGATGGGTGCTAATGGAAGCTTGGCTCAGGGTGTTGGTGTTCTGCACCATAACACCAACGTTACAGTGTGTGTGTTCACACACACATTCACACGTGACGCTCGCCCGGTCCTAGCTCATTGCCTCATGGGCGGGTCAAGCAGAGAAGGGGAGGTGACACGGCCCCTAATGACGACACATGGGGCCCCTAATGACGACACATGGGGCCCCTTATGACGACACATGGGGCCCCTTATGACGACACATGGGGCCCCTTCACCGGGATCCCAAATCAACGCCTTTGAGCTTTCCTTTTTTCAAAGATGGAGCAAATACCTACTGCTGGTTTTACACCTAACGCAATGTTTAGCTACTGGGGACCATAGGCAGGCTAGAGGAACTCATATTCATGTTTAGCTACTGGGGACCATAGGCAGGCTAGAGGAACTCATGTTAATGTAGAAACCTGATAAAGGGACGGGCCATGGGACCTTTAAGTTTACTGATCAGTCTGTCTTCATGATGGTGCCCGACTACCCCCTTCTGTAACAGAGCAAGTTCTTATAACACACTTTTTCTTTCTACAGGTTGGTGAACATGTTGTCATGCTGTAGTATTGGATCCTATTTCAGAATGTATTGGATCATTAATTACGAGCAGCACTGCTTCACCAAGGCTTTCTTTTGTTTTTAGGTCCGTTTTCTGCTGCAGCCAGCACCCTGATAGTGAGCCCTGCCCCGCTGAAGGCTGAGGTCCTGCCCAGTGCAGGGATGGTCCTGACGTCTGCCAGCCTGGGAGGGGTATGCACCGCACAGATAAACACTTCACCATCACTTCCTGCTTCATAATATAACTATCTACTGCTTATGTATCAGTCACTTCCTGCTTCATAATGTAACTATCTACTGCTTATGTATCAGTCACTTCCTGCTTCATAATATAACTATCTACTGCTTATGTATCAGTCACTTCCTGCTTCATAATATAACTATCTACTGCTTATGTAACAGTCACTTCCTGCTTCATAATATAACTATCAACTGCTTATGTATCAGTCACTTCCTGCTTCATAATATAACTATCTACTGTTTATGTATCACAGTCACTTCCTGCTTCATAATGTAACTATCTACTGCTTATGTATCAGTCACCTGCTCCATAGCAAACGTCCTACATTGTCAGAATCACTTCCTTTCTCATCACTTCCTGATTGATCACTTAATGCTTTCAGAATTGCTTCCTGCTTTATAACACAATCACTTCCTGTTTTAAAACACAATCACCTCCTGCATTATTACATTTCCTGTTTTATATCACAATCACTTCTGCTTAGCAACACAAACCGCCTGCTTTACATCCGTGGACTTCTGTCATTGTGTGATCCGTGTCCTGCATACGGGTCATCTGGGTGTAGGCAGAGCCAGGCCTCTCTCCAGCTGATCCCTGTCCTGCCTACGGGTCATCTGGGTGTAGGCAGAGCCAGGCCTCTCTCCAGCTGCCCGCTGCCCACCGTGGCGTGTTTCCGCCGCAGGGTGCGGGTCGGTTCAGTCTGCAGTGGGGCGGCACGGGGCGCCTTTCCACCGCAAAAAGTGGGCAGACGTAGCTGCTATCACCATCTGGCTTAAACCCCGCCCACCCTAAGGGTACTGGTGGCTTAAACCCCGCCCACCATTAGGGTACTGGTGGCTTAAGCCCCGCCCAACCTAAGGGTACTGGTGGCTTAAGCCCCGCCCACCCTAAGTGTACTGGTGGCTTAAACCCCGCCCACCCTAAGAGTACTGGTGGCTTAAACCCCGCCCACCCTAAGGGTACTGGTGGCTTAAGCCCCGCCCACCATAAGGGCACTGAGCTGGGCCCTACGGCCCCTCCCTGCTGGCTGAGGCGTGCCGGTCCACAGCGTGCCGGGGGAGATGCACCATAAGCAGCCCACTTTACGTAGCAGTGGTCATGAACTACTCATTTGTTGTTTGCCTCATCTACCCCGTACCACGTCCACGTTGTTACCTAGTGCACCATATCCCACCTTACAACGGTGTTACCTAGTGCACCATACCCCACCTTACCACGGTGTTACCTAGTGCACCACACCTTACCACGGTGTTACCTAGTGCACCATACCATACCCCACCTTACCACGGTGTTACCTAGTGCACCATACCATACCTTACCACGGTGTTACCTAGTGCACCATACCCCACCTTACCACTGTGTTACCTAGTGCTCCATACCCCACCTTACCACGGTGTTACCTAGTGCACCATACCATACCCCACCTTACCACTGTGTTACCTAGTGCACCATACCATAACCCACCTTACCACTGTGTTACCTAGTGCACCATACCATAACCCACCTTACCACAGTGTTACCTAGTGCACCATATCCCATCTCTATCAGTTAAGTACACAGCCAACAACATGCAATTGGCATGTCCTATTAATGTCAAGGCATCTCTAGAGCATGTATCAAGGTGTCGGTATCACGGGGGTCCCTGCCGGGTCACAGCCCTACTCCATCTGCTACATGCATGCACCACATGTTGGGTCTAGATCCATCTGTGACAGGATGAACTGAGCCTGCTGTGTCCGTGCTGTCCTTCTAACGCTCTGCTGACGCTGTGTTCCTCAGGCCCCTGGGTTTCACATCCTGCCACAGACGCACAAGAGTCCCCAGCCCATTGTCCCCAAAGAAGAGTCCCACTCCCCCAGCTGCAAGGGCCAGAGCACCACCAGTAAGACCAGCAGCTGTGAGCCCCTCATCCTTTGAGACACTTGTTCATTTTGAACCAGACCAACCTGTGTGTGTGTGTGTGTGTGTGTGTGTGTGTGTGTGTTTGTGTTTGTGTGTGTAGGTCAAGGCTCACCGCGTGTTCCAGATGGTTCTCACTCCCCCCTTGGCAGTCCAGAACTGTCCAAGACGGACCCCCACCAGGTGAACCTCTTGTCTTGGGTCATCCGTGAGTTTGCTGCCATCTCTACGTTAAAACCCATCATTCTGTCCCCTGTGCTTCAGAGGCTGGAGGCCTTGAGGCTGGGGCTCCACTGTGCTTCAGAGGCTGGAGGCCTTGAGGCTGGGGCTCCACTGTGCTTCAGAGGCTGGAGGCCTTGAGGCTGGAGGCCTTGAGGCTGGAGGCCTTGAGGCTGGGGCTCCACTGTGCTTCAGAGGCTGGAGGCCGTGAGGCTGGGCTGAGCTCAGGGAGGCTGGAGGCCGTGAGGCTGGGGCTCCACGGTGCTTCAGAGGCTGGAGGCCGTGAGGCTGGGGCTCCACGATGCTTCAGAGGCTGGAGGCCGTGAGGCTGGGCTTCAGAGGCTGGAGGCTGGGCTGAGCTCAGGGTTAGGGAGGCTGTAACCTGTCATCAGGTCTTTATAGTGGGTGATGTCATGGTACTGAAGTAGTTTATAATGTACGCCTGGAAGAGTCTCTGTTTGGAGTAGAAGTAGAAATATACACGCATTAATGAAGACCAAGGTGGGCCACAATGTGTCACACACGTTTTGTTGTTGTTAGTCTGTGTGGTCGGTAGATGGTGTGTTGTGTTGTGTTGTTGTTAGTCTGTGTGGTCGGTAGATGGTGTGTTGTGTTGTGTTGTGTGGTTGTGTTGTGTTGTAGTGCTGAGCCCTGTGTGGTCGGTAGACGTTGTGTTGTTGTGTTGTGTGGTTGTGCTGAGCCCTGTGTGGTCGGTAGACGTTGTGTGGTTGTGTTGTGTTGTGTTGAGCCCTGTAGTGGTCCCTGTGTGGTGGGTAGACGTTGTGTTGTTGTGTTGTGTTGTGGTGTTGTGTTGTGCTGAGCCCTGTGTGGTCCCTGTGTGGTGGGTAGACGTTGTGTTGTTCTGTTGTGGTGTTGTGTTGTGCTGAGCCCTGTGCTGTTATGTTGTGTGGTTGTGTTGTGTTGTGTGGTTGTGTTGTGGTGCTGTTGTGGTCTTGTGTTGTGGTGCTGCTGTGTTGTGGTGCTGTTGTGTTGTGTTGTGTTTTTCTGTTGTGTTATGTGGTTGTGTTTAGTTGTGGTGTTGTGTTGTTGTGTGTCTGAGCCTGTGTTAACCTGTGCTCAGGGCCGCAGAGCCGCCCCCATCTCTGCTGAGCAGAAGAGACGCTTCAACATCTCCATCGGCTTTAAGACCCTCTGCAGCCTGGTGCCCGTCCTCAAGGCCCAGTCCACCGTGAGTCCCCCTCCTCCACCCTCCACCACCCTCCACCCTCCACTAACACCACCCTCCATGAACCTCCACCAACATCCACCCTCCACTTACCTCCACCCTCCACTAACCCCACCCTCCATGAACCTCCACCAACCTCCACCCTCCTCCACTAACCCCACCCTCCATGAACCTCCACCAACCTCCACCCTCCACTAACCTCCACCCTCCACTAACCCCACCCTCCATGAACATCCACCAACCTCCACCCTCTACCACTAACCCCACCCTCCGCGAACCTACACCCTCCACTAACCTCCACCCTCCACTAACCTCCACCCTCCATGAACCCCCACCCTCCACCAACCTCCACCCTCTACCAACCTCCACCCTCCACTAACCTCCACCAACCTCCAGAGATCTGGTATATAGGTGTCGGTAGTGACTTTACCATACTGGGTTAAAGCCCTGGGTCTCTGTGTCGGTAGTGACTTTACTATACTGGGTTAAAGCCCTGGGTCTCTGTGTCGGTAGTGACTTTACTATACTGGGTTAAAGCCCTGGGTCTCTGTGTC
>JAOPUD010000154.1:18887932-18907229 GCA_027122715.1 Trisopterus minutus | reverse complement strand
GTGCGAACGCAAACAAAACGGTACTAGGAACCTTTAGTTCCAGGAACTAAAAAGGTACTGCCGGTGCGAAAGCGCCTTTAGTCATTGATTGTTAACACAATGTTTATTGGCAAAATTGGGCCTAGTAACTGGATTATCTGTTTATGGTGGTTTTATGTGATCAAACTCAACTTTGAGGACAAAAACAACAAAGGTAAAACATAAAAAAAATAATTCTGCTTGTAAAAAGAAAAGGGGAAGATTGGCCTTGATTTGTTATTTGCGAGTGTTAGTCACAAAGTAATATGGTTTGGATTGTTGGAATCAGTGGAGACTCTTATATGAGCTTTCATATAATATATACATATATATATTTTTTTTTTATAGTTTTCAAATTTGTGAAAAGATCACTATTGCTGTCCATGTGCATAGTTTCATATAAAATGCTCACCCATTGTTCACCCATTGTCTCACTGAATGTATCCTTGGTAACTTTTCTGCCTCTACTTTCCCATGATCACGCTCTAATATTAAATCAAATATTTCGCTGTCCGACGTCCTAAAAATAAGTTTCTCTTCATCAGTGTCTGATATAAACATTTTTGCATCGTGCCCACCCTGCCCACTCGTAAATTTGACTAAATCCATCAATGGATGTGTTACCTTGTGATAAAGTCCTTAATGACTTTCTCCATGGCCTTTATTACCAGGGAGGTTAGGGCCACAGGCCTAAGGTCATTCATGACTTTGGTGGTACCCTTCTTGGGTATGGGAATCACCGTGGAGTGATTCCATAACTGGGGGACTGCTGCAGTTGATGGAGCACTGAAACAGTTGCTGGAGTACACCCCCCAGTTGCTCAGCACAGTGCCTAAGGGTCCGCCCACAGATGTTGTCTGGGCCTAGCGCCTTATTTACTTTGGTCCTCCTCAGAGAGCTGACCACCTCCCCAGTGCTGATAGTGATGTCACAGCCATCAGGTTTGAGTGAGGAAATTAACCTATTGAGGTCAGAGCTGTTATCTTTCTCCAATCTGGTCACCCCTCGGGTAGCGGGGTTGGGCTGTAGCCTGCAACCTGCATGGGTTTGCGACTGCCAGGACTGGAGTTAACTGATGCCATACATTTAAGGCCCTGTTGAGCAGTTGCACACTTGACCTCTCTGTTGACCTCTTTCTTTTCCATCTCAGAGCCCATCTTTTTTCCTTCAAGGTTTGTTGTTAGGAAGCGTTGTAACCCTCATAGTAGGTATAATATTGTCCACACAGGAGATACAAGATGCTACAGTATCCACCTGCTCATTTAGGACACTGCAAGATGATGTCAGTATGGACCAGTCGGTGGTCCCAAAGCATCCTTACAGCTTCTCGATGCTGTCAACAGTCCACTGCTTGATGTCCCTCCTTATTTTCTCTGACCTCTTCACAACCGGTAGCTATGCTGGGGCTAGTAGAATGCCAAGGCAGTCAGCAAAACCAAGAGGGGGCAGGGGGATAGCTTCATATGCTTCTGGCACTGATCCATAACATTTATCCAGTGTATTTCCTGAACGTGTGGGACAGTTAATACATATCCGCTGACCTTTCGGAGTGCTTAATCCGAAAGTGAAGCAGGAAAGGTAATCCAGATTGTGAAACAAGAGCTCCACTAGCCACAGGAGAATTGCACTATCCAGTCCATCGCTGTTGGCGTTGCGCGCTAGCTGGCATTTAGCTCAGCTAGCTCAGATATCAGCCGTTACAGGTAGCCTGCTCAGCAAACAGATAGCCATGGAAAGAGTATGGAGAGCAGGTCACAAGCAGGGCAAGGAGCAGGCTGCCAAGTAGATCCTTCTCAAGGAAAAGCTTTAGAGTATATTTAGAAACTCAGATTGTCCCAACTTTACGGGTGATAAACAGTACACAACAATCCCACTCGCGAGGATAAGGAACAAACATAAAAAACACGCGTAAAAAACAAACAGACACGCTGCTCTCTGTGCTTGACTATAGATTGACTGAATGGGCACTCCTATCTCTGTAAGATGTATCGCAACCCGTCTCGTTTTGCATCCCAACTTGCCCCGAAAGAGTAATTTGCTTACTTTTATTTATCGAACATGGAATCAACCTAAAAAAATGAATGTCTCCCAAATCCTGATGTTTGAAAGAATGTTTGTCCTCACTGGCTCTCTGAGAGGTGTCCGAGAGAGGGCTTAACTTCTCAGTCACATGAATATAACGTCACTGTGCGTGTTGAAGGAGCTTGTCTGAACCCAAGGGTTGACTTTGCTCTCTTTGAAGAATGACGTAGCTTTCCTGCGAGGGCGTGAATCTGTTCAAATTTCTGTAACACTATGATCAGGCCTCACTCTAGAGACAGCCCCTGGGCCCGGGCCCTCCACCATCTCACTGGGGGCCCCGCCCATGCACAACGGGACACCTCCCACAACAAGCGAGAGAAGGATTAATTGCATTACATCACATTAGATGAGTGTTACTCGACCGCTACGCATAACTAACTTGAAGAAGAAGTCAACATGCAACATTATATGCCTATAATTTTAGTTACTATTTTATCATGGTGGGAGTAACAATTGAGAAAAAGAAAAAAAAATCTTGAAAAGGAATAAATTAGTGATTTGATTGTTTGTTATTCAAATAAATTCATGATATGGTACTCAAATGCATGATGGGTACCATATCTACTCCTTGAAGGTCCTCTGACGTCAACCTAGCCTACAGACTGTAGGCTGCTTGTTCACTCTCAACTGACAATTTGGCCAATCACCAATGAACGAGCAAGGAAGCTTGACATTACACAAATTGTCGAAGACTTTGCTGAACGCAAGGCATGTCGAATGCCTTTGCAAAATGGAATTTTGACTTTTCCTCAAAACGACAAACATTTTTAAGACAACATAAATATGCTAGAATATAGGCTATAAAGGAAAATAAATAAATAAAATAAAACAGTTAAGGCTTTATAATATGACCCGGGCCTTCTAATCTGTTTGTTTATAATTTGTCCGATATATATAGGCCTATATTTCAGATTTCAGATTCCTATATTTTAGCCGGTCCCAAGACCAGGTTAATGGGGAGGGTTAGCATCAGGAAGTAAACTCTAGTAATGAGAATAACCTGTGTACCTGAACGTGAGAAACAATGCTGATGAGGAGTTTAATGTCTAATTAATTAATTAATTAATTAAGGTCTACACTCCACTTTTCTCACTGACATCAGAAGAGTGGAGTCTGTGGTGCCTGTCTGCGGCAAACACACAGCACTGCAGACCAGCATGTGTGTGTGTGTGTGTGTAGAGAGGAGATCTGTACTATACAGAATATGTCAAATAAATTGCAATGCCAAACTGCACATTTGATTCTATAATTGTTTCCATTTGTGGCAAAGCGTGCTGAGGCTTAAAGCTCTGGGTTAGGGTTAGGGTTATGGTCTTCTGAAGTCCCTGGCCACCCAAACCAAGAAGGGAAATGAATACATTTGTGCTCAAGGTGTTGACACAGGGAGGTAACTGTTGAAGTTACGGTCCAGAACAACATGCCAGTCTCTTCACGTGGCGTTTTGATTGATAGTAACTTCATATCAAACTATGACCATCCCCGTTAACCAGACCCATTGATAGAGGTGACAGAGAAAAAGAGATTTAAAGTTCATGTTGTTAGTCATCCATCAAAGTTTAATAAATAAATACGATTTACTTGGGATACTTTTTGCACTATGCTTGTTGATTGTTTATTGTTTGTTTGTTGCACCACCACACCAGAAAGAATTCCTTGTATGTGTAAACATACTTGGCAATAAACAAGATTCTGATAAAATCAACATTTCTTACTCTGACAGTGATAGATTACGACCAGTTTGATTGACATTGTTGGGCAACAGTATTTTCTTACAGAAATCATTGATTGGTTTGAGGTTTATTTTTCCTCGGCCGACAGTCAAAGATTTAAGATAAATAAATAAATATATATATATATATATATTTATTTTTTTATTATTCTTTGATTGAAAAATATATTTATTTTATAATAATAATAATTGTACCTCAGTGGGTACCCTGATATGGATATGGCCTACATAACAAGAGGTCACAGATGACTATCGGTGTAGATCCACTAGGCATATGTATCAGATATTTCAATCATCATAAGGTATTAAATAGTACTGCTGAGCAATGACTCTTACCTCACTCTCCAGCTGGAAGTCCATCCATTCATTGATTTTCAACCTGGCGAGATGCATTATGGAAGTCTCTTCATCAGCCTCACTATCACTGCTGTCATGCAGCCCACCAGCTTACACACATACACACACACACACACACACACACACACACACACACACACACACATGTATGACTTCATTATGAAATCCTTGAAGGACCTAAATATTCTTTGGACCATTGATCTATTGATCATTTCATTTTTAAAAGCAGTTTAATAAAAATGATCACGAATGGTCCAAGAACCAACAATGCAGAAGAAACATGACATGATCATAAAGAATACAATACCAGTTCTGGTGGTCTGCAGAGCCGAGCTGGGCAGCTTGGCACTGCCACCAAACACAGCCACGGTGACTGGAGTCACCAGAGAACAGCAACGGATGGCTGCCCTTCTGTCCACCTGGAACAGCTCGTCATACATCACCCAGTCTGTGGGAAGGGTCTGGGCAGATTGGGCTTCTCCATGAGCTGTGGGATCCTAATAAGAGAGGAACAAAACCACAGCTATTGACATATATGTCATATGTTTATATGTCAAATTTGCCGTTGGGGGTCTAATTCTCTATGTCTTATATAAACATTAAACGTTTTGATACTGCTAAATATGCCCGTCTAATGCCCGCCTTTTTCCTGGCATGGTCCGCGCATTTACACTGACCGAGGTAATATACCAGCTTGATTTCGCACCCCAATTTACCCTCTCAGACCCTACACATGTTGGGGGTTTCATTTTCATGTAAATGGGATGACACGGCTTTGCGGTTCCATGGGCGGGACTTGGATAGAGGCGTCGCTGCGTTGTCTCTACAACAGGGGCAACGCAGTGACATCAACATGAGTCCTTCTAACGAGAGACGGTGAAATCCGCGAGTTGCTGACCATCATGGGAGAGAAGGTGATGGAGTCGCATTTAACAAAGACGGTGAAAGATGGTGCGATCTACGAGAAAGACGCAGAGGAACTGTCCTTACGAGGCTTTCATAAGGATAAACAACGTATACTTTATTCTTGCACTGGGATTTTGCCCACAAATGTCAACTTTGATATCTGATTTAATTTGATTTTTTTTGCTTACATTCAATTACACTTGCAGTAAGTGACTGCCTGAATTCCTAAATCTGTACTTAGCAGTAACTGTTGGTTTACAATTTTACTAAGTAACTGCCTGTTTAAAATTCCCAAATCGGTGGTGTCAATACAACTTTCACATGGCCTAGATTTTAAGTACATTTGGTACGAATGATAATGCGTCATTTCCATCTTATTTAACTTAAATTGGAGTGATTTTAAAATCTAATTTTAAAGTGTGATTAATCGTGAGTTAACTCACAAATACTATGTGATTAATCGCGAAACTTTTAATCTTTGCCAAGCCCTACTTTAAACACATCTCCTCAAGCCCACACAACCCACAAGAAAACAGTCAGGCAAAAAGGGCTTTGCAAACTGCAAAGAGAATCCTGAAGCAGAAGGACCCTCTCATTGCACTCATGTGTTACAGATCAACTCAGAACTTACATGCTCAACATCATGCAGCACCACAACAACCAGTTGTTAGGCTGGGCTGTGAGTGACTGTAACCTCAATAAACTATGGGGGAGGTGAAGAGGCAAAAGATGACAAAACATAACTGATTGTAAAAGAAGGGTTCCAGAATGTAACAAACATGCTGTGAAATGTTATTCTGAATGTTTATTGATGCTACGGACAAATAGCACTGTTATATACACTTAAGCTTGGTTCTGGCTGATTGCTATACAATAGCGTTGTTTTTTACATAAACGTTTAATTGTTACCTTCAAAGGGAGAGATTCCATATACCTGTTAACGATGGACATACGGCTTCATGACGGAGAAAGCTGTGTACCGAACGTCTACCCTCGAACGTGTACCTAACGTACCGAAGTAAAGTGGCACTCGACCGACTCTATCTGTTATGACATTCCAACAATGACTTAGTTCACTGCCAACACTGCAAAGCTGTGTATAAGTACAACACGACTCAAATGATGTACCACTTGAACAACACGCATCCGACCCTGGTTAGTGGTGGTGCATCCTGCTCTGTCTCAACATAGCATCGAGTCGATGTTAGCGCGGACCCAGAGGAGCTGTCATGCACAATGAGCAGAGAAAATTACCCAAGGGAATGGAATTCTTGGAATACCCCTCTGCCCTTTGAGATGTTTTGGTTGGTTTTTACAAAAACATTTTCACAGCTTTAAAGGTCCCATGGCATGAATTTTTCACTATATGAGGTTTTCTAACATGATTATGAGCTCCCCTAGCCTGCCTATGTTCCCTCAGTAGCTAAAAATTGCGTTAGGTGTAGAACGAGCAGTAGGTATCTTGCTCCACCCTTGAAAAAAGGAAAGCTCAAATGCTTCGATTTTGGATCTGGTCCCGTATGTTGTCATATGGGGCCAGGTCACCTCCCCTTTCTCTGCTTTGCCCACCCAGAGAATTTGGCCCACCAATGAGACAATGAGCTAGGACCGTGCGAGCGCCACATGTGTGTGTGAATACATACACTAACGCAAGTGTTCTTTGTTATTTGGATAACCGATCTGCTGTTGGTGTTATGGTGCATAACACGCAACACAATAAGGCAAGATTCCATAAAGCTCCCATTTGGTGAAAGGACTAGACTGCTCCAGCGGGGCTTCGGCTGGCAGCGGGGCTCCGGCGGGAGACAACCCTGGGCAACAATCGCGGGCAACAATCCCTTTTTCCTCCATTTCGTGGTTCAGTCTGTACTTAATATTCACGTGGAAGTGGAAGAACCAGAGGCGTCTTGCTTTATAAAAATTTTCCCCAGCTGTAGAGGCTGACTAAATATGAACAAAATAAAAATTGCACTGCTTGGGCCAAAGGTGGCGCTATAGCGATCGTCCAAAAATAGAAACTTTGCCCACACATGCATATCCTCAAAAAGGTAGGACTTCTGTCTGGATAGATCTTCCTCAATTTTAGTTTATTATTTAGTGAAAAACATGAAAGGATCGTAGTTTTTTTTTTTTTTACTTAGATCAAAATCTTTTAGCAGATACCTCTATATATACCTTATACTTATATTACCATAATAAATTACTTAACTACTTAACAAACATATTTGTTGCTCAATACATGTAGATAGATATGTTAAACTGACTAAATGAGAAACACTATATAAATAGTGTTACATAGTACCTACAATACAACCTGCAATTAAGCTCAGCAGGAAAGTTTACTGGAGGAAAGATTACTACACAAAACTGCAAAATAGGACCTGCGGCGCACTGTACACCAATAATAATAAAAGGTGTTTGAGCTAGTACTTTTCCTTTAAGTAGGCCTCGTTATAGAAGGTATGGTTTGATTTTAATGTTAGAAATTGGCAAGTTTGGGTTTTGATTCGAACTAATTGTTTTAGTATTTTAAACACAAAATGTCACTTGACGAACACAATTCTCAGAAGTATTGAAAATATGCATTTATAATGCATGTTATTGCAATAATGCATTTATTAGACCACAATGTTCAGATTGACTCACACTTACAATAAAGAATCCATGCTAAAGGCTTAATTGCAATCTACTCAGTACTGACTATACCTGATGAAGCGTCATTGATCATTTCACAACATTGTGTACATTTTCCAAATGGTGGATATAGCGGCAAAATAGTTTTTTGCTATTGGTAGTTGGTGGTTTAATGGCTGGCAACATCAGCTCTTACCTTTTTGTAGTGTGGCTGACTCAAAACTGAAGTCAAATGGAAGGAAATCTGAGTCTGGCCACTGCAAGAGATGGAACCGCTTTCTTGGTTAATGTGTGCCAGTTTGGGGTAGGTGCCAGTAAGCAGGGCCGCCTTCACAATAGCCCAGTTCTCAGAGTTGATGTTCACATCACGGATGTCACTGCGGCCCCGCGCTCGAACAAAACCTAAAGAAAAACAATTTAGAATTTGTTATAAACATGTTATGAATAAGTCATACATTATCAATATTGGTCCTCGTATCGTTATCTAATCTTATGGAAATGCATGAAGTTTGTGTTCACCATGAGAGAAGACATTGTAAGACTATTTATTAGAATTATGAAGGCGAGGCAAGCCAACTTTATTTATACATCACTTTTCATGCACGAGGCAGACCCAGAGTGCTTCACATTGAAAACATAGTCATAAAATAAAATGGAAAATAAAAAAGATAAGTAAAAAAAACAAAGGCAAAGTTAAAAAGAAAGTGCAATGTCTTTTAAGATTTAACAGAGCTAAAGCAAACATACAATAAAATTAAGTAATAAAACAAAGAGATACGTAAATTTAGATTCAAATACTATTTTAATAGCTTTCTTTCATCTTTGAATACAATTTCTCTCCTGTGAATACATGTTCAAAAAAATCATCAACATTGACTCAGCTTTGAAGGCATCTTTCTTATATCTGCGGCGCTAAGAGATAAAAACTACCCAGGCCTATGTGGTTGCAGGGGTTGACCAGTCCTTGCGTGCATTGGGTGCCAGCTCGGTATGTGCTTCTTCTCTCTGTGACCACCATTGTAGTGGACAATGCTCCAGACTCTTCTTCATCCTACGTATCAGACGAACCAAGTAAGAAGATAGACATCTTCCTCTTCTTTAGTGATTGTTCCTCTGTTGTCACAGCAGGTGGTTGTTGTGTCACCTGGCCACGTACTAAAGCCCACGCCTCACTCCTTTCTTCTTTGGGGAGACACTTCAGGTCTTTAAACCTGGGTTCAAGGGCAGTAGCAATCTTCAGCCAGGTGAGGTTGGTGCTGTTCTTCCGCTGAGTTAGGTCTGTTGTAAAGACCTTCTTGAACCGCACAACCTGCATTGGATCGAGGTCTGAAGGCTCCATAACTTTGAACAAGTGACAGGTAGGCTGGCAACAATACTGAACAAGAGACATACTGCTCTCCCCCCAGCAGTTCATTGATATATCTGCATATACGTATATATATATATATATATATCTGTGGAATTCCATCTTGCCTTGAGCAAGAGATTCTTGCTTATGTCCGTGTGCAAGTTGCTGCTCATTTAATTCCTGGGCGTTTGATGGACTATGCTTGAAGTGCCCGACAATCACGCGACATTTGGCCAGAACACTTTCAAACCCACTGTCCTGAAGAGAAACTGTGACCGTTCTTTGCAGACTGTGGGCCGTGCAGGGCAGGTGTTCAAATGGGAGTAGTCTCACAGCTGCAACCATGTTACGAGCACTGTCAGTGCCAAGTGTGGTTAGCTTCGCCTTTATTTCCCATTAATTTGCAACATCCAGAAAATGGTCAGCGCATGCCTCAGCGTAGTGTCGCTCCTGTTTTACTCAGTTAGCGCAAATGACTGCAAAGTCCATTCTTTATCGATAAAATGCACTGTGACGCCCAAGTAGTCATCATTGTTCACAGAAGTGCAGTGGTCACCTGTGAGAGCGATGTCCGCTGCTTCCTCAAGCATGTTCCTCCGCCGAGCCCTCTCGTCCT
The DNA here is from genome assembly GCA_027122715.1 of Trisopterus minutus. Classification (NCBI taxonomy): domain Eukaryota; kingdom Metazoa; phylum Chordata; class Actinopteri; order Gadiformes; family Gadidae; genus Trisopterus; species Trisopterus minutus. The sequence continues at coordinate 18,897,539 of JAOPUD010000154.1, read as the reverse complement.
TATACAAAATGTGTATTCTTCTTCTCTATTCTCGAATGCGCTCTAACCAGGCGGCTTGCTTTGTGTAGTTTGGCTGCACACGGGTACAGGTTATGAGTCAGCTGCCACAGGAAGTGGCAAAACTGCATTAACGGCGTTATTTTCTTTTAACGCGTTATAAAATTTTAATTAATCTCCAAAATTAACGCGTTCATTTTGACAGAACTAATATATATATATATATATATATATATATATATATGGTCATTTCACGGATCCCTATAAGACCATGTCAATTCGGTCATTGAGACGGGATCTGTGTGTGTGCCACAGAATGAGTGTCATTAACTTGCATTGGAGCAAATTCCGTGGGCATATCACGGAAATATCGTGATTCCGTGAGGCCACCACGGATTTTGAGTTAAGCGCCTTTTCACTGATTCCTGTGAGACTAGGTTGGTTGAGGAAGAACTTCTGGGGGAGACGGCACAGAGCCGGTGACATCACTGGTTGACATATATGGAGAGAAAAAAGTGAAACACCCGTTCATTAAGATTTGAGCTTGTCTGCTTTAAGACTTTAGATTATTTATTTAAGTCAGATTCATGATACTACCTGCCATATATTCTATATAGGTTTCGCCATTCTTCATATTGGGTGCGCGTCGCTAATGAGTATGGTTTACCATCAGGCATTGCACATCTGTGGTTATGGACTTGTGCTCCAATGAATTTGGAGAATGTTTAGTGAGATAGAGAGTTTCTTAAGCGTTCATTCATATCTGGATTCCATATTAGGACCGTCCCATTTGGGATTCAAACATTTGGTCGATGGATACCAAGCTTTGCACTAACTATATACACAGGTTTATATATAGTACCTGATGGGAAATAAGACCCAGTCTAACATTAAATTGTGAGTACGATGGCTGGGTCACTGAGCCGGTGTAAATTTAAATGTTAAAATAGCATCAATCTTAAGTGTTTGACTAAATGCTTAAGTGATGCTCTTCATATGAATTATGGGTAATCTGAATTTGGGAGGTTATGCCACAATTGAGACTGTAATTGTGAGGGTTAGTTGTTTTTGTGCTACTGTATTTTCTTTTCATAGAGGCAACAAAGCTAATCTTTGTAGATATGTATGTTGTAGGAATTCATTTACATCTTGCTCAACTTCCTGCAATCTATATTTAACAACTGAATGATCAATGAACGTAATAGCTGTAAATCAGCTGTTTGCAGCAAGACATACCATTCTCACACATAATGCTGAGAAAAAGGCTGATAATCAATATCTTTATCTAGCTTTAATATATTTTTTATGATCTGATGATTAGGTGTATAGACAGAAAGACAAAAATAGCACTTGCCAATTGCCCGGAGTTGTCCAAGCAGTTGTGTTCGCATCATAATGATGATCTCCATGGTTGCCTGTGACAGAAAATTCTTCTCACAGAATGATCGCTCCCAGCCATCACTACGGGCCTTCTGCCATGCCTAAGTACAAAAGACATAATGAGCAAAGTTCATGAGAAATCAAACCGAAACGTTCAATACAACTCATTTTCAATGCAATCCCTCTCAATTTTGTGCAGATTTAGTTTGATAATGAACATTCAATTCCCTTTCATAGGCAATATTTATTTGACCTGAAAAGTTCTCAAAAGAGCCATGTGGTCACTGAAGGTATTGGCAGAGAACCACTTTCTGCTGAGTAGAGCAGCCTTTTTCTGAGAGGGCTGAGTAGGAAGTGTGAATGGTTCATTGTTGGCCAGTGTGCAGGCGATGGTCAAGACAGGATCCAAGCACTTGAGCACTACGGCACACAGCACCATCTTGCCAAGGTATGGCTCTATGGAGAGATCAGCCAGATGGTGCCCGAGGTCGGTCAGGTCCTCACATGGGTTCATGGCCTCTATATTCTGCAGGGGAGCACAGAGAGAGACACTTTTACAATAAGTTCTTTACCTAAGCCTTGAATTTACAGTGAGATGGTGTATATATTTAATCAATGGGCATATTATAAAAATAATGGGTGTTGCTGTAATTGTCTACTACATTTTTTAGTATTGTAGGGTTTTTGAAGTAAAATCATCATCTCAATGGATTTCTATATGGTATATGGTATAAAAATATTGTCCATATTGTTTCTCAAAATAAAACTAGTGTTTTATGTAATATGCATCACCATTTGATGTCAATTAAAGGTACAATACACACTTTTTTATGTGCTCTAAAATAGATTGTTTCTTAAAAACGCTCATTAGAAGGCTAGATAGATCTAGGTCCATTTCTCACTCTGCAGTCGCGTAATTAGCAAGCATTGCGGGATGGAGTGAGAAGGAAGGAATCAAGGTCAGCTGTCTCCTCTGCCCCAGCAGTGGTAGCGATGATTAGAGCGGTCATGGTTGATTGAATGGTTGTCGAGAAAACTGAAGGAGATACAGATACGTTTTCGTTTAATTTGAAACTTTTTCCCGGCAAGTTTACACTGACCGAGGTAATATACCTTCTTGATTTAGAACCCCAATGGGCCCTCTCGAACACTACACATATTGGGGGGTCTATTTTCATCGTAAATCGTTTTATTTGTTTAATTTTCAAAAATGTTTTGTAAACTAGTTCTGCACTGAATCATGACCTTGTACTGCACTTGCCATTTTTGCACTTGGGAATAGCTAATCACATTTGTAGCCTACACTCTGTCTATTCATTCTTGCTTGCGAGAGGTTTGAATAAAGATTTAATGAAAACATTCGGAGTATGCAATTATTCTAAAGAGGTCTCTGTGCGTAGTAACTGCATTTGAACATAAAGAAACTCTTAATTATGTAAGTGGGAATGAACATAAAGAAACTCTTAATTATGTAAGTGGGAATGAACAGAAAGAAACTCTTAATTATGTAAACATAAAGAAGGCCCAACTCGTCAGGTCCCATGTCCCACCTGCTCTAATGCAGCCGGCTCCTTGACGAAGGGGGAATATACCCTTTCGATTTACACAGGCAGGACAGTGAAAGTGGCTAGATACGTCAGATTATGGTCAGTGTAATATAATGGTAGTATATCCATCATCCATCAGTGACCAAGTCAACTGCAGACAATGACGGCCTAAACAGGCTGCGAATGTCGTTGAAGACGACTGTAGATTTAGGATAACAACCAACCAACATGGAATTTAAGGGAGTGGGCGGATCCGTGTTTGTGTATGTTTGTGTGTACGTCTCCGTACGCACCCTGTGTCGAAAAACAGCCATGTCCGAAAGCGGTGAAAAAAATTTCTGTGCACCAGCGAATCTGAAACCAAACGTGTGACAGTTCTTTGGGTTTTAGAAGGAATATTGACTCCCTCTAAATATATTTAGAGGGAATATTGACAAAAGCTTTGCTATTTGGAAATTGTGTAGGACAGTGATCAAGTATAAAAATAAACAAATAAATAGACATGTAGTTCTAAATTGATGTGTCTTCCAATTTTTCCCCATGCCATAAAGAAACAAACATAAAAACCTAAGATTCCATGGTCCCTATACCACATATATATTTGAAAGTATGCAATGCCTCTTTTATAGAAGGCTTATTTTTCACAGAAAACGTGTTATTAACGAATCAACGAATATTAACAGTTTCTATCAATGTGATTCATGTCATCATTTGCACCGGATCGTTTGTACATTGAATCAAATCGCATCAAAACGTTCCATATTAAAATGTATCGTCCCTTAATCGTATCGTAGCACATGTATCTAGATACGTATCGGATCGTCCTATAAAGGAGAGATGCAAACCCCTAGTATTTTGCCAAAGTCCAAGAATGATGAATGCACCACAAGGCCAATAAAACCTGTTCCACTTTTACTTTGTAAAACATTTTTATCAAACATAATTTATTTTTATATTAATTTTATTTATTATTTTTTATAATTATGGGCCCACTTTACAAATATATATAACATTTATTTATTCTATAAGTGGCTATATGTGCAATATTTTACAGATTATGTTGGCGACATGATGAGGGTCATATTTGATGAGGTGTTTAAAGACCCAACGCTATTTGTGAGTTGTTTAAGACACTCCACATACCCAAGCACCATCCCAGTAGAAGGGACCTTCAAAGGAGATTGTGGTTGGCCACAATATCTCCAGCTTCAGTCATGGGGCGGTGGCGAACATACCATCCAGCCGGATCAGAAAACCCCTGGTGTGTCTGGAGTACCACGTTAGACGGGATGACAACCCTGACATTCTTTCCTTCATAGCTCTAGGTGGGATTTTTTTTTTACATTAGCAAAACAACATAATTTCTTCCAACAATTATTTGGGTCCTGTGGAATAATGAAACTTCTGATTTTGTAATAAAAAGTGAGTCTTCCTCGGTTCCACACCTCAATGATCCATGGTCACTTGGATACTATTAACGAGTAAACGTTAATAGTATCCAATATAAACTATAAACGTTGTTGAGTTCTGCAGGGAGTAGGGATTTAAACAGTAAGGCTCTAGGCCTGTATGTGCAGGGTGTACCATGCATTTAGGGGGACTGGAACGTGGCTCATTTGTCCGACAACCGAAGGAAAATAATGATAAAATATACATGAACACACGTTTTTAACCATGAGTTAGAGAAATTACAGTTCCAAAATATAAGATAAAATATAAGATGGCAACAACAGCACTACCTACCACTGAACGTCCTGCCCCACTCTTGGTTGCGGTTCTGAGGCCTGAATTTATGATTCTGTATCAGTCGGTCTCGAAGAGGTACGGCTTAATCAAGGCCATTGATACTGGTAATGTTTACATCTGCTCAAGACTCAGAGAGTAAGATGGCCAACATACATGCCATGTTTAACCAAGCCCAACAGAAAGGGCAAGCGGAACAGTCAAAGCAGACTGGGCTCATTAGGAGCGGAGCGATATAAACTAGGCACAAAAAGTAAGGAAATTTGTGTTTGGAAGATTGGCTGATCTCACAACTGTTCAATGGGGATGAGGTCAGGTCTGCAGGCAGGAGGTAGTCTCTGATAAACCCCGCTCTGTGGTGGGGAGTGTTGTCATCTTGGAGGAAAGAGTTTGGTCCCAGACTGTGGAGATATGGGATTGCCACTGGTTGCAGAATCTCATCTTGATATCTCTCTGGATTGAGATTGCCTCCAATGATGACAAGCCTCGTCCCTTTCCAGAAAGGGAGATGCCGTCCCCCACCATCACACTGCCACCACCAAAAGATGCTACTCTATCGGTGTAGCAATCAGCACACGGTTCTCCACGTCTTCTCCACACTTCAACCCTACGATCCAAATGCCTTAGGCAGAATCTTGACTCATCACTGGACATAACGTGCCTCCACACGTTCAGGTTCCAGTGCACGTGTTGCCGACACCAGCGCAAACAGGCCTTGTGGAGAAGATTTGGCACATTTTTCTTGGGCGCAACCTACATACTCAGCTGCTCATTCTCATTCTAATTCTCTAATTCTCCATTTGCCACAGTACTTTACTTGGTTTCTTACTGTTGTAAATCCATTGTAAACATCATAATAAGTGAGACAACGGTTTAATTGCATGACAGTTAGGCTGTAGGCTCGTTGTCAAATGCGGAAACCACTAATGCGTACTGTAACGATATAAAGTTACAACAATGCTCAACACACTCAATTATTTCTTGTATGATATTTCAAAATGGATGGTAGTGCTGGGCTTTCCAACATAACAATCTACAGCTTTGTGGTTAGTCCACTCTAATCCAAGTTATGTAACTTGTGGCTTTTTCATTAGAATGAAAAGACATAAGGTGAATAAACATGACTAAACGTAATCCAAATAAAACGAATACATTAACTTAACATTGACTCATCCGTCATTCTGCCTGGACCAGCAAAGGTCTCGAACATCTCCCATGTTTCCACTCTACTTCACATTGTGATTCAACTATGCATTTTGTTGGGTTATTCTGTTTTGATTGAGAAACCCCTAGCTACAGAAATTAAATATTTTACCCTTAATTTCCTTTAACTCTGTGCATACTGACCAAGACCACTACACACAGATGGGAGTGGTTATCACATTGGCTTCATAAACAGGGCTGTTTGGACACATGGTCACCTCTACATACCTTCAGCATCTGAACAGCATAATTGATGATGTGAATGTGTGGCGGCTCTGGTGCTTTGGACAGGAACTCAGCCACAGAGCAGTCAACAGGAACCAGTAGTTTAGTGTAGAGACATAGTTCCTGACAAACACAGGTTGAATGTTTGACAAAATAGGATGAAATTACTCAAGTCCTCAAATCTTGCCAAAAAAGGCACAAAATTAGGACACAATTAACGGGGCTGTAGATAAGAGGGAGGAGATAATTTGGATTGTTTGTATTCAAAATACACATACATAACCAAGGGTAACATTTCTAGTGACACTGGAACACATACTAAAAAATGCACTATTTCAGGCGCTGGAAATCTTTTGCTTTTTTCATACATAACTATAACCTGCTACATCAACAGGAAAAGCATATGAACAAATCCATACGTTAATAGCACTTTAAAGAACTGTTGGGTTTTGGATGGGAGTAGACTGAAATCATATCAATAGCAGGTATAGATGGTAGCAGGTAAATAAAATGAAATGATTTATACAACATACCTATCCAATATCAATCAATGATTTTTCAAGATTATATAAATTTAAGTCAATATATAAGTATAAAGTATAATAAAGTATTTTTGGATTTTTCTTATTTTACAATTCCTGCTGATCTTTAAAGAAAACTGTAGAACTCGAGAATAAAGATATTTTAAGGTCAGTCAAAAACAATCATGCGAGCATGCTCCTGAAGTATCGTACCACCATACTGCACGAACACGCTTCAAAACTAACATGTTAATGTTTACCAATGTGAAAACCCTTAGCATGTTTACATCCTGATGTAAACTTGCTAGCCTATTACTGCATGCTTAAGGGCTAATGCATGAAAAAGCTCTGGCCTATTAGCAGGCTAACAGGCTAGCACTCAAATGTGCCAAAAGGACAATGGTATGTACACATCATGTACCTGCAAAGGCATCCTTTGAAGTTGCGGAACCGGAAATTCTGTCATATTTTCAAACTGGGCCTGGCTGTAGAGGCAAAAGTACATGCCTGGCTTGCATCGCCCAGCCCTGTCAACACATAAGAAAAGGATTAGCTAGATTATTCAAATGAATATTATGTCAGATTCACCGCTCAAAGAATAGGATCTTGCAGGCAAGACAGAAATAATAATCAAGCTTGATTACTTCACCTTCCCATTCTTTGTAGAGCACTGGCCTTCGATATCCAAATCATTTGTGCCATGGACTGAAACAATTTCTATATCAACAAAAATAATCAAATTGTTTGAACCAAATCTGTTTTTTTTTTGTTTTTTTTTCTCCTTGAAAATCTACTACATCACCTCCTTGACTTTTCCTGAGTCGATGACAAAGACCACATCTTTAATGGTGATGCTTGTCTCAGCTACACTCGTAGAAAGAATCTGTAAGGCCACACAGGAGTATAATAAGTTAATTATTTCGAGTCAACATCTAAAGGGAAATCATTAACCCTGTTTGAGCTTGTCCCCACCCACTAACCCAATACATACAACATGGGGCTGCCTATGTGTTACGTACAGGGCCTCTTATCATGCACTTTCTTTGTTTTTGTTGTTATTCTTCCCATACGTTCTTTTTCTGTGGCTCTCTCTTTAAAGATCCACAGCATTCAGATTAGGGCTCCAGATGCCACCTGGGAGATTGGTTGCGCCCAATAATTCCAGTCAATCTTACCTAATGCATCTTTCAATCCGCTCTCTCTCATTACTTCTTGACTTCTGACCAGCCCAGACCTTTGTACAACAGCTTAAGTGTTTTAGCTGAAGTTATCCTACAGTATGTATATGTTCATAGTCCTTTCCTTCCTTTTCCCTTTTAGGAAAGGAATAGATGAGTTTGGGCAAGGCCGCCTTTCCAGCGTCGGGTGTGGTTAGGCCCAGTACAATTAGGTCTGGTAGTGTAGTTGCGGTTAGGCGCAGCTAAGTTACGGCTCGCGTTTCCACCGCCGACAGTACCCTTGGTACTTGTGTTTGAACACCACTGCAAAATGGCGGGCACCCTATGTAGTGCACTATATCCATGATAAGGAACGATTTGGACAGTACATGTGTGAATTAGGCCTACTATTTGGCCACAAACTGAGCCATTTGAAGTTAGGGTTTGGGTTGAAATTCATGGGCTGAAACTCATTCCGGTACCGGTACTAATAAAATAGTTTTTTATACCGTTTTAAATGGCAGGGTATTGTGATACGGTTCTACTATCAGTATACCGTGCAACACTTTTGAGAAGAACGACTCGCCATTTTCAACACATTTTTAAGTTATTCATGCAAAAGCAATGCACAAAATCTGTCTAAATGGCAGGTTAGGTTGATCATGTATCACCATTAAGCCACATATCTCATTACAATACTAGCCAGCCATAACCACATAAATGCCCTTTACACCATAGGATTGCCAAAAATATATATATTTACCAATTTGCGGACACCTTCTGGAGAGTTCTGCATGGCCTTCTGTTGGTCCTGTGGCTGCATGTTTGAGTGGAGTGTGAATAGCTGGTACCTGTCAAAATAACAGATTACATTCACCCATCCAAACATTAGAATTACCTTATTATTTGAATACTTTTTCCTTTTTGATTCTTGTAATCCATGTTCAATCATAGAATTTGGAGTATAAAAACATGAATTTTTGTTATAACTTGTTATTGGGCATAGGAATGCACAATGCTTTGCAAAGGCACTTTATTCTTCAATAATCTGAAAACTGAATTTCCATTATCTTTATACTTTTTTCATAATTACAGTTTAAGTTCCATGTCTGCCTCATTCTCAGTAGGTCTCATTGATTTACGCTGAGGGAAGAGTGCGAGGACGTACAGAAAGCGTTGCCAGATTGGCAGCTTTTTCCCGCCCCATTTGACTACTTTTAATCACGTTAGGCTGGAAAATGAGCATTCAATTTCAGCTGGTTTTAAAATGAACTAGGGGGATTATTCTAATTCTTTCTACAAATACCATACCTTTCATATGGCATAATGTTGTGCAGCTAGTACCACTATAACTTCAGCGACTACTACTACTACCATTACTACCACTGCTACTACAGCTAGTACCACTACCACTACTATCTCCCAGCTTTGACATTAATACAGTTTAGCTTCCAGCTTTTGTAACAATGTATTTCAGCACTTTACTTCTTTAGGTAATGCAATTCAGCGTCAGTCAGTTTTTTAATTCAGCTTCCAGGTTTTTCAGCAGTTCACTGCAATACATTTGACATTCTTCAGTTCAATTCATTTTACGGGTCGGAGTCCCGACGGGGGTAAGGACCAAGTTCCTTTAGGTCGGATCGGACTCCCGGTAAGGACCAAGTTCCCTTAGGCTGGGTCGGAGTCCCGACGTGGGTAAGGACCAGGTTCCTTTAGGTCTGGTTGGAGTCCCGACGTGGGTTCCTTTAGGTAGTCCCGACGTGGGTAAGGACCAGGTTCCTTTAGGTCGGGTCAGAGTCCTGACGTGGGTAAGGACCAGGTTCCTTTAGGTCGG
>JAOPUD010000154.1:18785624-18797931 GCA_027122715.1 Trisopterus minutus | reverse complement strand
ATGTGTGGCTGGTATTGTGTATCCACAGTGTCCTCACTGTGCTGGTGGATGTGTGTGTGTGTGTTTGTGTGTTATGTATGGATGTGTGGCTGGTATTGTGTATCCACAGTGTCCTCACTGTGCTGGTGGATGTGTGTGTGTGTGTTTGTGTGTTATGTGTGGCTGGTATTGTGTATGATTATGTATCAAACCTCTCTCTCCAGAGCCGTGCTACGACCCTGTCGCCGGAGAGGAGGACGCGTCGCTGGGACGCACAGGGCGACTGTTGCTACGGAAACCGTCTTCCATCATGGGGCTCAAGCTCAAGCCGGCCGCCTGGGTCTCGGCCACCAGGCACGCGTCGGGGGGGCGGGGCTCCGGCCCGGGCCACGCCCCCCACAGTGAGGTGTCGCTCATTGACTTCGGGGAGGAGTTCTCCTCACCTGCCACGGAGATCCCTGTCCCCTCATTGGCCAAGCTGGTGCTGGACGTGGACCACCTGCTGGACCGGACCCCCCCCCAGAGCCCGTCCGGGCCCTTGCCCCGGCCCCTCCACCCCACGCCGGTGGTGGACTGGAACGCCCGGCCGCTGCCCCCGCCCCCAGAGTACGACCGCGTGGCGCAGGACGAGGAGGACATGGAGGTAGGGCGTAGGGGGATCAGGTCTATAGATAGATACGGCGTTTACACCGGGGCAGAGACCGCTGAGCCTGGTGGAGTCTGCTGGGGTTCATCAATCATGTCCTTTAACGCCATGCAACGCTCTGGTTTGGAAGGAAATGCTGATGTCAATTAGTATACGCTACACGTCAACCTCCTCAGATGGCACAATTTGATTGGTTCGCTAGCTGGTGATATTGGGCGATATCCCGAGATTGAGGTCTGAAACTGGAGATGTTGGGGAGGGGCGTTACGGTCGCCTCGTCACGCTAAGAAAAACTAATAAATCCCAGCAAAAAGTGTTATTTTGTTTATTTTTGGAGGGTTCACGTGTAGCACATACTAACTCAGTTATTCACCCCAGGCTCCATGAGCAGAGGGTCTAGGTGTGGCCCCCTGGACCTTGGGTTTGGGGGGCTACCCCCCACGGTTCACGGGGCCTGATGAGGTGAATAACTGGTAAATGTGCAGAACATGCAGAGACGAGTCGGCCTGACGTGGTGCCGTCTTGGTTTCCCCAGGTGAGCTCCATCACCAGCGTGGAGCAGCAGTATGAGGAGCCCCCGAGGGCCAGCGCCCCCCCCCGCTCGCCCCCGGGCCAGAGACCCACCCTGCTCCTCCACCCGCCGCCCTCCTCCTCCTCCTCCTCCTCCTCCTCCCAGTCAGCGGACCTCTTCCAGGAGCTCCAGCAGGAGGTCATGAGGGGGCTCAACGCCCCCCCCCCGGGAGCAGGGAGAGGGGGCTCTCCCTCCCGGACGCCGCTGACTTTGTCTCCAGAGCCGGTGGAGACGCACAAGGTGGTGCTGTGGCGCCCCGAGGACAGACCCCAGGTCCCGCCCCGCGTTCCCATCCCTCCGCGGCCGGGGAGGCGGGGCGACTACCCGCCCCTCACGCTGCCCCCCACTGCTGCCTCCGTGGAGGACCTCTCAGGCCCGGAGCCCAGGGACAGACCGCCTCAGATCCCCCCCAGGGATCCTCTGTCCCAGCTGGGCTCCAGGACCCCCAGCCCCCTGGGCCTGGTGCAAAGAGCCTCCTCAACCAGCCCCTGCACCCAGTCGGCTCCCGCCTCCTCCCCCTGCTCCTACCTCTCCAGCTCCCCGGGGAAACTCATGCCCACTACACACAGCTTCGCCTCAGACCCCAAATACACCACGCACGCCCAGGCCTCCGCCCAGGACCCGGCCGCTAAGGGTCCGTGCATCCTCCCCATCGTCCGTGACGGCTGCAAGGTCAGCAGCACCCACTACTACCTCCTGGCCGACCGGCCTCCGTACCTCCACCGCTATGACCGCTTCTTCCGGGAGGCCGAGAGCCTGCCCACCCCCCCCCCCCCTGGTGGAGGGAGTGGGGAGGACAGGCAGACACGGCAGGCCAACACTGCCACTGTCAGACCCATGGTGGTCAGCAGCCAGGCCCTCGTACAGGGCCAGGGCCAGGGCCAGGGCCAGGGCCAGGGCCTGGGCCAGGGCCAGGGCCAGGGCCTGGGCCAGGGCCAGGGCCAGGGCCAGGGCCAGGGCCAGGGCCTGGGCCAGGGCCTGGGTCACGGCCAGGGCCTGGGACAGGGCCAGGGCCTGGGCCAGGGCCAGGGCCAGGGCCAGGGCCTGGGCCAGGGCCAGGGCCTGGGCCAGGGCCTGGGTCACGGCCAGGGCCTGGGACAGGGCCAGGGCCTGGGACAGGGCCAGGGCCTGGGCCAGGGCCAGGTTCTGGGCCAGGGCCAGGGCCAGGGCCTGGGCCAGGGCCAGGGTCTGGGCCAGGGCCTGGGCCAGGGACATGGCCTGGGCCAGGGCCAGGGCCAGGGCCAGGGCCTGGGACAGGGCCAGGGCCAGGGCCAGGGCCAGGGCCTGGGCCAGGGCCAGGGTCTGGGCCAGCTGGGCGACCTCAAGGCTAACTCCTCCTCCAACGACAACGTCAGCCTGGGCGCGGTCCCGGCTCTGGGGCTGAGGACCTCGTTGAGTCTGCCCAGGGTCTGTTCAGGAGGCCTTGAAGCCCCAGATGCTCCAGAGGCTGAGATGAGCAGCGCTGAGAGGGTCCACATGGTGAGTTCAGCGGCTCCAGGTTTGACGTCATTCGTTCCGAGTTTCCCCTGCTTCTGATATTCCGTATTGATTGAACCCGAGGTAATGGCAGAAACATTTACCACTCATCATTGTTATGGATGATATGTTTGACTGTGAATGTGTTTGTGTTTACAACCATCACTTCGTTGCTTACCTTCTTAAGAAACCAAAACAAAGGTAGCACCACCATGACGTCTGTGATGAGTGTGTGTGATCAGGACTACACTGGCTCACAAACAGCCATATACTTAGCAAATATTACCAAGAGGAATCATTTACTTTGTGTGAGGTTGCAATTGGCATTGCACTTGAGATTGAACATTTCAAAAAAACATTCTCTCTCTTGAACATTTTCAAGAGAGCCACCACCACTGCATGTCTAACCACGTTGTACATGGCCCTGCTGTTCTGGAGCATAATGCTAAAGCTGAGGGTGAGGCTATCAGCCTGCAAGAGATCCAATCCACTTGGATCAATGTGAGCGAGGGGAGAGGACAGAGGATCAGAGCGGATGACATTACAGTACACAGTAGTAACCACAGCCATCCATCTCCCATTGGAAATCCCTAGCGTCTCAGTGTGGCTCCCGTCACTGAGACGATGAACAGAGTTTGGTAATGCACTGGATTCCATATATATTGTTTGCTGGTTGTATGGTTGGTGTTTGACAATTTGCTAGTGTGTATTGATTCAAATGGTATTGGAACAATAGAGGGCAGCAGAGGGCCGCCGAGTGTGCGTGTGTGTGTGTGTGTGTGTGTGTGTGTGTGTGTGTGTGCGTGTGTTTGTGCATTAGGCGTGTGTGTGTTCCCAGGTGTGGACTTTCACGCTTGTGCACATAAACGTTATTTGTTATGCGTTTCGTAAATTGATTGCCTTATCCAATCATTTAATTCTATAGGAACGGTTAAATCATGATTTAAATCGAAAATGTGTTTACGGGAATAGAAAAAGCTGTGTCCATTAAAATGACTGCTGCCTTGTGGAGTGAACAGTTGAGGAAGGTAATGTCATGCAAAGCATGTCAGAAATACTGAGATTTGAACTACGAAATGCCAGATATCTACTCAGTTCCATTGAAAGGGTTATGTTATCCTTTATTGGCCCTTTTTGGGGTAAATTCTCCCTCTGCTTTTGACCCACCCGGGAGCGGCTGACCTCAGCGGCTCACACGGAGCAGGGGGCAGCCGCAGAGCAGCGCCCGGGAGCAGGTGGGGGTTACAGGCGCCTTGCTCAAGGGCACCTCATCCGTGGATGAGGACGTAGGAGAGTGCAGCACAACTACTCCCTATGTCCATATTTTTGCCTATGGGTCGGGATTCGAACCAGCCACCCTCCTACTCTAACCCACTATTCTACTACTGTACGAGCTGTACGAGCCTGGGGTGGTTATCGGAAAGAATGTCATGTATTGGATATGCTATTCAGGTTACATTTTTTTTTTCAAGTGTATTGCAAGAAAACATATGAATGCCCATGGTAGAGCAACAACGACATAATAACCCTCTCCATCTTTGATGGCCCTCTACACTTTTTTCTTCTGCTGTTCTAATGGCTGATGATCAAAATACTGTGAAAGTGGAGATGATTCAAATGACGCCATAAATGTAATACTGCCACAGCCCGCGTGCAAACAGAATGAACCGTGAATCAATAACGTGTGGGGAAAAATCAAGAATTGCAATATTTACAGTATGGATTTCTTTAAAACAGCCCCATCGAGTGAGAGCCCGACCTATCCATCAGACCTCTGGTGACCTCCACTCCCACCTCTGACGTGGCCACAGGGAGCTGTGGGATGTCCGGTAATGGTGATCCAGATCCAATCTCCTGGCAGAGGAGGGGTCCTTTCAGCACGGACAAGAGGCCAGCCTCTTGAGGCTCCCACATGTTCAGAGAGGCCTGTGGATCTAATGCCTCCTATCCACACCCCTTCATCCTAGCTCGTTTCACACTAGACGAGACAGGACCTGATGAGCTGCTGTGATAATGGTCAGGTGCTAGACACCACCGTAAACATCCAGTTTAATTGTAGCGGTGTGGTCCAATTACAGAGAGAGATGATACTGTCTGATGATAGAACGGCAGCTCTACTAATGCCCCTAAGAACCCAATGCCCAGCTGCATGAACTCATGCTTTGTGTGTGTGTGTCTGTGTGTGTGTGTGTGTGTGTGTGTGTGTGATAGTGTGAACGTGTGGAAGTTTATTTGTGTGTGTATGAGCCATTTTTTGTGTTTGGGTGTGTGTCTGTATGGGGCCAGTAGGCGTCCTCAGTGCGCCAGGTAGGGGGGTTACATAGGTGAGAACTAGTGTTTCCGGGTTCAGGTGTTGCTAGTCGGAAGAGCAAACAGTTTTCGACCGCTCTGCTCCGCAACGCTACAGCAGGCGAGTCTGTCTGGTGAATGGTGCATTATGGACATTTGTTCACACTAATAATGGATGTTGTGCATCGTTATGGTGGAGAAAAATAAAGAAGCATCGCAAAATAACCAACCAGGAAGTCGTCTGTCTCCTTAAGTGGCCGGCAAGCGCGTCAATCAAGTAATCCGTTCTAGCAGCATCTCAGTGGCTTTAAGCTTTAGGTTTAGCCTCTACATTTAAGTCGAAAACTTGGCTCATAATCGTGCTTCATCGCCCTGGAAAGCGCCCTGGAAAGAGAAGCCCACAAGCATCTAAACAACGAACATTGCACCTAAAGTGAGCCTGCCTGTTGTCATCTGAAGCGGCGAGAGGGCTCCGCTGCACAGACAGGCATGAAGTCGAACGCCGGCGCCGTTAGCACCCAGCACTCGCTTCGTTTGGAGCCGCGCCAGGGCGAGGGCGCCGGGGACCGGCCGGAGGACGCCGTCACCCGCTAACGCTGTTTGCATCCAGCATCTGTCGCCGTTGGAGCAGCTACACCGAGGACCGGCCAGAGGAAGCCTTCGCATGCTAACGCTGTTAGCATCCAGCACCTGTCGCCGTTGGAGCAGCTACACCGAGGACACCGGGAGCTGAGAGCTCCATACGCCGACAGCGCAGCACAACACAACGGGATCACCATGGCGCCCACCGTGAGTTGTAGCGCTGCAAATTTATGAATGGCCATTTATGTTTTTGCGCACAGCTGTTTACTATATCCCTGGGGCGTAAATCCAATGCATTGGTGGTCAAAGGGGGGGGGGTAATTAACTCGAACTCACAAACTTTGTTTCTTGGGGAAAGCATCATGGATCAAACATCGGAAGAGCCCATTGAGGCCATCATGCATCCAGCTGAAATAAACATTTACAGTGATGGCGTTGGTGTGCAAAAAGACAAAGAAAAACGTGTTGTAACATTAACTGCAAAGGCTTTTGCCGAAAAGTTTGAAAGGTTGCAAAAAACTCGGAAAGCTAAACTAAACAAAGCGGGTAAAATAAGAGAATATATGCAAGTGCTCATGCAAAACAAGGATAAATCAAAGGTACAATGTGTTCTTCATGATCTTGTTGTTTTGTGTGATGAAGCCAAGGGTATTCATGGTTCTTTGATGGATATTTTACCTGATGATGAAAAAGAAAAACATGACATATGGTTCAAAGCAAAAATGATATGCAATGATGAATCTATTTCTAATGTGAACAAATGGTTATCAGGTGTTGAGCAAACATTACCAGGTGCTGTACATACATTAAAGGTTTACAATGATGATGACAAAGATGATGTGAACCCAGAGGACAGTATTTCAAATGTGGCAAGCAAACGCTCAAGCAGAAAAAGCTCAAGGAGTGGAAGGTCAAGCACCGCCTCTTCAACAAGAGTTAAAGCAGAGGCCGAAAGAGCTGCGTTGCTCGCTCAAACTGCAGCATTACAGAAAATGCATGCTCTGGAGGAACAAGAACAACAGCTCAAAAGGAAAAGGCAACAGCTCGAGTTGGAAACCAAGCTAGCCGCATCCACTGCTAAGCTAGCAGTCTTGCAGGCCTCTGACATCCAAAGTGTTTCTAAGTCATCAACAAATGCAATGAATTCCTACCTGGACAAGAAAACCAAAAGGACACTTACCAAGCTCAACCCAATGGCCAATCCATACACATCTGTAAATCAGAATAAACAGCTGTCAAAGGATTGGTCATTGCCAACATGCAACCCAGCACCAGCCGCTATGCTAGCAAGGGAGGCTGGCCAGCAATGCACCAGTGAGTGGATGGATCCAAGCGTGCAAGATGTTTATTCCACAACTCCATTAAATGCCTCTAAACAGCCTCTGGGACACACACTGTTGAACGCTCAGCCACTGGAAGAAAGGCAATTTGGAAGCATTTGTGCTATAATGGAAAAGCAGAACGAAATAACATCAGCCCTCGTATACCAGCAACGTTTAATGTTATTGCCAGCAAGAGACATTCCCGTATTCGACGGAGACCCTCTTACGTTCATTTCCTTCCAGAGAGCATTTGAGCAAGGTGTGGAGCAGAAGGTCAGCAGAGGTGATTGTCTGTATTACCTCGAACAATTTACAAGAGGACAGCCACGGGAACTGGTTCGAAGTTGCCAGCATATGGCTCCAGAGTATGGTTATTCTCAGGCAAAACTGTTACTTCAACAACACTTTGGTAATGAGTTTAAGATCGCCACCGCATACATCGAAAAGGTCTTGGCCTGGCCTACAGTAAAGGCAGAAGATGTAAATACACTGCAAAACTATTCTCTGTTCCTGCGGTCATGTTGTAACGTCATGGAGAAGCTAAAGTACGTTCGAGAATTGGATATTCCAACTAACATGAGAGCTGTCATGTCTAAATTGCCATACAAACTGAGGGAGCGGTGGAGGATCGTCGCACATGACATATTGGAAACATCTGGACAAAGAGCAATTTTTAAAGACCTGGTTGCATTTATTGAAAAGCAGGTTCAAATCATATCCGACCCTCTTTTCGGCGACATTCGTGATGTGGCAACTGGATCATCTAGCATTAAAGCCAACAGCAGGATGAATTCGCAACCACTAAACAAAATCAGAGGAAATAGTTTTGCCACCACAATTGTACCTGTGCAATCAGCTGAGAGCTCCAGGGATTCAAAGGAAGGTACATCATCACATGGCTCTTTAATGAGGTCAACCTGCGTGTTTTGTTCTGGAAATCATTCATTGGAAAAATGTCAACAGTTTACAAGAAAGAAGCACAGAGATAGAATAAGCTTCCTAAAGGAACAGGGGCTTTGTTTCGGCTGTTTATGTGCTGGGCACTTGAGCCGACAGTGCGACAAACGTTTGGTCTGCAGGGTTTGTGGCCAGAACCATCCCAGTGTGCTTCACATTGACAAAAGGGACAAAGACAGAACAAATTCATGGTTCAAGGAGCCTGTGACATCAGCATCTCATCAAACATGTGGACATACAGGGGCCGGAGACGATCGCTGTTTTCTTTCCATCCTTCCAGTCCAAGTTAAGTCTGTCAAAGGTGATCGTATAATCAGCACATACGCCTTTTTGGATCCTGGTAGCACAGCCACCTTTTGTTCGGAGCACCTCATGCAAAGACTCAACATTGCTGGTCGACGAACCAGTTTTCTCCTTCAAACTATGGGACAGGAAAGGGTCGTCCCAGCTTATTCACTGTCTAGCCTGGAGGTATCTGGCTTGGAAAACAACCTTTTCTATAAACTGCCTGAAGTCCTGACTCAGAAGAAGATGCCTGTAAGTCCGGACAACATTGTGAAGGAAGAGGATCTGGCAAAATGGCCATACCTGTCAGAGGTAAAAATCCCCAGTTTAATGGCTAACGTCGATTTGTTGATTGGTAGCAACGCTCCCAGGATGTTGGAGCCCTGGGAGGTCGTAAATAGCCAAGGGGAAGGCCCATACGCTATAAGAACAGCGCTGGGTTGGGTCATTAATGGTCCTGTGCATGGAAACGGCAGCAGCTTGGAAGCCAAGCACCCTTCAGTACGTGTCAACAGGATTTCGGTGAGCCGGTTGGAACAAATGTTAAGTGATCAGTACAAGCATGACTTTAACGAGAGAGCCACAGAGGAGAAGGGACTCTCAAGAGAGGACGTTAAGTTCATGGAGATGGCGGAAAATTCTGCATCGCTCAACAAAGGTCACTACAGCTTAAGGCTGCCCTTTAAGAAGAACGTCGTGTCTCTGCCCAACAACTTCTCTGTGGTGAAACAAAGGTTGCTGAGTCTGAAGAGGAAGTTCCTTAAGAATGAGGAGTATTATGAGGAGTATAAAACCTACCTGGATGGGATGATCAGCAAAGGTTATGCAGAACAAGTACCTGCACGGCAGCTTGAAGGGGCCAGTGGCAAGATTTGGTATCTCCCCCACCATGGCGTATATCATCCAAGGAAGAAGGCTCTGCGGGTGGTTTTTGACTGTGGTGCGGCATTCAAGGGAACATCACTCAATAAGCAGCTCTTGCAAGGCCCCAATCTTACAAGTACATTGCTTGGAGTCCTCATAAGGTTCAGACAGGAACCAGTGGCAATTATGGGCGACATACAATCAATGTTCCACCAGGTCAAGGTCGTGGAGGAGGACAGAGATTTTTTGCGTTTCTTGTGGTGGCCAAACGGGGATTTAACCAAGCAGGTGGCCGAGTTTCGGATGACTGTTCATCTGTTCGGCGCGGTGTCCTCTCCAAGCTGTGCCAGCTTCGCTTTGAGAAAAACAGCAGAGGACAATCAGTCCGACTTTCCAGCTGCGGTGGCTCAAACAGTCAAGGAAAACTTTTATGTTGACGATTGTCTGAAGAGCATGGGCTCTGAAGAGGAAGCCAGTACCATGGTCAAGGATCTGATGTCGCTCTGCCAAAGGGGAGGTTTCACACTCACCAAGTGGATCAGCAACAATCGCACCATGCTGCAAGCTCTGCCAGAGGAACACCGAGCTAAAGAGCTGAGTGAGCTTAACCTGGATAGGGATAAACTTCCAGTGGAGAGAGCTCTCGGCCTGCAGTGGTGTGTTGAGACAGATGCATTTAACTTCAGGATGGAGATTCAGCAAAAGACTTGCACCAGAAGAGGAATGTTATCCGTCTCCAGTTCAGTGTATGATCCTCTCGGATTTCTTGCGCCAGTTGTTTTGCCCGCCAAAATCATGATGCAGGAGCTTTGCAGGAGGAAAGTTGGATGGGATGAGATCATACCCCAGGACATTTTGCATCAGTGGACTAGATGGATGGAGGACCTGGATGCGCTGTCTGAGTTTAAGGTTGAGAGGTGTGTTAAACCTAAGGGCTTTGGACATCCTACGTATGCTCAGCTGCATCATTTTTCGGATGCCAGCGAAGCAGGGTACGGAGCCGTCACTTACCTCAGGATTCAGAACAACAGAAATGACATCCATGTTGCATTCCTATTGGGAAAGGCGAGAGTTACACCTTTAAAGACCATCACTATTCCTCGGCTGGAGTTGACGGCTGCAGTTCTGGCGGTTCGTGTCGACCTCATGCTGAAAGCAGAGTTAAAGCTCCAGCTTCAAGAGTCAGCGTTCTGGACGGATAGCACCTCGGTGCTGAAATATGTCAGAAATGAGGACAAGCGCTTCCATACGTTTGTGGCCAATAGGATTTCAGCTATCAGAGAAGCCACTAAAGCTACGCAGTGGCGGTATGTAAGCTCTAAGGAAAACCCCGCCGATGTTGCATCCAGAGGGGCAAGAGTTGGAGAGTTCATACAAAGCAACAGTTGGACGAAGGGTCCAAGTTTCTTGTGCAGACCGGAGGACGAGTGGCCAGCAAGCTTTGTAGAGACCGTGATAGCTTTTGACGACATAGAGGTAAAAAAGGAAGCCATGGTGAATGTCATCCATGTGGAAGATTCGCCTGGGGCCACTGGACGGCTGATGGCATATTTTTCAGATTGGATGAAGCTGAAAGTGTCTGTCGCCTGGTTTCTTAAGCTGAAGGGCGTTCTCTTGGAAAGGCAGAGCAGGAGGAGACAGGCAGACGCCTCCAATTCCACCCAATCAAGACCTCAGTCACCAGCAGGACAAGTTCTGTCAGCAAAGGATCTCTGGGAGGCGGAGCTTGCTATCATCCAGTACTCCCAGCAACAAGGATTTGCAGAGGAGATTGCTGCACTGTCATTTGGTGGAGCTACTGTGAGCAGGCAGAGTGTCATCTACAGGCTGGATCCATATCTGGACAAGGGGGTTTTGAGAGTTGGAGGGCGGCTGACGAGAGGCTCCTTGCCGGAGGAAACAAAACATCCACTTATCCTCCCCAAGGATCAACATGTCGCCACTCTCATTATAAAGTACATTCACAAGCAACTTGGTCACAGTGGCCGTAATCACACGCTGTCCACGATGAGAAGAAAGTATTGGGTCACAAGCGCCAACGCAGCTGTGAGAAGGGTCATAACGGAATGTGGTTTCTGCAGGAGGTATAATGGAAGAGCGATGGAGCAAAAGATGGCAGATTTGCCAAAGGAAAGGATTCTGCCGGATCATCCACCATTTACCAACGTTGGGGTCGACTATTTCGGACCTATTGTTGTGAGTAAAGGAAGAGGAACAGCTAAACGTTATGGTGTGATTTTCACCTGTCTCGCCTGCAGAGCTGTCCATTTGGAAGTGGCTAATTCTTTGGATACAGATGCATGTATTAATGCCCTTCGCCGTTTCATCTGCAGGAGAGGTCAGGTCGCTCTCATCCGATCTGACAACGGGACCAACTTCATCGGAGCAGAGAGAGAGTTAAGGGAGGCTCTGGCGTCATTGAATCATGGGCAAATTCAAGGAGCTTTGCGGAAAGATGGAGTTAATTGGTGTTTCAATGTACCAGCAGGTTCACATCATGGTGGAGTCTGGGAGCGGGTTATCCGCATTGTGAGGAGGATTTTGAGTTCCGTGCTTCAACAGCAGAGATTGGACGACGATGGGCTTCAAACTGTAATGTGCGAAGCTGAAGCCATTTTGAACGACCGGCCCATCACCAAACTCTCGGACGATCCAAACGATCTGGAGCCGCTCACTCCCAATCATATTCTGCTCCTTAAAGGGAAACCATCTTTACCCCCTGGACTGTTTGAGCCACATGATCTCTATGTAAAAAGAAGATGGAGACAGGTTCAATACATATCTGACCTTTTCTGGAAACGATGGGTACGGGAGTACTTACCTTTGCTGCAGGAGAGGCAAAAATGGAACCAGGAAAAGAAGAATCTCAAGCCTGGGGATATTGTGGTCATAATGGATACTACAGCTCCACGAGGGTCATGGCCACTAGGAAAGGTCTTGGAGGCTTTTCGTGACAAGAGGGGACTTGTGCGCTCAGTGCGTCTGCAGACAAAGTCCAGTGTTATTGAGCGTCCTGTGACAAGACTTTGTTTGCTGTACGAGGTTACAGAGTAATAGGTCTTTAGGCTTGAAGGAGTTACATGAAACTATATTGGGTAAATTGTGATTACTGTATTCATTTGTATGGCTCATTAATGTGTATTTTGGAAAGGATTGTATGTCTGTTAGCCATTACAATAGGGGCCGGTATGTATGAGCCATTTTTTGTGTTTGGGTGTGTGTCTGTATGGGGCCAGTAGGCGTCCTCAGTGCGCCAGGAAGGGGGGTTACATAGGTGAGAACTAGTGTTTCCGGGTTCAGGTGTTGCTAGTCGGAAGAGCAAACAGTTTTCGACCG
>JAOPUD010000154.1:18556313-18566492 GCA_027122715.1 Trisopterus minutus | reverse complement strand
CACACACACACACACACACACACACACACACACACACACACACACACACACACACACACACACACACACACACTATAAGTCATGGCCAATGTGCATGGTACCGATACCATGTGCGAGGTAGACACTACATTTACATTCCAGGCCCTTTACACAGAGTGAACCGCATGTGAGAGGTGAAAGGTGAAGCTCAGGACAATCCACACACAGAATGGAGTAACCCCAGAGTGGACATAAATGTTGTTGGTTTGGGGAGCAGAAGACCACCACCCCTTATGGCGGTCCAGTCCTCTGCCTGCAGTGCTGTACCTCTGACTGGACGGGGGGCTCCTGGGGAGGACTGGGCCTGGCGGACGCGCCGCTGTAGGTCCCCACCGAGCTCTTCAGGGAGTGGAGGACGTTGATCAGGTGGCTCAACGGGACAGTCACCTGGAATCATGTCGACGTGATGAATTACATTTACATTTACACAGGCATTAGGGCAATTAGCCAACGCTTTTATCTAAAGCGACTCACAATAAGTACATTTGTCATAAGAAAGTGAAACAATATATCGCTGTCGGTGCAGTAAGTCTGAACCTTTCACACATAAACACGCAGGTGATAAAGGCACCACAGACACCAGGACGTGGCTGGCCTGTACTTTGGTTTAGTATAACACACACTATAGTGACACTGTGCTCTGCTCAACCCTAACCCTAACCCTAACCCTAACCGCTAACCCTAACCGTAACCCTAACCGCTAACCCTAACCCTAACCCTAACCCTAACCGCTAACCCTAACCGCTAACCGCTAACCCTAACCCTAACCCTAACCCTAACCCTAACCGCTAACCCTAACCCTAACCGCTAACCCTAACCCTAACCCTCTGATCACAATCACACACACCACGGCTGCTTGGAAAATAAAAACCTTAATAAAGTAATAAATTAAGTAATAAATAAAGTCCTCCACATGTCAACACGGTCAGGTGACGTTAGATATTAAATATATAATATAGATATATAATATATCTATATTATATAGCTATATACAATATAGATGATTAATATAGATATACAGTATAAGGTTCAGAGAGCCTGGAGACAACACTAGCATCAGTTTGGCACCTCGTCCAACAGGAGTATAAACATGTTAACCTCCGCTGACAACTGCTCCAAACGTTCAGTCGAATGAGTGAATCCAATGAGATGAGAATAAAAAGTGAATAAGAAGTGAATAAGAAGTGAATAAGAAGTGAATAAGAACTGAATAAGAAGTGTGATAATGTGACATAAAGTCCATCCTGGTCAGCTAGCGAGCCTCAGCTACCTCCAGAGGCTGGCAACACAACACCACAACACAACACAACAACACCACACAACAACACTAACACCAGCTACCTCCAGAGGCTAGCAACACAACACCACAACACAACACAACAACACCACACAACAACACTAACACCAGCTACCTCCAGAGGCTGGCAACACAACACCACAACACAACACCACAACACAACACAACAACACCACACAACAACACAACACAACCACACTAACACCAGCTACCTCCAGAGGCTGGCAACACAACACAACAACACCACACAACAACACCACACAACAACACAACACAACAACACCACACAACAACACTAACACCAGCTACCTCCAGAGGCTAGCCCCTGACCCCTGCTCACACCACAACACCAACACAACACAACACAACACAACACAACAACACAACAACACCACAACACAACCACACTAACACCAGCTACCTCCAGAGGCTAGCCCCTGACCCCTGCTCACACCACAACACCACAACACAACCACACAACACCACAACACAACCACACAACAACACTAACACAGCCGGCTACCTGGGGCTGGACGGTCATCGAGAGGGAGAACATGGCTGAGCTGAGCGACCCTGGGCTGTGAGGAGAGCAGAGTCCGTTACTCTCCGACTCTTTATTACTGCTTGCTTTCTTCAGCCAGTTGGAGCGGAAGTGACGCATTGGAACGCTCCATGAACCGGATGCCGCTTTGGTGACGACGCTGTTATTAATGCAAAGCAAACTAAAACATAATTATAATTATTTAGTAAACTATTGTACATTAGTCACGTTAAAAAACAATCCATGGCCAAATACACACATATAAGTAGGCTACAAGCCACCAGGTATGGTAAGAAATGAAGAAAACATTGTCTTAAATTTCTTTATTTAATTTAAAACAAATAAAAAATACACTACTTTCATAGTTTAATAACAATAATATATATCACATGATATTTCAAATTGATAAAACACTGTTCTTAAAGTCTACAACAGACTAAGTAGAAATATGGGTTTATGAACTATGGATTGAAGCTGAACAGAATCTGCTCAGGCATTATCCCATTGGATGAAATATTATACAAACAAAAATACAATAGAGCAGGCTCTATTGGTTTAATCATAAAAGATGTGATTAAATTAAAAATGATTTATCAGGTCCAGCTCTATATAGGCCTACTATTTTTGTCTAATTACATGACAGAAATTAAACTACAGTTGGTCAAAGCAATATAACTGTTTAAAAAGGCGATTTCTATTTTCTAAATCTATTGCAATAAAGTACCTTAACCAGTTCCAGTTAACCAGTTAACCAGGAGGTGACTGTAGCTACTCAACCCTTATCTGAAACATCTTTTCATGGAGTCGTCTCCAACCCAAGGTGTTACATGCGGAAAAATACAATGTATGTCTGCGGTTTGTATACAATGTTTATTTCCCTTTCAGATATGTGTTTGCTTCAACATGGCTGTCCACCACTTCCCTTGGAGAGGGAGTCCTTCCTGAACCAGGTAGTCCCCCGGTGAGGAGCACTCCTCACCGTTCCATACCCCTGCTCAGCAGATTTTCCTAGAAGGAAACAGCAGTAGTAAAACAAAGTTAGGATGTATGGCGTTCATAGAAGTATACTATCCCCGCTTACAGCAAAATCAACCAATATGCCAAATTTAAGTACACTGTTTATATTTTTTCACATTTTGTAGCTTCAATATGTGTGTGCAGTGTTTGAGCAGCCTGTGCCGCCCTCACCTCCTCCTCCGCTGCAGGTACAGCTGAGCCACCCAGTGGGCGAGGAGAGGCCAGAGCGTCATCAGGACGGCTGTGACTGGAGAGAAGGGGAAGGGCCACCACAGATATTTCCGGAACTGCAAACAGAAGTTTTATTGATTTATATTATTTTACCAACGGAAATGTAAAGTCATATTATAAGAAATAGAAAAATCATGGAATGGCATTGAGAACTAATTCTGGACAGTGGAAATTTACTTGAATGAATTTGAGCGTCAGGGAGGAGACGTCTTCTGGTCTGGGCGACTGGGACCGGGACTGGAAGCAAGAAGAAGAAATCAGATTACAACAAACTGTGACTCAGTCCCCAGTTTAACCCAATGACTGAAGGGAACGACACAATGGAAGTGATGTCACAACATTTGCTTTAATGTCACTAAATAAACTGTGATGCTGGTTGTGTTCTCCGGTGGTCTTCACCCGTGAGAGGGCCAGCCCCTCCAGGGCCTGCAGCCTGTGGAGCACGTCGGCCATGTCCTCCTGTAGCCGCAGCAGCGCCGCAGCCATCTGCTGGCTGATGGGCCCCGCGGCGCCGGCCGCACAGCGCCCGCGGGCTGAGGAGCAGCGGCACGCCGCCTCCATGTCGACACACAGCTGGGAGCCGGGGGCCCGCGGGGACAGGGGCCCTGAAACAAGGGCCACTCTGAGGGCTGGAGGGGGCAGGGGAGTATCATTAGAATATCACCCAGGGACCAACAACATTCAACACCAAACAGGGACAAACACACACAGATCACGTAGTTAAAGACACGGTACAGAAAAAACAGCTACACAGTCAATAAAGCAATGGAGAAAGATACATGGAAAGAAAGAAATGGAGGGGGGGAGTGGGAGGGGGAAGCCAGAGCCAATAGGTGAGTTGTGATATACTGCACCGTTTGGATACAGAACGACATTCATCCTTCCACCGTTGTAGGCTCACCTCTCCCCCTCCTGGATAAGGAGCTGGCGGTCCGGACTGTACCAAACTCATATTGTTGAAGGGGTGGTCCGCGCCGTGGGACATCCTCCCTTCGTCTCGCTGAGGATTTTCTGAATCCAGACGACTGAAATGTAGATATTTCTGACACTTAGATGGAAAAACGACATGGCTGAATTACATCTAAAAAGGGCTGCAAAGGTTATTTTGTGTTGTGAGAAAAGACTTAATAATTAGAAGTAGTGAAGTTAAGTTCTGACTACTGAACCTAGTCCACCTGCCTCTTCCATAGCCAGATGTTCCATTGAATCACAGAACTCCTCATTGTCCGAGTCGGCTGTTCTGTGGTTCTTCTCAGGACAGGCGCTACTGTTATCTGTGAGGATGCAAGGAAAAACGTATACATTTACAGTACGTACATCGTACAAGATGAGAGACTTCAGTATGAAGTCAGTATGAAATATTTACATTAGTGTAACGAAATGCCCATGTGGTTTATTGTGTTACTCACACATGGTCCTCCTTGACCTAAACGGTGTGTTTGTGTGTGTGTGTGTGTGTGGTAGAGGACCTAAACGGTGTGTGTGTGTGTGTGTGTGTGTGGTAGAGGACCTAAACGGTGTGCGTGTGTGTGTGTGTGTGGTAGAGGACCTAAGCAGTGTGTGTGTGTGTGTGTGTGGTAGAGGACCTAAGCGGTGTGTGTGTGTGTGTGTGTGTGTGTGTGTGTGTGTGCGTGCCTGCGTGTGTGCGTGGTAAGGACTCAGCGGTGTCTTAGTGTCTCACCAATCTCACAAGCGTTGACGTGTGTGTGGGAGCCCCTGGGTGCCGGAGGCCCCAGAGAGCCCAGCTCCTCCTCCTCCAGCTGGCTGTTCAAGGAGCTGTGGACCCCGTTGGTGACGGAGGACACGCTGGGATCCATGCTGCTCACCGACCACCTGCCCTCCTCCCACAGCTGGAGCCTGGGGAGGGGGCTCCTCCTCCTCTCTGGGCCCCCTGCAGCCAACCAGCACCAGGGTTAGGGTTAGAGAGAGGACAGAGAGAGGATCAGCTGATCCTCACTGGGCCGTTCTTAAGGTTTCTCTGCTTATTTTGATTGAGGACAGAGTTAGAGGACAGAAGCTCAATGGTTTCTTTCATTTCTGTAACACAAAACATGCTATGATGGAGTTCTAGTTCAACTCTAATGTTCTCAGCCTTCTCTCCAGCAGTACTACGGAATTCACAGTGATTGTAAGATGTGTGGACCCCAAAAATACAATAGTATGGCAGAACAAAGCACCCTCTAGCAAACGCTGTCGGGTTGTAAGCATGTGTGTGTTATAAGAATTGGCAACGCTAATGACACAAAACAGACACAAAAGGCTACCCTAAAACTACCAAGGGGTACCTTCAGCTCCCTCCTCCTCCTCCTCCTCCTCCTCCTCCTCCTCCTGCTCCTCGTCCTCTGTGTCGCCTTCATCGGAGCTCCCCTCGACGTCACTGAATTCTGAATCACTACTGTCCTTGTTAGAGAACGCTACGCTGTTGTCTTGTGTCTCCTCCTCACTGACGGCCATGGGCTCTCTGGTGTCGTGTTTATCCATACCCCCGTCATCGCGGGGGACCAGGCACAGGTCATTAGGGGTTTCTCGGCCGCGTCCTGGGTTCTGAATATCCTCCCACAAACCCCCGAAGCCTGAATTGGGGATTTGGGGATGACTATCGATCAACTATGTGATCTATCGATTATTTTTATGAAACCAACAACACTCTCGCAGCTAGCTCTACAACGCTAGCAAAACAGAGCAAGCAGTGCACCACCTACAACCACCTACATGTGCAACCACAGGACGAGGCAGCATGCACAGCACAGACAGATGGGCAGCACACTGGAGAGCTAATGAAGAACACTAGGCACAATTCTAGACTATAAAGGACATTTTCATTTTTCTGCTTGAAGCCTCAAGGGTCTATCTGACTCAAGCAGAGGGCAGAGGGAAAGCATTGCCTGCCCTGGTAAAAGGGGGGGTGAAGGGGGGTCCACATGCGCCAATCAGCGAGGACTTGCCTTCCATCAGTGGTTTGGGCTTTCTGAGCTCATCTGGTGGGGAAAGCAGACATGCAGGATGAAATGCCAATGAGGAAGTGGCCTGCTAAGCTACATTATCTGTAACATGACACCACGTGTGCGGGATGGTGGAGGCAAAATGGATTGGATTTATATAGCCGTTATATACTTTGATAACTACTTATCTGCATATTTATTTTTGTACATTTCATCAATGACACATGACAACAAAAAAGTCAAAAACACATTCAACAATCTTGAACTCGGCTTTGTCTTGCTCGTTCTGAGTGCATATGTTAAGCGGGCATTAACTTTCTGTTTATCATTATCATCAACATCAACATCTTAATCACTCTCACCTTCACAACCTGCGAAAGGTCGTGTGAAGGCTCTCCGGTCCACCTCGTTTTGCTCCACCTGTTCTCCAGCTCCGTCCACCTCCGAGTAGAAGTTTCCCAGCTTGGCTACCAGCTCTGACACCTCCTCAGAGACTGGGATGGTCTCCAGAATCTGAGTGCACAAAAACACAGGATTACCTAGTATCTATCTAGTACTACTTACTACTTCAGCTGGACGTCTGGTACCGCCATCGCTAAGAGCAGAAGTAAAAGCCGATCATCAGAGTCACAGCTCTTCTCTGTTGTGGCGCCACAGTGGGGGAACGAGCTGCCTGCCAACGGCAGGACAGCAGAGTCGCTCACCAGCGTCCGCAAAAGACTCAAGACTCACCTGTTCAGAGTTCACCTGGACTCTGCCTAGCCTCCCCCTCCCAACCCTCCTACTGATTGTATGTTGTACGTCCTGGTACTTAATGTACGCGCTTAGTATATGTCCTACTTAGTTATAGTACTGACAAATGTACTAATTGTAAGTCGCTTTGGATAAAAGCGTCTGCTAAATGCCCTAAAAGTAAATGTTATTAGATTTAGGGGATAGAAAGGTGTATTTGTTAGTGGTGTCTAAATGTCTTCAGTGATTAAATAATAACAATTATCATATATATATGTGTACATAATTATACTATATCTTAATATCAAACAAGTGTTTATGTTAAGTAAGAAAACCTTCTTCAAATAGTAGAACTCATTACTTTCCCTCTGACAACCAATTATCTATAACACTAATACTTATTGAACCAATATATTTTGGTACTTTTCATTCCCACAATCGGAGCAATTTGTCTTCTCTAATTTATGGAATGAAGATTTTACCCCTCACTGAATAAGAGATATAAAGATATAGAGAGATATAGAGATATAAGAAAATATAATCCTAAATCAACATCATTCAGGCTGTTAGCTGCTTTGTTCTTTCTTCAATTCCAAGTACATGTCCATTTGACTTGTTAAACCTTCAAGGTCTTATTCCCTGAGAAACCGATTATTACTCCTCCTTTTGAAATACCATAGGTCACTCGGAGTTGCATATGCATGCAGAACGTGAAATTGTTCTCCTAACTCGATTGCCTGCATTAGCAAATGAAAGAAAATCAACGCTTAAACGATCGGATCTGAAAAGCCTCACCGACTGAGGTCAGTTGGTGTATTAGTATTCATGGGAAGACATGATTTTGTGCCTGTGCTATTTGTGGCTTTAACAAATCAACGTTACGCCTCTTGGCCAAGAAACAAAAGTTGAGGAAGAAATGGTTGGATAATAACCACCTTTTCAACATTTAGGCGGCCCGGGCACGGCGCCCCGGGCACGGCGCCCCGGGCACGGCGGCCCGGGCACAGCGGCCCGGGCACGGCGATTGAATACAGAAAGAACGAAGCCGAGGCATGGCGGCCGCCGTGTTCTATCATCCCCGTGGGACTGGGAGTGCACCGCCCAGTCCGGGAGCTCGGCCCGGAGACCAGGGCACGGCCACCACGGGGACCAGCCACTGTCCCCGAGGCAGCTCTCTGTATTCAATCAACCAGAAACCCACAAGGAGCCCAGTGGCTCTCCTTCTCCCTCGCTCTCCTTCTCCCTCGCTCTCCTTCTCCCTTTCTCTGTGTCTCTCTCTGTAAGTTGAATTGGTATTACTACTGTGACGGACAGTGCTGTGTCATTTGCATGTCATGAATAAGAGCCCAAATCAGGTCGTTCCTCCCCGCCCACCTCCTCCACCACCTCCTCCACCACTAACAGTGTGGAACAGGAGCACCAGAGCATTTTTTTCACCAAAACCGACTCTCAGGGCATTTATTGCTACGAGTGACCAACGCAAAATAAATGAAGAAACGGTGCAATGACACCTTTAAAGAGATCAGAGCTAGCACTGAAGAGCTTACCAGCTGAATGTCGTCGACGTAATTGATCATGGCCTCCTCCTTTGTCATGTTTCCTAAAGAGCTCCAGGCATCCCTGCCAAGAACCAAATATTAACATCCACATGTGAGCAGCATGGGCACAGTGAACAAAGTCTATCAATGCTGAACACAACAGATTGTCTCTCTCCAGGTGCAGGGGGGGCAGGGGGGGCAGGGGGGTGTAAAGGCTGACATAAGTGGGTGTCCCTAATCCCTCGTGTCCACAGCCTCACCTGGTAGCATCTCACTCAAACTGTCTATAACTAACTAGTACTAAAACTGCTAACATAGAAATTGCCCCAAAATTGCCAGAGATAAATACCCTTGAAGTACAGAGTTCTCGGAGAGCACAACTTGAATTCGCTCAGCGAGTCAATCTGGGAACCAGCAATATACTCACTCCCCGACTCCCCTGGCCCAGAACATTAACCAATCATATCGGTGTATCTGATATGGGCTGGCCAAAAGTGCTCGGATACGGCAAGAGTCTTATCTAATGGTTAGCTCAGCTGGTCTGGATACGTCAGCCCTTATTCTTCTGATTGGTCGTAGTGTTATCCAATTGCGTGCAGTGATATTTTCAAATGCATGCTTGGGGCCGCCCCTGGAGTTGGGCCGCTTTCAATACTGGTTGCCAGAACCCTACAGCTCTCTAGATGTGGCTCTGGATCTCCAGGCTAGCTTTCCAGGGGAATTTAAGACACACATACCCCCTTATAAACTAAAACTCTACCAAAAGCAAAGGCTCTTCATGCTGGATTTTAATTGTTTATTTTACAAAAAGGCATAAGGGGAAAGGTTCATCAAATTAACTCACCTCAAAGCTTTCATGTCCTATTCATTAGAAACTGTTTAACACTGTCATTTTTTACTTGTGATTTAGTGATGCTTATCTTTGCATTCATATTTAATAGGAGAGGCGCAGCAGTTAAAGCAGCTGCAGAGTGCGATAACGTCTTTTAACGTGAAAATACATCTGCATTTTCCTATTTTTAATTAACTGTTGGATATTCTGGAACGGGCCCAATTTTAGAAGTATCATCTGTGGTTGAGCAGCGAGCATCTGGTATTTTATACAATATATATATTCTGATAATATAAGTCCATAATTTAAGACAATAAACAATATATAAGTTATATTATATTATTACATAATATATTTGTTTGTTCAATAAC
The DNA here is from genome assembly GCA_027122715.1 of Trisopterus minutus. Classification (NCBI taxonomy): domain Eukaryota; kingdom Metazoa; phylum Chordata; class Actinopteri; order Gadiformes; family Gadidae; genus Trisopterus; species Trisopterus minutus. The sequence continues at coordinate 18,556,952 of JAOPUD010000154.1, read as the reverse complement.
ATTCTTTGCATAAACGTTGGTAGAACACTGAAAAAGTGATAATCTACAGGTAAGGTAAAACTAAGGTACAGGTAAAACTAAGATATAATACACAGTGCAGAAAATTCCAGAAGAACTGAAAGAAATACAAAGAAATTGAAGAACAACAATCAAACATCTTTTCCATGGTGAAGCAGCTTCCAACCAATCCTGAATAACAAGGTTTTATATTTCCTTGTTAACCAATCATGCATGTTTTTAGACACTTCATCAGGAGTGACTGGAGGGGGCATTTAAAATGGCCCCGTGCACATGTTTTGGAAGTTTACTCAGCGCCTGCCCTCCATCTGCCTGTCATGTGTGGTGCTGGTTCTTCTGAGGGGGGGGAGCGCTCCCAAAGATGGTCTAGCAGAACCTCTTCCAGGAGAAAACCTCATCATTGTTTAAATAAAACATGGCCATCGGAATGAATTATTAATGATACCCCCTGTGCATTTGCAAAAGTGATATAGCCTTGTGCTTTTAACAAGGCTCCCACCCTTCTCCACCCAACAGTTAAAGCTGATAGCACTGGACTCCAAACACAGAGAGAGAGAGACAGAGAGAGAGAGAGAGAGAGAGAGAGAGAGAGAGAGAGAGAGAGAGAGAGAGAGAGAGAGA
>JAOPUD010000154.1:18504050-18520283 GCA_027122715.1 Trisopterus minutus | reverse complement strand
CAGCGGGGCAGTGTGTGTGTAGGTACGTACAGCGGGGGAGTGTGTGTGTGTGTAGGTACAGAGGTGCAGTGTGTGTGTAGGTACAGCGGGGCAGTGTGTGTGTAGGTACGTACAGCGGGGCAGTGTGTGTGTGTGTAGGTACAGAGGTGCAGTGTGTGTGTGTGTAGGTTCAGAGGTGCAGTGTGTGTGTGTACGTACAGCGGGGCAGTGTGTGTGTGTGTAGGTACAGAGGTGCAGTGTGTGTGTGTACGTACAGCGGGGCAGTGTGTGTGTGTGTACGTACAGCGGGGCAGTGTGTGTGTGTAGGTACAGCGGGCAGCAGGTACCTGGTAGAGTGTGTGTTCCTGGCAGAGTGTGTGTTCCTGGTAGAGTGTGTGTTCCTGGTAGAGTGTGTGTTCCTGGCAGAGTGTGTGTTCCTGGTAGAGTGTGTGTTCCTGGCAGAGTGTGTGTTCCTGACGTCCTCACCAGACCAACGGGTGATGACAGAAGAGAGAAACAACTTGTGTGGTTTGACTGCAGAGGTTCAAACACTTTAATCACATCTGCATGGGGTGAGGAATGAGAGAGAAATTAAGAGAAGCAGTAAAGTGTTTTACAGTCCAGTGAGGCCCTGCAGTGATCCACGCCTGCACCAAAGCTCTTCAGAGCCCTCTATACCGGAACAGTCACGCAGATTACACAAACCTCTGGACATTTAGAAAGAGAGAAAGAGAGAAAGAACGAAATCATAATCTATAATTATACCAATTCATATACTCTTAGACCTTTACATAACTCACACGCTGCCGTTAACATCATACAGCGTTTGGCCGCTTGTGTTTAGGAGAAAACGCACAATAGGTTCTTCATCATCTTTGAAAGACTTTCATGATTTTTTCAGGGAAATAATAATTATTCAATGGCCTGGCATTTCCAAAAAGCTGAAACGTGAAAAAAGAAAAATGAAAGATAGAAATATTCCAAATATCCAACACATGCGGAGCATCAATGGAAGCTTATGACTGGGCGCCCTGGTATGTCCGGGACGCCAGGGGTTAATTTAAGACCACGGGAAACCTGTTGGTGATTAGAGCCGCGGAGCGCCACATGTAGACGGAGCTCTCCTCTCCATCCCTCCTCCCCGGGCCTGAGGCTGCACATCGGGCTACACGGACCGTCTCTCCAGCGCTCCCCAGACGGACCGTCTCTCCAGCGCTCCCCAGACGGACCGTCTCTCCAGCGCTCCCCAGACGGACCGTCTCTCCACCGCTCCCCAGACGGACCGTCTCTCCACCGCTCCCCAGACGGACCGTCTCTCCAGCGCTCCCCAGACGGACCGTCTCTCCACCGCTCCCCGGCCCCCAGCGCTCCCAGGCCCCACTGCTCTTAAGCAAGGTCGACTTGCCCGAGAAACACTTACGGGAGGAGACGGGGGACTAAGCATTTTGGATTTGAACTCTTTCATTTGTTTTCCTCCAATAGGTCCTCTATATCTGATGACCCATTAGGGACTCAGGATGCGTGATTGAAGCTTCCTGGAGTCGTTCTCAACACTATTCCGTTGTGCAGGTTCTCAACTCTTCCAGAAACATGGCGCTCCTCACCGGGATATCTTTACTATGCTTCACATATTTATTTGGCAGAGGACAAAGTGTTGCTCAGATCTGCAGGGGGGGCCACTGCTTCCCGGCAGCTCAGGACTGGAGCAGACCGTGCGTCGGAGAGCACTGTCCGGGGGGGCAGGCGTCCACCCCGCGGCGGTACGTCAGTCCGCCGGTACAAGCCCGGCCGCCGCAGGTCTTCCCCGGGTACCAGCAGGTGAACGCTCAGACCGTCCACCGCCAGGCGCCCAGCGCGCCGTCCAGGCCCTACAGCGGGTTCACACACGGGGGGGGGGAGGACACGGAGGGCACGAGGACCACCAACCCGCGGACCCTCACGGCGGAGGTGTTCCACCCGGACTGCCAAGGCGGGAAGTGCCAGAGCGGGATCTCCTCCAGCAGGACGGAGGCGGCCGCGCAGAGGGACTGTAAGGGCATCGAGTGTAGACTCCCTCTGCGCCTGCGCCAGAAGCCCCCGCCGTGCGTGGGCCCCGGCTGCGGGCCCCACGCGGCGGACGCGGCGGGGAGAGCGAGCCCTTCGCCGGTGCACATGACGGACCGCGCGGCGCAGTTCCTCGGCGACCTGGCGGACAGCGGCGGGCCCCCCTCCTCCCCCTCCTCCCCGGCCTCCCCGGCCTCGCTGGGGGTCCAGCTGACGTGCGACATGAAGCCAGGTGGGCGCTAGACCGTGACGTCATAACGTCCTCAATGAAAGTGAACTTTTATATTATAGCCATTCATAAATCCATACAGATTGGTAAATAATTCACCCGAGTAAACAAAGATACATAATCATTGTTGATCGGATTTGTTTCCTCATTGTAGAGAATAAATTAAACTTACTTTAGTAATATAGGCCTACAGTAGCCGATTAAATTACTAATACATACAGATAAATAACATCAAAACATAACACAAACAACATTTTCACACTTCTTCTGAATCTGGATTCTTAAGTGTTGTGTTAATTGTCCAGGCACCAACGAGGTTCCTGAAGATGCCCTGGTGCTCCAGCTGCGTCTGTCCCAGGGCCAGGAGGCGCTGATCGAGGCCCTGCGGGGCCAGCAGGCCGAGGTGAAGGAGCTGCAGCGGCTGCTCTCCGGCCAGCAGGGGGCGCTGCTCAGCCAGCAGAGGGACATCCTGGCGCAGCAGCGGAGGATGTTCGAGCAGATGGACCACGTAAGGAACATTTCCTCATCTCAATCTGGCCATGGGATAATTGCCATAATGAAGGTTAATGACGGTGATAAAGTGCTGTTCTAGTCTAAGGGGGGCCGGGGGGGCGTTCTGTGTGGGAGAAGCAGACTGATACGGTGATCAATTAAGGAGGACAGACTGTGGGGGATTGTGGAAACGGGAGGATTACCCCAGGAACTAGAGCAGAGCAAAGATGTACTGTCTCACCAAAAGCGAGAGAATCCTTATAGAGTCCTTGTAGAGTCCTTAGAGTCCTTATAGAGTCCTTAGAGTCCTTTAGAGTCCTTGTGGAGTCCTTATCGAGTCCTGGTAGAGTCCTGGTAGAGTCCTTGTAGAGTCCTTATAGAGTCCTTAGAGTCCTTGTAGAGTCCTTGTAGAGTCCTTAGAGTCCTTATAGAGTCCTTAGAGTCCTTGTAGAGTCCTTATAGAGTCCGTAGAGTCCTTTAGAGTCCTTGTGGAGTCCTTAACGAGTCCTGGTAGAGTCCTGGTAGAGTCCTTTAGAGTCCTTATAGAGTCCTTAGAGTCATTGTAGAGTCCTTGTAGAGTCCTTAGAGTCCTTATAGAGTCCTTAGAGTCCTTGTAGAGTCCTTGTAGAGTCCTTGTAGAGTCCTTATAGAGTCCTTAGAGTCCTTAGAGTCCTTTAGAGTCCTTAGAGTCCTTATAGAGTCCTTGTAGAGTCCTTAGAGTCTTTATAGAGTCCTTGCAGAGAACTTCTTCTGACCATCTGTTGTTATGGGGCAGGTGAAGGCCCAGTACAGCGTTCTGCTGGAGAACATCAAGCAGATGTCCTTCCAGGACCTCCAGGGAGAGCTGGACAACTCGAGGGGCAGCCCGGTCCGGGCCCACCACACACAGCAGGCCTTCGCTGTGCACAGGGCGGACATGGAGGCCCGGGTTGTGCAGGTTAGGTTTGTTTTCCCGCCCTGAAGTGGTGGCCCTAACTTCAAGTGTCATCATCAGATTCCTAAAGTGGTCATTCATGGCTCAGATGAAGACCTGACAACACACAGTATCCAATCACTTACAGCAGACACCAAATGCTAAACTGTAGTATTTTTAAAAACGTAGAATAAATAGAGACTTGTGTTAACCAGAGTTTCCATGATCATATAGGACAAATGCCACCCCCAAATAATGACCGGGTGGTGGCACTAGGAAGAACAGCGATGTAAAGACTCAGTTGTGAAAGCATGAAGGACATACAGTATGTATATAAGGACTAGGTTGTAAAAGCATGAAGGATATAGTGGTACGGACTATGTTAATGTTGTGTAGATGGGACGGGAAAAAGTTAAACTTCAGTGAACTTTATGCTAAAGAGTGAGTACTGGCAGACCAAATTTACTGCAATGAATTTCACATCCTGGTTTTAAGCACCTCCATTGACAACGTGGTCAACTCCCACAAGTAGACACTAGAAACACAACGCTTTGTCTAATAGGGGGGTTAGTTAGACAGCTAGAGACACTTTAGTTTAGTAACGTGCACCAAAATAACAATTGAATTAAAATGCAAATATCTGCATTTGCTCACTTTTTTGAGCGCTTGAAGCAGGACTGTGTCTGAATCCCCTTCATGGGGCACATTGGGGCAAAAACTGGACCTGACATGGCTCACTTTAGAACAAACACACTAGATTATTCTTTTCAATATTACATTCATCCTCATTTTAGGATGAATAAAATACCAAATTATGGTATATTTGAAACGATTGCACAACCTTCTTTAAGTCAAAATATTGATGTAAGCTGTTAGATCTAAATCTGGCCATGAAACTGAGTTTCACGACACACACATTTTATTTAGACTTGTGCGTGCAAGAGCACTTTTGCAGGTGCTCCAATATTGATTGTAATCCTTTGATTGGTCTACAACTCTCCTGTAATAACTCACGTTAGAAACGTGATCAACGTGGATAAGGAGCCTAATTTCTCCCCTCATTTTCCCTCTGGAATTCATGAAGTGTACTAACTGACCTGTTGTCACACTGCCCTGTTGCAGTGCTAAATGTCTGCCAGCTGTGAGCGTGCCCCCCTGACGCTGTGTTGACCTGTACCACCGGGTGGGGCCCCCCCCTGACGGTGTGTTGTACCACCGGGTGGGGCCCCCCCTGACGCTGTGTTGTACCACCAGGTGGGGCCCCCCCTGACGCTGTGTTGTACCACCAGGTGGGGCCCCCCCTGACGCTGTGTTGACCTGTACCACCGGGTGGGGCCCCCCCTAACGGTGTGTTGTACCACCAGGTGGGGCCCCCCCTGACGGTGTGTAGTACCACCAGGTGGGGCCCCCCCTGACGCTGTGTTGACCTGTACCACCAGGTGGGGCCCCCCCTGACGCTGTGTTGACCTGTACCACCAGGTGGGGCCCCCCCTGCAGGCCTGTGGGAGCTGTGGCCCTGAGGAGTACTGCAGCCTCAGCGCCGGTCAGCCCGGCTGTGACCGCTGCACCGTCTGCCCCGCCGGGTTCTTCATGGTGGCTGAGTGCACCGTCCACGCTGACCGCATCTGCCAGGTCTCTCCCCCAACACAACAGGCCCACCCTAACCCTAACCCTAGTTCTGTCGTTGTTTTGTAATGGTTGTTAATGTTGAGTTGCAAGTAATTATGTGCTTCAGTGACAGCTAGTGGTTGTAATTGAGGAAATCACGTAAGGCCACGTGATTAACTCAGAGTAAGGAATCCAGTGGTCCCTGGCCCTGAGTTTCATGTTTCAGTCCTCATGTTTTTCAGCCACCTCTGTTTAAATGCAATGCCTCTGGTTGTGTATGTACAATAATGTTTATTGCGTCTTACAAAACTAAGACAGACTATCCAACTTAAATGACTTGCTAAAAGAGCTCCAGTCAGATGATCTTTCCTTCCTCAACAGGGCAGAAGGTGTTAATCCCATGTGCAGAAGCCTCCATTGAATCCTAATAGTATTGGTATTGGTATTAGATGCTGTGCCTCTTGTTCAATGTTTTGAATGTGGCAGTGATGGACATCAAATAGCCCTCCAACTTGGACAGGCTCCCAGGAACCAAGAGGAAGATCTGGCTGAAGAGCACAGCACCACCCTCTGATGTCAATCTCCATGCAGAAGTTTAGAGTACGAGTTTGTTTGGGTGCAGATCGTTGTACATGGGAGTGTCGCTCAACGATGTGATATTGACAGGGCCTGACTTAAATATCACTCTGTTGGGTTTGCGGATACAATTGAGATATGAAGTCTTAACATTCACAGCCGACATTGAACAGGTGAGTAACAATAACGATGCTACACAAAATACTAGGTGGCTGCCACACCTCATCTAGGCTCTTCCAAACACAAGGTCGCAGGGTGGTGGTCTTTACACTCTGGTCTAGTGTATAGTTTGCAGATAATAATTCATGGCGCTGGTGCTCCATATTGACATGTAGGAGGCCCTCACTGTGTGTGTGTGTGTGTGTGTGTGTGTGTGTGTGTGTGTGTGCGATAGCTGGTTTAACCTTTGCACATTGATTGCTCAATCTGCAAAAGGTGTGCAGAGGAGGCTGCCTAAACTAGCCATCATCCACACAGAAGATGATTTGTAGTAATAGAAGGGAGATGAGGATGACGGTCTGAAGTCCCTCTCTACACTCGTCTGCCTTCTGGGAAAGACCTGGTACATAGTCGCCAAGTTCCTGTCCCAAGATCATGCTACTGATATTAAAGACCTCGATCTCGGACGGTCATTCAACCCAGCCTTGGTTTCAATTTGGACCACAAGGCAGAAAGCTTCTTCAAAGTCCCCACTCAATGGGGTCTCTTGTCCAGAATCAATAGCTTCTTTATCGCTGGGCTTTGTCACTTTTCAAGGCAAGTCCATACTCAACAGAGACTCCTCATTTCCCCAAGAAAGGGAGGAGGCATGGATTGGTTTTAGGTATTCCTTGAAAGATCTGTCAAGTCTTCAGATCCCCAGATGCTACACAAAGTTTTCAGCTTCAGCAGCAGTAAGAACTTTTCTGCAGTTGCTTACCTGAAGGTAACCGACACTGATGGGATTGACCAGGTAGGGAAAAAGTAAAGCTGGCTCCTCATCCTGAGCCCACCATTCCAAAGCTTTAACTCTTTGGAGCTGAGTTGGAGTTGGCCATTTCAGCAGAGCTAGACCTTCAGCTCGATGCTGCAACCTTCCACACAGACAGCAAAGTGGTCCTTCGTTACATCTGTACCGAAGCTCAGACATTTTCTTTTGCCTCTGTTAGTAACTGAGTAATGTGGATCTGTATCTTCTTGTCCAGACTAGTGGCAACATGTGCCTACAGAACAGAAGCCTACAAATTATGCCACATGATCCATCACTGCAGGCCATAAAGGTAACCAATGGCTCACTTACAGGTTCCTACATGACCCAAAACAGAGTCACCAAAACAACTCCTTCGACCTTATAGATCCTAGTTCAGATGCAGAGATTCTTCCTGAAGTGTCTACCTTGAGCAATGTCACCAAGCATCGACCAAACAACTTTGCTCACGGTTTCCAAGTTTCCACCTTAATTCAAATCTCAGTCCGAGATGAAAAGACTCCCTTGATTATTCCTGCCAAGCATCATGTGAGTCACTATCACAAACCGACTTCCCTTCAAGGTTGTCCATTCAAAGAGATCAGTTCAGACAGCTGGCCTTTGGCAAGAGAGAAGTAAGCAACAGCATCCAGCAGGGTGTAACTTGCAGGAGACTCAGAGCCCACTACTGTGTTGAGAGTCTTCCTGCAGATTGCCTTTCACAAGACCCTCCATTGACAAACGTCAGTAGGATGTGTTTGGCTGACTAGGGGAGGCCTTACCTACAGTAAATGGTGGGTGGTGATGTTCACATTTATGAACATAAAGAAGTCATTGAATTCCTTGAAACGTCAAGTTCTATTATGCACAGCATTTCCTGGCTGTCAGAGGTCAAGTCAAGAAGAGCTGTACAGACCGTGGGACCATTTTTGCTGGTGCTTGCTACCAGCACCTTCAAATATGGATCAAACAGATGAGAAGACTTAGATGTCAGAAAAGGGGGTGGACCTTGGATCTCCCACATGCTTCACATTGATTGGGCTTGGCAAGGAGAATGCTGGATATATTTTTCGCTAGCTAAACAAGCAAACTTACCCACAAAGTTCTCGTTACTTTCATGGCAGAATCAGCAGCCATAATCAGCTGCTGTTCATGTGTCCACTGATCCTAATGACTCTGTTACTCGTCTAACACACATGGTGAACGTCCTTCCTGCTCCAGCAGCGGAATTTGGAGTTTCAGTGACACTACTTGCATACGTAGCACCGGCTAGAATCTGTTAATCAACGGAGTTCCTAACATTAGAGACACGTTGGCATTGGCAGCTCAGCCTGCCGGACATAAAGTCATGGAGCATTGCTCTTGTCAAGAACAGTACATTTCAAAGAAATGAGTGCCTCAAGGACTGGTCACCCAGATCTTTGGAAGTGGAAGTGAAGGTCACCAGAAGAGACGATACTGTTTCTAAGGCCAGTTACAGAGACTTCTCCTGCCAAAGGCTTAGTCTTCCAGTGGGTAAGGCTTAGGGAGTGTCGTTCTAACACGCCAGGTTTTTCTGTTATGGTTTTGAATGTGGAGTTGCAAGCAATTTGTCTGTGTTTCAGTGATGCATAGTGGTTGATTTAATTTAGGAAATGGACAACATAGTTTAACACAAAGTTAACTCAGAGTCAGAAAATATGTAGACCCCGGCATGGGAAGCCTCTCTTTTCAGTCCTGTTTTCATTCAATTTCATTCAACAACTGTAGTACATTATGTTTATGAATGTTTTGTCTTCCCAGCTTTCCTCAGCTAATATTAATTCACAGTAAGCTTTTTGGTAGTCATTGTTACCATAGTAGTCTTCACTAAAATGAATAGTCAATAATTAATAATATGGTAAAATAATATCTTGCATTAATCATTAAATTTAGTTATTTATATGTAAGGCGTAATATTTAAAACAAGCAATAAAATTAATCATGTGCCAGTATATCACAAATATATGTACACTGTGAACAAGTAGTATTGTGTTAGTTTTCAGTTTTACCCATTAACAGTCATAATATTTGGACAAATTGGTCTCCTGATGAGTGATGAGTGTTCTAAGCTATACTCAACACCGATATGAGGTCAGCAAAGTTGTCCCAAAAAATTACTTGAGGTGCTAATAGTTTGAAAGTGTTTTGAATGTTGTCTTTTTGTGAATGTTCTAGGACAGAGACGAATGCCTTGAGGTAACAAACCAGTGTGGAGACTCACAGAAGTGTCTCAACACTCCAGGTAAAAAGAAAACACCTGAAGCTCTGTGTTTAATCCCTGATCGGTGTATAAAACCCTGACTATTGATCTGCCGCCCCTGTGCTGCTCCCCAGGCGGCTTCAGGTGCCAGGGCATGACCGAGCGCGATGCCAACTCAGGGATGTGCAGCCACAGCTACTTCTTCAACATCGACATGGACGAGTGCCAGGCCTGCTCCGAGTGCGAGGGGGACCCCGTGGTGGCGCACTGCACCTTCACCACTGACACCGTGTGCTCCACCTCACCCTCTGGCGACGCCTCATCCCCCCTCTCCCTCTCGCTCTCCTGGGCGGGCGAGGTGGACCTCCCTCCGGCGTCCCGGGGCCAGGCCTTGGGCCAGAGCCTTTCCGGCGTGCCTCTGCGGATCCAGGGCCGGGAGGACGGGGAGCTGGTGTCGGCGGAGGACGGCCGGCTGGTGCTGATGCAGCACGGCCTGGTGTGGCTGGATGAGAACCTGTCCCTGAGCCACGGCTGTCGCAGCTTTGTCCAGGTGTGCCTGCGTCTCAACGCCACGGGCGATGGCTCCGAGGAGGGGCGTGACCTCAGCGGCGTGCGCGTGGAGCAGCGGGAGGGCCGCTTGCTTCAAAGCGCCAGCATCAGCGGAGTGGCAGTGGTTGCCCCCGGTTACCTTGTATCGCTGTCCCTGAAGGGCGCCACACAACACTGTAACCACAGCGACGGGCTGCAGCTGTACGACCCACCGGGCTCTCCCCTCAGTCTCCTCTGGCTGTCCCACGACACCGGAGCCGTCGCAATGACGGCGCAGGCGGTGGCCTCGGCCCACTACCACACCAACTACCGCCCCGTGTTCAAGACCACCTTCGCCTCGGACCCCTATGTGCTGGGACTGACCCACGACGGGCGGGGTGTGCGTTTCTCAGAGAGTGGCACCGTGCGCTTTGTCTTCCAGCAGGCGCTGTACTCCATGGGCCAGGCCTGTGTCAACGAGGGCTTCCATCTCTTGGCGTACCTCAACCGCAACGGCACTGGCGTGGAGCTGTCCCGCACCTTCAAACCAGGCGTCCACTACCGGGACACCTCCGTCTCGCTGTCCGGGGCAGCCAGGGTTGACCACGGGGACACGCTGGCCTTTGAAGTGCTCTGCCCCGCCCAGTGCAATGTGCGCTACTTCGGCGACGGGACGGGCATCAGCATCCTAAGTCTGGTTTGGGTGCCTGCCGCCATCTCCTCCTCCCTGGCAGCCTCCGTGGCCCAGGCGGGCCTCCCGTCCGGGGCCGTCCGCAACAAGCCCCTGTTCTTCGTGCAGACCTCGCCCCAGGTCCCCCAGATGGCGGTCAAGGGTCTCAGAGAGCAGAAACGAGATTTTGTCTTCAGGGAGAGTGGCACGGCCAGCATGGCACTGGACCTCAAACTCATCCACTCCTGCAGCCTGCTGAAGGTGACCTTGCTCCGGCGGGGCGACCAAGAGAAGCGAGGGGAGGGTGGGGGAGAGAGAGGTACGGTGGAGGGAGGGAAACCCGTCCTGCTGAGCCAGCAGGTCGGGGGGCAGATGCCCGAGGGCAGCCATTGGGCCAGTGTGGCTCTGCGGGCGTCCTTCCAGGTGCGGAACGGCACGGCGGTGTTCTTCACCTTGGACTGCGTGCGTGGGCGGGTCAACCAGATCAGTCACCAGACAGGAAGTGGGGTATCGATCCTCTGGGTGGCCGGGTAGCATGCTGGGCTCCCAATGGGTTTACCGCCGTTAATGTTGTATATTTTTTAAAGGGCATATATCCTGTTATTAGTCACCATTACATCATTAGTTCTTGTGATAAATGTAACCATCATAGGGCATTTCACACTGCCAAGCCGGTTCGGTTGCGGCTTGTCACGCTCGGCAATTTCACCGTCTTGCCTGTGTGAAACCGAGGGGGTAAAATCCCCCTACTTCACGGCGCTGGCTTTAGGTTCCCTGGAGAAGACGGACTCTAGACCTCTTATAATAATTTTCCCAAATGTTTATATTTTTTTATGAATGAAGACAACCGCATGCAAGAATGAGATCACGTGTGTAGGCTACAAACGCGCTTAACTATTTACAAGTGCAAAAGGCCAACATTTTCTTTATTTTGCTTGTTTTTTATCCCGACAAAAGCCTCGTAAGGACGGCCCCTCTGCATCTTTCCCGTAGATCCCATCCTCTTTGCCCGTCTTCCCTAAATGCGACTGCGTCCCTTCTCTCCCATGATGCTCAGCAGCTCATGGATTCCACCGTCTCTCGTTAGAACGACTCATGTTGGTGTCGCTGCGGTGTCTCCGTTGTAGAGACAACGCAGCGACACGTCTACCCAAGCCCCGCCCCTGGAACCACAAAGCCGTCTTATCGCATTTACATCTAAATGAATCCTCCAATGTGTGTAGGGTCTGGGAGGGTAAATTGGGGTGCTGGCTCAAGCAGGCAATTGACAGTGTAACATTCGGTCAGTGTAAACGCACGGACCACGCCCGGAAAAAGGCGTGCATAAGACGGCACATCTGGCAGTGTAAAAACGACTATTGACATATTTTATTATTAATTAATACTCATATCTAATAATTACAGACGATATATTTAGCTATATTCTATATTGTATTTATTTTATATTAAAAACTTCTATAATGAAATTTATATGAACTAATAGCTTCCTGATCTCTATTATCTGTAATAACAACAATGAAGGTTTTAGTCCATGAGTAGTAGTTCAGGGTTTGTAGTTCTGATGATCTCCATGTAATTTGTTCTTTATGTAGCTGGGCTTCTCTCTTATTGCAGAGAGAATGAACAGCCTGGTTTGATTTTTTTACGAGTGCTTTTTTTCAGTGAGCATGTGTTTCAAGTTAGCCCCTATTTTGTAATGCCCATTACCACTGAAGGCCTTGTTTAATGACCGCTTTATGCATATTTCCAACTTAAAGAACCCCCATGTGTTGGATCATACCCCTGCCACGTCATCCGCCCAATGGAAGGGGAATGTAACAGTAAACAAGTGGTTGAACACAAACCCCACACAAGTTGACCAATCCAAACTGGAATTAAGTTTACATTTTTTTATTTTTTTAAGTGAATCCAATAAATTTGTTTTGCCAGATGTGTTTTACGGTTGCTTCTGTGTTCAGCTTGCATGGGTCTGCTGTATTTGGAATATGCAATAATGTTGCAATCATTTTTCTGTGATTGACACAAGCAGTGTTCTTTTTCATTTCCAAGGCGTCGGCTGTGGTCCCGCTGGGCATGCATTAGCCGAACACAGTCAGCCAGTCAGGCCTCCGCGCTGCATCAGATACTGTAACCGTCACCAAAGGCTGTATATGCACGGTTGACTAGTGACTTGACCTGACTTGGTAGGACTACACGTTGGACTTTAAACCCCCCAAAAAACCTGCGAACCGTGACAGAAAAACCTCTCATCTCAAACGGCGGCCACAACCCAGGCCTGAGCGTCAGCAGCGAGGTGTGTCGACGTGGCTTCAATCAAACACAGGTGCAGCCTGCTAGCAGAAGCAGGCTGCACATGTTTTGCATGAAGCATCAAAGAGCCAGGTCCTCTGCCATGAATCAAAACAGTTGAAAATTATATTAGAGCGCCAGTAAACAGTACGAGCGTTCACCTCATACACAGACACACACAGACACACAGACGCACACAGACACACACAGACACACACAGACACACAGACGCACACAGACACACACAGACACACAGACACACACAGACACACAGACGCACACAGACACACACAGACACACAGACACACAGACACACAGACACACACAGACGCACACAGACACACACCAAACAGTCTTTACTGCCGCGGTTCTGTTTCCACAGGAGAACAAAACTCGTTGAAATGGCTCATTTCTTCGACCCCATCTCTTTGAAGTCGTGACCCCCCCCGCACCACACCACCCACCCCCCCGCACCACACTACCCACTCCCACCCACCCGTCAACACCCTGGTCGCTCCTCTCTCTTGAGTTACTCGATAGCGCATGTCTTGGGATAAACAGTACTTCTAAAGAGGCAGGGAGCATTTATTTACAGGCAGGATTAGGGTGAGCATTTATCAAATACAGAAGAAATCCCAACCAAACCAGAACAGAACCAAGACCCCCTGGCTTTGTTCTGCGTGGCCTGGTCAAACTTCAACTCGCTAAGGAACTCGTGCAGCCAACTAACATAGGAACTAGCATAGGAACTACAATAGCAACTAGCGTAGGTGCTAGCCCAGGAACTAGCATAGGAACTAGCAAAGAATTTCTATATAAATAGCATAAGAAGTAACTAACATAGGAATAACATATGAAGATGCGTGGACAGCTAGCATATCCAGTAGCATAGGAACTAGCAAAGGGCCTAGCATAGGAACTAAGAAACTACGTAGGAACTACTGAATATTCTAACAAACGATTGTAAAAATAGCTAGATTAACTAGTCTTTAAAAAAAGAAAAAGCTAATTATATTCTTCCAAAAACAAGCCTAAAAAGTAGCCTAAAAAGAAAATAACTAACCAGCAAAGAGAACCACTAACTGTGAAGAAACAAAGAGTTGAATTTGAATTGAGGCGAGAGCAGGTGAGTTATGTCCGTCTGGAAACAATAAAACAGGGAATAGTCACACAACTGACAAACACCCAGCCATGTTTGGTACCCGGGCCTGCTAGTGCGTTAGCGCATAACTCAAGCCAGGTGTGTGAGGGAGAGAGCGGATTATCTCCCTAACCTGCACAGAGAATGATTCAATTTCAAAACAGCATGGTAACGATTAGTCTATGACCCCTTGTGGTTTTTAACTACATGGAAACTAGCCAATTTAAAACCTGACCATGCTTTATCTTTTAACATGGCCACAAAAAAAGAAAAGGAAAAATTAAAGGCTACATTAGAGATTAAGTGACTTTTAAAAAGGAGTAAAAACAGCTCAAAAACTGTTTGAAATGGGCCCATACGGACTCCAGATTGCGTGTTTTTCCCTCTCCATGTGTTCAGCCTGGTGTGTTTAGTGGCGGGGCTGCTTTGATTCCCTCGGTCTAACCAGAAGCTGTGGGCAGATGGATGTGGAGCTGTGAGCAGCACCTAACAGGCTGAGGGGCCTTCAGCCAGGTTCATTACCTTCACCAGGCTGAGGGGCCTTCAGCCAGGTTCATTACCTTCACCAGGCTGAGGGGCCTTCAGCCAGGTTCTTTACCTTCACCACGACCTGCAGGGCTGAGCACAGCCTTGGTTAACACACACACACACACACACACACACACACACACACACACACACACACACACACACACACACACACTATTTGGTTCAGAATCAGTTTGAACTCACATTTGTGTCCAAAACCATGAACCTTACTTTGAGCCTGTCGAATAATGCCATTTGGTTTGACACCTTTCCTCGACCCTAACTTCCACTTTTTAAACTTTTCCGTTTGCTTTGGGCAGGCTACCGAAATGACGCTCGCCAATGACTGCTTGGAGTGACATGAATTGTAATTCGCTCCAAACACAAATACTGTGTTCTCCAAACACAAATACTATTTACAGAAAGAAAAGGAAAGATAGAGAGAGGAGGAGGAATGAGAGAGGGGGAAGGAGACAGGAGGGAGACACCGTGAGATAAAGTGGTTCACCTGGAAGCAGTTTGGCTTCTTGTTTGCTCTCTGAGGCGCTGTGAACTGTTGCTTCCATTGAAATGTTTGATGGTAAATGTCTCGTGCTAACCAGTGAAAACATGTCAGGCTTGGTGGGCTCACCGGACCCTGACACAGGAGGACGAGAATCCCCTTTAATCAAACACATCCGTCCTGTACACCGGGGAGGGGTTGGTAGTTTATACAGGTGGATACTACAAGGACAGCCGTTAACTAACCACAAGAGTTAGTTAACGAAAAGTTAAGAAATAAAGAGGAAGTCTACTGTTTCTAATACAGCACAGAGAGGAACCGTAACCCCCATAATAACTAGAATGTAAAAAATGGCTAATTTGGAGGTAAAGAAATGAACTTGACTCCGTTAAACACGATACTATAGCGCCCTCTGGCGGACCAGAAAATAACACACTGGATTTTTGGTTTCAAGTTATAATTTATTAATAGCATTTATGTATTGTTTTGGCCTTAATACATATTCAATATGCATTTTAGTGCATCAGCAATATATAATTTAATGAATAAATAGTTAATAGTCTGTGAGGGTACTTTAGTCTTCAGTTAATCGGCATATACTCTTAACTTCTCAGAAACTTTGTATGAATGAAATAGCACAACATATTGATCCGGTTAGAAAGGGACGTCAACTAGGAGTAGAAGTAGAAGTGTAATAAAGAGGTTTTCTTTGTAAGTAAATAAAGCATTAAAAGATGCAGACCAGCCACAGTAAATGTGTAAAAGGGCAGTTGTATGGCTGGGACTAGTGACTGTGACCTGTTAATACATGTCACACTCCCAAACTAAGTAAAAAATCCCACACGGGATATGGTGTATAAATCTGTGTGTTTTTGAGTTAATTTTGGTCTTCGATATCTTGAAATATACGATAATCGCTATGTTATCTCATGACGAGTGCGATATCTGAGGGCACTTGAGTGACTTTGCGCAGCAGCTTTGCGCTGCTGCTGCTGTGGACGAGGCCTCAGGGTGGTAGCCACGGCGACGGCGGGTTCAGGCGTACAGAGACAGGAGGTGGATGTTAAGGGTCCACACCAGACCACTACATTCAACATAACTGCATTAAGGCTGTGATTGTTCCCCTGGATTTGAAAGGCGCTGAGTGTGGATGAAGACATCGGGCAGGAGCATGACGGAGAGCTATTGGGTGAAGAGCTATTCTCTTTGGTTTCCTCCTGATACGCTTCAGGCCTTCAGAAGCTCGTTGGGCTACGTTATATTCCACAAAACATGTCAGTAATACTGAGTCAAACAAGCACCGAGACACAGAACGGGAACATATGACCAGCCCACTTATGAGGTTGCATAGACTCTAGCGTTTGAGCTGGTCTGTGTAATGTAGAATAATGCAAGGGCCGTGTAATATAGTGTGTTATAGTGTAACATATAGACTGTATCGGCCGGTCAGCGCTGGGTGAACAGACCATCAGCCCGTAGATGAACAGATGATGAACAGACCATCAGCCCGTAGATGAACAGATGATGAACAGACCATCAGCCCGTAGATGAACAGATGATGAACAGAC
>JAOPUD010000154.1:18367864-18385252 GCA_027122715.1 Trisopterus minutus | reverse complement strand
CAGGTCAGTACTGCACTGGTCTACCATGAAGGACCTGGACACCAGCAGGTCAGTACTGCACTGGTCTACCATGAAGGACCTGGACACCAGCAGGTCAGTACTGCACTGGTCTACCATGAAGGTTTCGGACGTCACCAGGTCAGCACTGACCTGGACTCAGCTGTCTTTCACAAACTGAATGGACATGGGAGGTTTTTGTAACTTTCTGTCAGAATCCGTCAGAATTATTAATATTTTCTCTCAAGACGAGGAAGACAAGATCCTTCAGTTATTTGCTGCTTAAAGAATTTGAACTACTACTCCACTGTACTAATGTAATGTCATATGAATGGATGAACTACTGCTCCACTATACCATAGTCATATGAATTATTGTGATCTTTAAAATATATTGGTAACCCTTTGCAATACTGGTACACTAATTCACCATTAGTTAACCAACGAACAACAACAATAGTTAACACAGTAAAAAGCAGTTACTAAAAGGTAATTAACAGTTAACTAATCTTTTAGTAATCATTTACTAATGTTGTACATATTAACTAAGGTCATGGTGTGCATGTTAAATAATGTGTTAATGTATACATTATTTAATAGGGTTATGGTTAAACCTAAATCTAACTAACCCACTTACCCTATCCCTGAAATTAATTTACCCATATTGTAAAATGTTACCAATGAGTTCAAGCTTTATATGTACAGATATAGATACAGAGAGGGAGAGAGAGAGAGAGAGAGAGGGAGAGACTGTTGTTTTTTAAACAGTATCTGCTCTGTTGGTTCCTTCAGCAGAACGCCCTATGCCTGCTTGGCATCAACACTCCTTAGTGATTGGCCTCAGAGTGTGATTGTGTGTTTCCTCTGCTCTCAGGCTGAAGGACAAGGAGCCCCGGAGCCGTCTGAGTCTGTTCATGACCAAGTCGGGCTCCCACGAGAACGTCAGCCGCAACAAGAAGACACCTGTTCCAGCCCCCAAAAAGTGAGTCCTGAATCAAGAACAGTGCTGCCGTCTCCTGCGCATCTCTGTTAGTAGAAGCAATATGAGAGAGTAGAGTCCACTCTACTGGAGTGGACTCTACTCTAGTAGTGGATCGCTCCCACGTTGTATCCACCAACAAACAGAAGCTCAATGTTTCACATCGGGATGGCATCAGGGTGCTGATGCAAATCCGAGTGTGATTTAGAGGTGACATTGCTTTAGCTGTGGGAGATAACGCGAGTGGGGTACAGTTTGCAGACTCCACTCTTTCAATCATGTTGTTTCCCAAGTTGGCCATTTTCCCCCCGTCCCATGAATCATGGCTCTGCATCAACCCGGAACAATCACATCCACACATGTTTTAAGGAAACAAGCCACCGTTTGACTCTATCTGTTGTGCAATCAGGTAACTGTTAATGACTGTGTTGCATTATTTGCAGTATCTCCGTGGAGACGGCTCTGAGATGGAGCCAGTCCTTTGAGGAGCTGCTAAGGTGCTCAGGTCAGATGGAACTCAAAGTGTTTCTCTACTGATTGTGGCAAATTGCCGTCCAAAAACAGTTTAGTGTGCTGCCAAACACAATTTCCATGTCATTGTCTCGTTATACTGCTTCCCCTGAAATGAGGAACAGTGAGTTGTGTTTGTGTTGCCCTGGGGGGTAATTGGCCCACAGAAAGAGGCCTAAGACTATGTTTTGTTACCAGGGAAGAGGCTCAAATACAGAAGCCTTCCACTTCCTTATTGCTGTTTATAGCAGCCAATCACGTTAAGGCTACAAAAAGACCAGTGAAAAGGAGATGTTAGGGAGAAAAGTTTGAGACAAATGTACTTGTGTGTCAATTCAATTCTTAACATCTCAAATACTAATAAGTCAATAACCTTAACGGCCCTTGATTATTCCTATGACTCAAAACGTAAAAAACAGCCATTACTCTCATTTCTCTTTTTTTCTTTAATGTAGTATTAATTAAAAACATGCAATTAAATTGTTATACTTACTAGTTATGTAACTATGTTATAGGTTATGCAAAGTTTATTTTATATATAGTCACTGGAAGGTCACTAGACCTCATCTAGCAGTTTCACCCAGGGTCCAATCAGACCCCATAAGGGACAGAGTGGAACTGAAACAGTGAGACACACACACACACACACACACACGCACACGCACACACACACACACACACACACACACACACAGACACACACACACAGTCAATAATGACATTTATCTGTGTCTCCGTCTCCCAGACGGAGTGGAAACCTTCTCTCAGTTCCTCCGGACAGAATTCAGCGAGGAGAACATTGAGTTCTGGCTGGCCTGTGAAGATTACAAGTCTGTGGACTCAGATACCAAACTACTCTCCAAAGCCAAGCATATTTATACCATCTTCATCCAGACAGAGGCCCCTAAAGAGGTACGGACAGCATATATTCACACGCCATCTGCTCTGCCATGCATACCAAAATACTTTGGCACTTCAAAGCAATTCAAAGCACCTTACAATACATTTAGTGCATGCATTCTTAGCAGGGGTGGCATCAGTTGGAATCAAAGCCCCACCCCCTGCGGTGGGCGAGTGCCATGCTCTAGCAGGTGAGTCAGAGAGGTTCATGATGAGCAGGACAGGACCACTGCCATGAGCCATTGTCATTTCAGCGTGAAGTATCCTAGTCCATGAATTAGAGTAGCTCATATCTGTGACACAACAACGCCCCAAAGGCCACTTTGTGAGGCCTGAGTGGAGCGTGAGCGCTGTGGTCCTCAGGGGGAAACCACCGGCCGGGGTTCAGAGTTAAGACAGCCTGGTGAGCACAGAGAGCTTCTGCAGCGGCAGCCAGGAACCCGTTACTTCAGGGCAAGCCAACTGTGGTTTCCGAGGGCGATAGGGCCCTGGGTCAAGTTCCCTCGGAGCATCTTGAACTGACGTCACACGGTGGAGACGCCTCGGTTTGAGAGCTCCACCGCACTTCGCTGCTACTGCAGAGCTGAAGGAGCCTGTCGCCCACGCACTCTCAGTCTCAGAAGCAGGATCTACGTATGCAACAAAAAAAACCTGTGAACCAACAAAAGTATCTGGAGCAGTTTTACAAAGAGAAAGGAAACAAGGCCAGTTACATGCTAAGGCTAGCCTGGAAATCCAGACCCACATCTAGAAAGCTGTAGGGCCTGGCAACGAGTAATGAAAACGGCCCAACACGAGGGGCGGCACCAAGCATACATTTGAAAATATTACCGCACGCAATTGGATAACACTACGACATATCAGAAGAATGGGGGGGGGACGTATCCAGACCAGCTGAGCTAACCAATAGATAAGACTCTTGCCGTACCCGATCTGTAAAACAGCAACACTTTTGGCCCGCCTATATCAGATAGAGCGATGTGATTGGTTAATGTTCTGGGCCAGGGGAATCGGGGAGTGGGTCCCAGAGTGACTCACTGAGCAAGTTCAAATTGTGCTCTCGTGAGAATTTCCAGGCTCAGGCCACATTTGTCAGGTGATCTTCTACCAACACGTGCAAGAGTCTGAGGACTGAGCTCCTCCCCCCGCAGGTGAACATCGACCACGCCACCAGGACGGCCATCCAGAGCGCCATGGCCCGGCCCACGCAGAGCTGCTTCCAGGCCGCCCAGAGCACCGTGTTCAGCCTGATGAAGAAGGACTGCTACCCCCGGTTCCTGACCTCCGTCCTCTACCTCCGCCTCAGCCGCAAGCCGGCGCCGGGCGGGGCCGTCATGCACCGCAGGCGCTCGCGCTCCTGCGTCTTCGCCGACCGAGCCGAGGCGGAGGCAGCGTCGGCATGGTGACGGGGAACACACTAGGACCACGCTCACTTGAACACCTGGGTTTAATGAAGGCTGAATGGCTGGGTCATTATGGTCAAACTGTACATGGTCCATGATGCTTCATTATGACTCATTGATGTTATACACACTGTATGTAGTGTCCCTGTTTGACATTGAGGAACACCTAAGTACATCAAAGATCATCAGGTTAACTTGGTGTCTGAAATGCATTTCTATGGGACTACGGCGATTTACTAATCAAAATAACTTTGTTAATGTGAAAGTTAAGGATTCAACTGCTGGCCTTAATCTGATTAAGATCGTGGTGATCGATAGTGTGCACGTCAGTAGTGAAGTCCTCTGACATATTTCTTACTTAAAAGTGTCTCAAAAATATTCACATGAAAGAATAATTTTTGTCAACAATCTCCCTGTAAAAGTATTTTTATTTTGGCACAGGTTTGTTAGCTCTGAGCAAGCGTAAGAACCTATTCTTGGATTCAAGCAGTGGTTATGCTTCAAGGGCTTTGTCTCTTAATACAACAGCATGATGCCACGTGGGGAACATTAATCACCTTAATATGCATCCCTTCAACTTAATGTGACTTGGAGCCAATTAAGATCATTATTCTTCCTCACCTCACCCGGCAATCCTCTGCTCTCGTGTTGCACTAAGAGGGAGGGATGTATTTACTATTCATTAAAATATCCCGCAGCGGGACAGAGAACCATAGATCATGGTTTTACACTCACATTAAACGTATTTAATTTCCACTGCTTGAATTTCATTTATAAAAAATATGCTATAATAATTCTTATGTTTTTGATGATCATATATGTGGACTTTCTTTAAGTAAAATGTAAATTATTAAATAACCTGTGGAGTCATTATACAGAGAAGAAATAAATGCACATTTTAAAGAGACTCTTTGTATCGTTCATTAGCTAGGACGACGGCCTGGCCTAAGTTTGACAGATGGACGCTAGAAAGGGTTCCCCCGCTGGGTGGAACTATGACGCTTCAACCTCTTCATTCCAAATGGCTGATGAATGTATTGACCCTGTGAGTCAGCGCCCCCTGGAGGGTGTTGGTATGCGCAGCACACAACACTCCCTACAGTCCAGTTCAGTCCGTCAGGGGTCCCGCTGGGCTCGGCCCCCGCTGGGCTCAGCCCCTGCAGGTTGAATATGCATTGCAAGGCAAGCGTGTTTCTTCCACATGCGTACACAATGCACATGCACACAAACGCACATAGACACAGGCACACAAACACACACATAGACATATACACATGTGCATACAAGCACATTTGGACACACAGCCTTGCACGCTTACACACACATCCACACACACACACACACACACACAGACACACACACGCACGCATACACACATTGTGTGAACCATTTCATTATATTAGATTTAGTTGATAAAAAAAGAAAAGAATAGCTGGCAAACGTCCAACAATTTTATAACCTAGCACACGTGTGTGTGTGTGTGTGGGGGGGGGCTAATCAGAATGATGGAACCTGTTAATAGTGTGGGGGAGCGGTACATCTGGGGACAGCGGTTCATTAGTTCTGCAGTACTTTGGTCCGGTCAGAACGCTCCTGTAGTCTCAGCCCATCAGTGGGATCTGTTGGACGGAAAATATTGTTGATTGTAGATTGCCGTGTATTATGGATGGAAGAATTACTTGTGCACGAATTATGGATGAATGGATTATGGAAGAATTTTTATGGATTGAGAATGGATTATAGATTATATTATGAATGGATTGTGGGTGAATGGATTGATGAATTCATTCTGGGTTGATGGATTATGGATGGTTTGAGTATGGTAGGGTTTTACAGTGTAAACTGCATTCGTTTTGGCGCATACGACAAGAACAGCCTTTCCTAAAATCCGTAATATAATTTATTATAATTTAGGAACTTCAAGTCACAGTAACAGTTTTTTTGGCATTTGTTTTGACATTTGGCATTATGAGTCTGTCATAATTGGGTGGTATTTCTATTATGAGCTAACATTTTAAGTTTTTAACAAGACACTCAAATACAGAATATATGAATATAATGTACAGTATGGCTCGGTGTGAGACCATATATTTGTAGATATAATACCATTTGCTCATTTGCACAAAGAAATGAAACATTGGGACAAATTAGGGTTGAATCCAGTGTGTGTGTGAATGCTTTAGGAGGGAAATGAGGATCTGTAGTGCCTCACTGTGGTTGAAGAGCAGCAGACCTCCTCCATATGCTCAGAGGTCAATAGATCTTACTGCCACTGCCTCCATCTTTTGTTTTTTAAACTTGCATTGATTGTGTTTAGGAGGAAAAACTTTTAGATTTGGTTAATCTAACCCCTCTATCTACAAAGGAATGGGCTTTTCATTTCAGTGCCAGCATTAAAAGCATAAGAGGGGAGAGGAAGGGAAATCACCATCCATAAGGCGTTGGCTATGAGAGCGTCACCTGTGGTCCTGTGTGGTCACCTGTGCCTACATGCACTGCCTCCTTTGAAAAGCAAATCCCTGAGTGGGTCGGCCTTCGACTGTACACACGCAAATGTGGCTCGCGCCGCAGCGTTTTCCCTTCGGCGGGTCAGATTTACATTCTGTGTTTGTTTGGCCGCATCATGTCCCCGGCCAGCCTCAAGGTTACCAACCGCCTCCATGTGTCTCTATTGGAGGCCGTCCCGTGAACAGTCAACAAACACTGGCTTTCATTTATTGGGAATATGTGGTCATAAGCATGTTCTCTTCAAAAGGCCAGTGCATATACGTACTTATACTTAAAACTTAACCAATTGAATGCAGCATACAAATAAATTGAATTATGAAAAGCAAAGAGATTTTGTTTGGATATAAACACAATGTTTATAGCTGCACAAAATAAAACTGGACATGTGTAGGCATTTGTCCATAAACTATATACTGATACCAGCCCCTCATATAATAATAAGTATATACAATACATACAGTATACCACACAAGGCCTGATACCTTGATTTTACAATGTTGAATTCCAAACCTGAGTGCACCGTCTCCCTTAGTAATTCAAAGTGTGATGCACAGATTTGCACCGGTTTGCCTAACTTACAAACACATGCAAATCTCCCATGCATTTACGTCACCCATGTGTTGAGCAGAATTGTGCTCATGCTCTTTTTGCTCATGTTTAAAATCATTAATGTGAGTATTTTGTCACTGATAAATACGGAGAGTTGATATGTAAATCTGGAGAAAGGGTTTTCCACGGCCATTTGCTTGTGGTAAGGATCCCCTCCCACAGTAAACAAATACAAACAGCCCGGTGGCCATCTTGTTAGCATAGTTTGAAAATGATGACAAAGTCTGTGTACATTTTTCTTAATTTTCTTACTACAAAGCATCTTATGGTGTAAGGTGCACTGCTGGATGGTTTTGGCTCTGCTTCAGTCTTTTGCTTGTTTCAGCTTCTAAGTGATGCCAACCGTCTTGCAAATGTAAAGGTGAGATGTTCAATTCATTATATCCTCCTTCATTTAAAACATATCCACCCCTATTCTTCCCTCAAGCGCCATTACAGATAACTCATGAAGGAATACAACCTAAAGAAGGGACTAAATCACATAACTCATGAAGGAATACGACCTAAAGAAGGGACTAAATCACATAACTCATGAAGGAATACGACCTAAAGAAGGGACTAGATGACAGCAGATCAGGCTGCTGCAGACCAGGAGGGGGCATGCCCCCTAAGATCACAGAAACAATACTTTGCATGGTCATTTCCATATTTTCCTTCATGGTGGTGGAGGACCTCATCTAGATTTGTCCCGTCACTTGCCTCCCTCATCTCGGGACAATCTCAATCCCAGCGTCGCACTGGCAGGACCTTTCTTCTCTTCCCCTCACAGCGGACGTGGAGATGGGGATAAAGTGAGTGCCTTCATATTTGATTCCAGGGCCTTTTCCATTTTCAACAGGGCTTCAGCTTACTGCAGCAATGTGGAAAGTGCCAGGGACTTTTGCCCTTGCTGTAAGTTTTGAGATTTTCTGTTTGCAGTCTATCTATTCCGACAACCCTCCAAAATGCAGTTGTGTAGAGTTGATGATGGCCGGGCTTTTAATGCAGCAAATACATACAAATTGCCAAATGATGATTTTTCTTTTGGTTGGATGGATATGTAGGACCTGTATCGCGCAGTTCACAGATTACTGGGCTAGTGACCGCTCTTGCCACTCTTTTCAAGGGTAGATTGTGTTGCTTTCCTAAGGACCCGCTGGAAGATATTGATACATGGGGAGAATCAGTGGACAAAGTCTTGAGCTCTAAAGGTAACTTCGCAACTTTTATCCAACTTGAAAAGATATATATAAAAAAAACAGATCCCAAAATATGACATTGTCCATTGACATAAACAGAAACAAAACCCTTTGTACCTGACTGCTTCACAGCTGGACAGATAGCCTTCGTGGAGTTCCTCAAGTCTGAGTACAGCGAGGAGAACATACTGTTCTGGCTGGCATGTGAGGACTATAAAAACATCAAGAACAGTCCCGAAATGATCTCCTCAGCCAACAGGATCTACACAGAGTTTGTGCAGACAGAGGCACCTAGACAGGTACCAAGAAATAAATATCACACTTTGGCAGCAGAGATCTTTTATGTTTTGGGTCCAATCGATTTCAATGCTGGTTTATGAAATGTTTAGCATTTTGACTCGGGAACAATTGCCTAAAATGTAAACTTGTATCAAAAATGTATTGAAAGGTGACCAGTAGTAGATTCGATTGAAATGTACAATCTAGTAACTGTCCAGTAAAAATGTAGTGTGTCAAAAAGGGTATTGTTAAAGGCAGAGCTCAGACAACTAACCCTAACCCTAACTAAGGACCAAGCCTTTATAGAAGAAACTGTGGGTGCCCTTCTCTCTCCAGATCAACATAGACTGCACTACAAGAGAAAACATCACCAAGAACATCTCGCAGCCCACCCTCACGTCATTCGACTCGGCGCAGAAGCTCATCTACAGCCTGATGGCCCGAGATTGTTACCCCCGGTTCCTGAAGTCTGACGTCTACCAGGGCCTCCTCCTGAGGAAGGAGGCCAGTTGACTTTTTGTTTGGTTTGGTTTTCAAACCCCCCCACTGCCCCCCAACCCTAACATATGGAAGAACCCCCACACCTTCCGCTATGGTCTCCTCCGGGGTCCTGCCCCTCCTGGGTCCTGTCCCGGGTCCTGCCCCTCCTGGGTCCTGTCCCGGGTCCTGTCCCCTCCAGGGTCCTCCCTCCCCCGGGGTCCTGTCTTTCCGCGTGGCTAACTGGATTACGCCACAGCACTGCCGTGTCCCTTATCAGCGCATCAGAAGCAGCCGTTGTCCTCGTGTGATGGTTTAGCAGTACAAACCTGTGATATAGCTCATGTCTGCTGTTTAGATCAAGAAAAACTAACCAAAAAAATGTTTTATGTAACACATTATTCATCCCTGATATTTATATTTTTTCTATACATAATACACATGCATTTAAATACACAAGCAATTTATTGTAAATAGTCTTGAGATCCAATCAAATTTTAATTGAAAAAAAAGCATCTTTCACTTTTGAAATGAATATAATAAAGTTTCAATAAAAGTACTTAGAAGCGTTAATTCATGTGTTTGCTCAGCCTCTTTATCAGTGGTTGATGAGCGCTTCTCAAACTGTGGCTAACTGTGATGTAAAAAATACTGTTAAAAAGTACTATCGAGAGAAATTTTAATGATAGATGCATTAAATGATTTGATGATCTCATTTTTTTGCGATTTTGAAAATGGAAATGCATTGTTTATTTTACAACATAAAATATTTGGTTCAAAGGCATAAAGTACCTGCAAAGTCAGTGTGCGTGTGACATGCTAATAGGGCCGTCGTTATGTTGAAACTAATGCAAATCATGACCTGATTCTAGATCATCGAAGTCAAAGACCACTAGGGGGCGACAAAGTTAAACTTACTGTTTCATTAGTACGCTATTGAAGTATTTCTGCAAACAATTCGTATTTCGACAAGCACAAGCAAGGAAATCCAGGCTTGGCTTAAAGTTGGCTACAATAAATAGGGTCAGTTATTTACATTTATATAGTGACATAACACTCAATAAGATCAATGTAATAATACATTGAACCAAATGCAAAGTGGTCCTATTGAGATCCTATGCATGCTTATTATATCCCCTCCAACACCTTGACAGTATTGGTCACGGTTAGTGGCTGTTTTGTCCACAGAAAGTGAAAGAAGGAAGCCATATACATACAGCCATGTACATAGTGAGCCACAGCTTCCTTCCTCCATCTGATACCTCTCTGTGTCCTGTTTCTCGGTGTGGGTAGCCCACTATTGAGGCTTCCTGCAAGAAATATTCAGTTGAACGTGTGACAAATGTGCTGCATGGCTTTGTAGCTGTTGTTGGGATCACTACTCAACTGTGACTCATAGCAGTCAGTAAATAAGTGAATACATACAGTGCACACCCGCTGCAACAGAAAGCCCTATTCTACCGGACTGTGTGACACTGACAGCAGCTTCAGGGAAAGGCTTTTGGTAGTTGTGCCACAACAAGTCCTCCATTGAGGCCAGAGGCAGGCCCAGAACCACTTCTAAAAAGGGATTATTGTATTACTTCCTCTAACAAATACACAAATCACTCATTTGTATCCCTAATACAGGAACTAAACATTTATAATGCTTTTTGGTCCAAAGTTTCTTAAAGTTTCTTCCCATCCCACCAACCCCCATTGGGGTTATAAGAGAGGTTCCATTAAACAGCCCCCGGGCCCGCCGTGGGGCAGGGGCCGGCCGCGGGCCGCGGGACCAGGAGCCGTGCTGCTGGGGTTTTTTCACTGGCTTATTTGCATCCAAAAACCTCAGACCAAACAAAGTGTTGTCCTGCAGAACAACAGTGGCACGCGGCTGTAGTGCCGCCGAGCAGGAGCACGTCATCGCCACTTCCTCTTCTCTGTGGTTAGACGGCGCTGAATGACGTTCTGAACCGCGTATAAACCTGGATGTGTTGAGTCTGATCGTCAGCCGATGAGGCACCGCCGTCTGTAACACGCAAGAGCTCAACCATTCTTTAACAAATAGATATAATTTGATTGATTGATTGATTTTCGTTGACATGTTATCATGCTGAGGCCACCGAT
Source organism: Trisopterus minutus (assembly GCA_027122715.1). Classification (NCBI taxonomy): domain Eukaryota; kingdom Metazoa; phylum Chordata; class Actinopteri; order Gadiformes; family Gadidae; genus Trisopterus; species Trisopterus minutus. The sequence continues at coordinate 18,374,307 of JAOPUD010000154.1, read as the reverse complement.
GGAAGCTAAGGACAAGAGGAGACACGGGTATGTGTTGGCTTTAGTGATTGAGGAAGAACCATTCAATACATAATCGCATACCTCGGCCACTAGAGGCTAAAGGGGGTTTGCTGCTTCATCCATGGATGCATCATTTAACTTTTTTTTCTCAATCAGGGACGGCAAATCAAGGTCTAAACTGCAGGGTACGTCTTCTGGGAAGTTGAGCACCAGAGGGTACGCACAAATGCCACCGTCTGTTGTCTGCGCGGGTTTGTGGTTTGAGGCACTGGGGGAGGGAGGGTAGGAGTTCATGCAACTACTGCAGCAGAATCACAACTTTCCTTCCCTTGCAGGCTTTGTTTTGAGGAGGTGAACCAATGGTCGCAGTCCCTGGCAAGGCTTCTTGAATCCCCCTGTAAGACACACGTTCGGAAAGCACTTTCACATAATGCTTATGTAACATTTGATATGCTAATGTCAACGATCTTTGCTGACTTTGTTTTTGTGTGGGTTGTTTTCTACGTTTAGATGGCATGATTACATTTCAGGCCTTTTTAAAGGCGGAGTTCAGTGACGAAAATCTTGAATTCTGGCTGGTGTGTGAGGACTACAAGAAAGTGAAGCGTTCCTTTCGACTGTCTGCTAAGGCCAGGAAGATTTTCAACTGCTTCATTCAAGTTGAAGCTCCGAGAGAAGTACGTCAGCCACAATAGGATTCATATACAGACGTAAACAGCCCTACGTCTTACACTACTTTTAATCCAGTCAGCGGTCCGCATCAATCCCTCTCCCTTTGCCTGCAGATAAACATCGACCACCAGACCAGAGAGCTGACCAAAAGGAACCTGCAGAGCCCCACCACCGCCTGCTTCCAGGAGGCCCAGAGGACTGTGTTCGGCCTGATGGAGAAGGACTCGTACCCGCGCTTCCTCAGGTCCAGCATCTACAGGACGTTAATGGACTCCACGTCAGAGGGCATCAAGATGTAAGGGATGGTCCACCCTGGGTGTTCTGGATGTGAGACGTGTGATGTGAGGACAAGGAAACCCTGAGCTGCTGAAGGACGCACCTCACACCATGAGGGGAGGACAGTTGTGCCTTACTTGCAATTACTTTCAAAAGCATTTTTGCTTACTGTGCTTGGTGCAAATAGATTCAGTTCTAAGGTTTCAATGTTTCTGCCAGGATAATGTAGCACTGTTGTTGATGATGTGATGAGGGATAATGAGGCAAATACAAAAAAGGGGTAGAGGGGACCCCTGGAGGAAGACGAATGTGTGTACACTTTTAATCAGGTCAAGTGGATCAGTATTGATCCCAGTGCAAAGCCTCGTGACATGTTCCAAGTGTCAATGTATAATAAATAAAGTTGCTAACTGAACCCCCAAACCGAGTTCTATTTAACACTAACCCTTATCCTATATCATACATCCATGGAAAGTACAGACTTTACTTGCATTTACTTATTCAAATTTTGAAAAATATCTGCACAACCTGATGTGCAGAACCTAATTTGATCTTCAGCTTGGCTTATTTCAATTTCACACATATTTGTTGTGAACTTGGTTGTAAAAGCACATTGTGAAAAAGTTTCAATGAAACATATCCTAATATCCTAATTGTATTCGCTAAATGTTTATTTGATTATAGTACAGGCAAAGTAGCGTTTTACGACTAACTGTAAAAAAATTTTTGCAGCTTAGATCATTTCTATGAGGTGTCCAGAACAACATACTAAACATCCTAAGAACATTTCCTCCTTGAGGAAATGTTAAATTCTCATCAATCCAAGATGTGTGCCAATAAGGCCAGGCAAACATACAGCCCAACGGGGATATTTATGCTGCTTTGAGTCTGGCCAAGGCACGAGGGCAGGAGTATTAGGCGTGTTTCAGAGCGTCTGCATTTGCGCGCATTCGCAAATGTACACTTGAGAACATCCGCCGGAACGAGACAGAAACACGCAACCTACCCCCAATCCGGCTGTGAGTGCTGTGTGATGTAATGTAATTCAATGTAATGCAGCGACCCAACCCCCCCAGGGAACAGCCCTACACCACGCCGCGGAGGCAAGGCCCAGCTCTGCACTCCCAACTGAGGGATAAGGAAGTGCAAGATTATTGTAGCCCGAATTTGCATTAAATTTTAAATGTCTCCTATAGTTTACCAACAAGTATCAGTAAGTAGACAAGTACAGTATCGAAAAAGGTGGAAAGTACTGGTAGTCCTTCCGAGCATGCAGTATCATGACTTTAATAAAGGTCCAGCCAGTGGTCAGTGTGGTGTATTGTCATGCATGTAGAGACGTGCTTCGGTCAGTACCTTAACCGTACAGAGGGTACACAGCCCTACACAGCACAGTACCTCCAACCCATAGCTCCATAGAACAGGACATGAACCTGATGATCCCCAGGTGAGGGAAGGACGTCATCGGGCGGAGACAGGGGATTAGGAATGTGGTGAAGGTGAGAGAGGGTTAGGGTTAGGGTTAGGGTTAGGGTTAGTCCGGGGAGGTAACATAAGCCCATGTGACTGAGCTCACTGTGAACAGATGAGTTCTCTGAGTTCTATTAAACATCCAAAGTAAAAGCCAAAACCAATCGGTTGAACAGGTTAAGGGATGTTACCTGAGATATTAGGTTAAGGTTAGGTTTTGTGTTACAGACGGTTAGGTATTACGTGTGTTAGGCGAGTCTAAGTCAACGTTATGACTAAGTTTGTTGACTGACCAAAGAGTGTACTTTATCATTTTGGTGAAGTAAAGTGGAAAACATATGAAAACAAACACATAGCTAATAGTAAGTGTAATCTCCATACTACAACCTTGTTTCGCATTATCCTTTATTTAAAAGGTACAGTTTTATATTACCTATCTACTGTGGTCTTGGGATCACAGTGGTGGAACAAGCTCCCTGCCAAAGTCAGGACCGCAGAGTTGCTCACCAGCTTCAGCAAACGACTCAAAACTCACCTGTTCAGAGTTCACCTAGACTCTGCATAGCCACTCAGTCCCTTAATTGTCTGTTTCACTATTGTTTGTTTTACGTCGTGGCACTTAATGAACACACTTAATGCTCTTGTATTCATTCTTTGTACTTAATTGTGTAGCATGCACTTAATTGTGTTGTGCATGCTTGCTGTGTAGCATGTACTTAATTGTGTAGCATCTGCAGCAGCTAGCTATCACTGCTGTATACGGGGATGGGTTGGCCTGGTGATTGTTAGTACTTGCACTTGGTTTTATGAACATCTTTAGTGTACTGACGGCGATATATTGTTTCACTTCTTCTGACAAATGTACTTATTGTAAGTCACTTTGGATAAAAGCGTCTGCTAAATGCCCTAAATGTAAATGTTTTGTAAAACAATATTTTGGACTGTGTGACACATTTTTGCTTCCTGGATTAACATTTGCCCATATGCATTAATGTTGCCTCCTTTAGCTTTTATTTTATTATTTTCTTTATTCTAAAACACTATTTATTGCATATCATTCTTACTTTACACATTAAGTTGTAGGATAAATGAGCCAGGTTCCAGTCCCCCAACACACATGGTACCCCATCCACATCCAGACCTAGAGCCTCACTGTGTGAATCCCTACTCCCTGCAGAACATGCATCACATGCACTGGTACAACTGCCTCAAATACCAAAGTATCTGACAACAATAACGTGAGCTAATAAGTTAGCCGAGGTCTAAAGGCTGACTGACCGACACATTTGAAGATTATAACGTTTTCACACTGGGTGTGCAGCTCAGCTACAACCAACAAATGATCTCTGGAACCCTGCTTCCATGTTTGTTTTAAACAGAACTAACCCACAAATTGATTTATAATCGTTTTTATTATAAATCAAGTTTCAAACAGGGAAGCTACTATAGTGTTTTATCAGATAAGTTAAAGGCTTTTAATAGAATTGAACTATAATATTTAGTTATGAATCAATCCTATGTAAGCCTTTAACTCATCACATAACTCATCAGATAAACAGACTACTTCAATTTTCTAGGGATGTGCTATTCATGAACGATAAGTTATTTTTTAACAAACCTTCCCTCTGTGATCCGGGACGTATGATCCCTGATCTGTGACTGGATCTTGGATTTGCTTGTTGTACAATATGGGTCATTCAGGAGTCTATTTTAGGACAAACTGTATTTAGTATATAGTATATATCAATGATCTTCCACAAGTATATCCAGATGATACTGGGATTTATGGCCAATGCTAGATCTAAAAAACATGCTGCAGCCGAATTGACCACTGCAATGAGCAAGGCGTTGATTGTCCAGCTGAAGCAGGCTTCAGTGTGCAAAACAGTGTGCATAATGTATATTTTACAGTGAGGATCAGCAATTGGTGAAGACATGGTTAATCATGTGTCACATCTGTGACACATGATCTGATTTCTAAGAGCATCAGCACCAGTTGTTTCCGTTGCTGCAAAGCTCTTTGTACACAGCATGAATTACCCCCATCCGTTTTATTGCAAAACAACTTGGTCACAAGCAAGTGTGTCTAACCCAAGAGTTCTTGTCCTTCAGGCCAGGTAGGGGCAAGGCGGCTGACTCTAGTGTACAGATGCATGTGTGGTTGACCCCAGTGACCTTTTGGCTGGGCGTCGTCGCCGTAGCCACTTCACTACTGGTTGTATGTTGCAGTTACATCAAAAGCGTTACTATTTGCTGGACAGCTGACAATCAAGACTTTGTATAGTTTATTTTGTATTGATTCATTAAGCTACAAATACTACAGGATAAGATAATTCATAATTTATCCTAAAAAACCGACAAAGTTGAAACATAAAAAAAATAAAAATAAAAGTTGGACGCATAATAGTCTGATTTTACTGAATGCAAATGCAACACTTGTTAATGTTTGCCTGAGCTTGGTAAGATGCTCATCAGCACCACACAGGCTGATGACGATGATGACCGTCGATGACCAAGTCAGAACAATTCATTGTTTGTTTTATTGTTGCTCTGCAGCGTTTCTTGGGACCATGCTGATGCATAATCTCAACTCAACTTCTCCGCTTTTTCCACACAGTCACACAGAGCCTTCTGGGTCAAACCCTTGAAGCACTTATTTCACCGAATGTAATACTGGCCCTTTGCATAGTAAACCCTCTACATTTTAAATGCTTATTTAACTGGACAGCACAGCAGTGGTACACAGGTACATTCAAACCACAACAATACTGCAGCAGGCCTACATTAAAACACAAATGAAATAAACTGGGCACAGAAAGCAGCTTTCCATAACAGCAGCTCCTCCTGCAACACAACTCTGCTGCGTGGTATCTCCATCCACAGCCTCTCACTGGACTTCTAAACAGGAGACCCTGTCCCTCAGAACACGTAGCAGCCTGGTCCGCCGTGCTTCCACTGGGTACAGGAAGTTCTACGGCCTGATGGAAAACCACCCTTTCACACGTTTCTTGAAATCCCACCACAACAAGACCATGTTGGATCCAAAAGAGCTCTGAGGAGGAGATGACGAGGGCTTTTAATGAGTGACATCTGGGGTCACAACTCAACCCACCAACATCCAGAGTTAGGAGGAACCTATGAGAGGAGGGGAGGGGACAGGTGGCCCACCTGCAGCCCACCAGGGGGTCTGTCTGAAACACGGTGGCCATGAACCAGACAGGAAAGAGGTCATCCAACCAGATCCTATTAAAGTTCACATTCAAGGCCTTCTCAGAGAGTCTGGTGCCATTTGACCAGAGCTATGGGACTACAGCCCCATGTTACTAAGTATCTACTGATACAATATACAACTCAAATAATGGATCATCTATTGCATGCATCCATAAATGGTATTTGCTGTGTTGGCTATGAGGAAAGTGAGGCAATCTATCTCTCAATTTTGAAAAAGAAAAGGATGTGTGTGGACTTGTCCATGCGGAACAGTGATATTCTACTGCCCCCTAGTGGTGACTACAAGGTAAATCCTGCTCTGGTCTAACTATTTTAACAATTATGTTACGCTGGTAGTTTGACCAGGTTTGTTGCGTTTGATTGTTAATTAACAAATATCAGATGAGTGGCAGGACTATTTTTTGGACCATACGTTGCTCCAACAATCGTTAAAACATGAGGTTGCAGATTCTTCTGGTAAATTATAGCATATGAACTATACACTGTTAGAGGTTGTTACATTTACATTGAGGGCATTTAGCAGACGCTTTTATCCAAAGCGATTTGTAACGGTTCATACCCACACCGTTAAAGCACTGTACGGCACTTTGTTCGGGAATGTGAACTGCTTTATTTAACTAACTGACTCAGTAAGTAAGCTGAAACTGTACTGTAAAAGGAAACATTGTTTGTTTCCATGGTATTACCATGCTCTTAAAGGTGTAGTTTTTGGATTTAGGACATCGGACCTCATTTCCAAGTGAGCCAGTGTGTTATTTATCATTGGAGACCGTTTGCAACACTTTTCATTCAGT
>JAOPUD010000154.1:18346891-18362809 GCA_027122715.1 Trisopterus minutus | reverse complement strand
AAAAATTTAAACAAATGTCCATATAGGATTTCATTTGAAACTAATTCAACCTTTTTTCCATGATTTTTCTCAGACAATACAGATTACAAAACATAAGTAATGCCCAAAAGAAATAATGAAAATATAAATATAACGTAACATAGTGGGGAGGGTTGGATCCAGAGGAAGTCGTATGTGAGGCACAAGGCAGGCCAGAGAGAAGGCACTTCACTTGAATGAGGAGCGAACCACCCGTCCCTTCAGAGGCTGTGGGGGCCGGTAGTTGTCAACCATGCAACACGGAGCCTCTCCCTCAGTGTTGAAGAGAAGACTGCGAAACTGCGCCATCTGATAAGGTGGTCAGGAAAACAATAAAGAGATAGAAACATTCCAGAGTCAAATTTAGATCCAAGCTTCTGGGCCTGGATGGGACACAGCATTGATTCTCAGTAATTTGGCCGTACTGTGTTAGGTAACACAACTACCCTTGATCAGCCATTGAAAAACTATTAGTAAATGTGGTCCAATATAACAATAAAATTACTATGTATGCATGTGTGTATGTGTACAGAAGAGCGCTATCTGACTGTCCTTATGCGCCAACAGTTATGGGTGGGTAGAAGTTAGCAGTAGTGAGATACAGCCCCCCCTAATAGCAGCCCCTTAAGGACCCCCAGTGTCTTATCTCACTGGTGCATGCTCGCTGAGACTGACTACTCCCTTTGAAATATTAACCAAAGATAACCCCTGACAAATAATAATGTGCCTTGCCCTCATAGAGGGAAATGAATACATTGAGCAAATTATATAATTCTGTATAATTCGGACAAAAGCATTTTCCTACTATGGTGGGGGTACTTGGGCCCATTATGGACACTTGAAAAGTGTAATAACACGTCAGTGTTTTCTGAAAAATTTTATCAATACCAACAATCTGATAAATACTAGTAAACTAGTAAAAAGGCTAATTAAAGTGTTTTTTTAGTTTTTTTTAACTCCTAGACTTAATTTCTCCTGCTAAAACAGGGCTTAACTAAACCCTACTTAATTGACTGGTAATTGTTATTATGATATTTATTAATTACGTTAAATTCAATTGATAGTATTTATTCATAAAATATGAATCACAAACTATAACTGTAAACTCTATTGTGAAAAGGAAGATATGAAATGATGGAATAGACAACAGACAAATACTATAACTACCTGTGCAGGGCTGACACTGATTGGCTCTTTCAGAACAATCCAAGTGACACTCTCCAGCAGAGGGGGAGTGGTCAGGGAGCCATCGTAAGTCCAGTAGTCCAGAGAAACAGGAAGAAGGGTTTTTGGATCAAAGTTTTCAAAATTGTTCTGCTTGCCCTGCATAGAGGAAATGATATGATAATAGATTATAATGTGTAAGCAGTTTGCCTAACTCCATCCCTAAGGCGTCCATGCTTTTCGGGGAGGAAAAAGCGTGTTTTACATTAATGTAATGGCACGTATATGCTTGATTAGGGTAACTTACTTTTGATTTGATTGAATTCAACGCATCCAGAACATTTTGTAGTCTAGGATTCGCTGAACCAATCTGGGGTACAGAAATTAAGAAACAGACACAGACACACATCAATTGACTGGACTGTTGGCAGTAGGCTCTTGATGTCCATCTAGGTATTGTCACATGCTAAAAGATTATCATAAAGAGGAATATCTACCGTTTATGTTTATCATGCGGACCTGCTCCAATAACGAGACTGACACACCTGGTAGTGCACACAACCCAAGTCCTGGTATATCTTCCTCAAATTAAGTGCATCTAACCTTATACACTCAAATGTCTTGTCAAAATGTCAAATTTTGTACTGCTGGATCTCGAGCTGTGTGCATGTGCACTGCCATCTCTGCAGTGGCGTCAATTCACTAAAAGCAAAAGGGTCAGATTACACCATCAACCCTGACATCCACGACAAGATCAAATAAAGTCCCTGAAAGAGGCTGACATCTTATAGCCGACATCTCAAATTATAAAAAAAAAACTGTGTGGCTGAGTGCATGTCTGAATCACAGGCCTGATGCCTGACAGATAAAGAACTATGGAAGTGTGGCTACGACACAAATGCTGCATGAAGGCTCTTCTGCTGCCAACGCAATTGGCTTTGAGGTGTTGTCACCAATTGAGAACCTTGTGGAGTTAGGATAAAGCAATTATAATGAAGTCATCATACCTAAACTATGTGGCGTTATGCATGTGCTTGGTAGTCACGGACACAAGTTGGCTACACTATTCTTCCGTCATCATATGCGCTGTCTTTTGCTCAAGCTCTAGTAATGTCCAAGCAAGGATACATCTTTTACTCATCCATGTACTAGGGGTAAGGATTATCAAATACCTGGACTGCATCCATCAGTTCCTCATTGCTGTGAAATGGTGGTTAAACCAAATTATTTATTTAAAAAATGTATTTCCTTTATTTCATTATCCCTGTCGCCTTCTTGGTGTCTCTCGACACTTATTGATCAAATTATGAAACCTATGTTGGACTTCATAGTCAAACGATTATTATTTTTAATAAAAGTCATGATGAAGTCATAATTTACATTCAGTAATTTCACAGCCGATGAAATATATAAATTAGATATAAATAATATAAAAGCAATTTCCAAAGGGCACCAAACATACATTGTGTGTGGAATAACTAATGAAATGAAAACCCAAGAAGAAACTAGACAGTTAAAATGTAAACTGATATACAATCTCTTATTACTGAGAGTCTGAAATGCTTGTAAACACCACCAAATAATCAAAATAAGACATCACCTTGAGAAAGACCCCCACAACAGCCAGGCCGTCAGGCTGGCTGGCAGCCTCACCGAAGCTGGGGTACTTGGTGTTCCAATGCACCAGATGGAGCTGTTACAGAAGTAGAAAACATTAGAGGATGCTCATCCACCTAGCTCACTTGTCATTGTCAGGGCACTTTGCTGGGGGACCCTTATCGTCGCCTGACATGCTGCACGTCCTGATAAGACTAACAGAGGGAGAACATGAAAACTTGATATAGATTCAAGTTTGGGAATCAAAATGGAGGCTCTAGAGCTACGTGGCATCAACGTGTTTGTTTATGTGCTTAATTTCAGGGCTAGGTTAACTTAGTTAATCAGTATTCTTCTTTGTTTAAAACGTTAGCTAGTGTGTTAGATAGGGTGGCTGTTAATTCTAAGATTTTATCAGTTTTTTGGTATTTCCCTCAGGGTCGCTTTACCTTTAAATATTAAAAAAATCACGAACAAAGTTCACATAGTTTAGCTATATACAGTATAAAGGCCATACCTCACAGGGGAACATGACTCCATTGACTGTGTGCTCGGAACCTCTGTCATCGCTGGCACCCCAGTGAAAATGAAATTGCTTTAGACGATAGATTCCAGAAATTGGACCGGCAGTCAACGCTTGGGAGTTGTGGAGAGAGGGCAGAAATCAGACTAAGAAGAACATTTCATTGAATAAAAGATAATTGGATATCATTTTTGGCTGTGGGCATGTGTACAGTGCCACTTTTAGTTGGCTCCTCTTACGATTAGTGCACTGGAAAATTCATATACAAATACAAAACAATTACATGTTACAAAAATGAGCCACTTTTTTGCATTGTGCAACAGCTAACTAACTAAAATAATGCTAGGTATTCTAGGGAAATGTTTGGAAGTGGAGAATGCAACCAAGATATCCAGATTACCTGCAGATATATAATATGTAAGATATATAATAGTCATTCCGATTAAGTTGTTATAGTGTCAGACTTAGCGTCCCCATATAATTACTCACACACTGTTTATCAAGCCATTGTTTTTAAGGTCTGATTAGCAGATCAGTGCCCCACATAAACAACATAAACATGATACATTTTCAAGGACAGCAGCAGCCAGAGAAGTTCAGTTCACCTCACTTCATTAGGAGCCTAGAAGAGGCAGTACTCACTAGAAGTATTCCCATCATCTACGTAGTCCACCTGGAAGGAGTGTCCGTTGTTGAGGATGCCACTGGAGTTGGACGGGTCGTACTTTAGTTTCAGTGGCTTCAGAGAGCCATCATACTGGGCCTGGTTGGGAATGATGTTGATCGGAGACTGCCTGGGTCCATTAGCAACAGCAAACCCTTCTGCCCAAGTCTCAGGCCCTACGAAACAGAATTAGAACATAGATATAGTAATGCCTTGAACTAAGCTCTCTAAAAAAGGTGAAACTAGGAAAATCCTAATTTAATCTTTAATTCTATTCAACTGTATTTACAATCAAAAGATGAACTTAATCAAATAAGTGCTATAAATGCAATGCCAATGCCTCACCATTATCTGGTCCATATCCCCATGCGTGAGACATCGCAAGCTGGCGGTTTCAAATACAACCACAGAATTAAGAGTGACACCAAAAATGGCCCAGGGAAGGCAGTTGCAAGGGTTTATATGCGTGTATTGCCTGAGTTTGCTTATCAGACTGTCACACTTACTTATCCAATGCTTGTGACAGCATCTCACTGCATAAAGTAACCTTGTGCCCCCTCTGGTGGTATTCTGGTGGACTCTTTACCAGTTTTCTTGTCTGTGTAATATTTATAGTCTTGCGTTCATATGCAATTAGAAGGAAACTTTGGATTTATTTTTTGATAGAGTAGTGTAATTTATGTTCATTTTCCTGGTCAAGAGATACAAATGTAACCGGTTAAACACCGGGCAGTTCAATTGGAGATTGCAGGCTTTGTGCATGTCTTGCTTACTTTGTTTTAGTTTTGCACTTTTTTAAAAAGGTTTTTAAGTAACAAATACATTACAATCAACAATCAATATAGCAAAAAAAGTCAAATTGGAGTTTGGCTGGTGTTTACTGTTGTGTGGTATAATAAATGATTTGTGGTAAATGGTGTGGCCTTAAAATTGATGTAAAAATATATATAAATAGAAAGAGATCCTACGGATCTGATATCTCCAGGGGGAAAAATGATCAGCAAGGCATATGAACCAGGTTTCAGAGAAGTCGTCCATTGCAGCGGCGGTGTTAATCGTTAGACTTTGACCGCAAATTCTAGCACCCCCTAGGGGCGAAGAGATACCAAGCTTTTTAGACACACTTTACAGCGATACATATGTGGCCGGATTTGAAAACTTTCATCCACAGTCACAGGCTGAGGTATTGCTGTTAAAAACGATTCATTACATTAATAAAAATATCTAGAATGACAATCAACAATTTCAATGTGTCATATTTTAATCCCCATTACCTAATTATCATCATCACAAAATAATTTAGGTTTATATGAGGCATCTTATTAATTAAAATGATCTGATCCCATTTATTATTGTAATAATAATCTCTTTGTCTTTTCTCAAACCAGATCCACCTAGGAGGAGTGTAGCAGCCAGTAACCTAGGAGGAGTGTAGCAGTAACCTAGGAGGAGTGTAGCAGCCAGTAACCTAGGAGGAGTGTAGCAGTAACCTAGGAGGAGTGTAGCAGTAACCTAGGAGGAGTGTAGCAGTAACCGAGGAGGAGTGTAGCAGTAACCTAGGAGGAGTGTAGCAGTAACCGAGGAGGAGTGTAGCAGTAACCGAGGAGGAGTGTAGCAGTAACCTAGGAGGAGTGTAGCAGTAACCTAGGAGGAGTGTAGCAGTAACCTGTGTGTGTGCGTGTGTGTATGTGTGTGTGTGTGTGTGGTGATGGCTTGTCTAACCTGTGCACCTCATTACTTAATGTACAACAGGTGCAGCCCCACCCAGCCCCAGAGTCCTATATGCTACATGCAAGCGATACATCCACATTGGTCTCAGAATGCGTCTACAAATCCAGTTCCGTTGTTACACCGATTTCTGGGACCCACCAAAAAAGTGTGACCCAAGGGGACGCTGTTGAACATTTTCTGAAATATGCACGAGTTTGAAGCGTAGACAGGCCTGAAGTCGTTCACATGCGGAAAAATACAAGCTTTGTGAAACTGGGCAATAGCACGTTGATCCATAATATGGGTCTGTGAAATGCTAATGGTCTCAGAAGCTTTCTGGGACCAATGCGGAAGTATTGCTTGCATAAAGCTTCTGAGACCTGACCAGATGAGGCTGCTGAACCAGCCTCACACCCCCACACACACATCTGAATGCTTCAGCTGAAAAGGCCCTGTCCCAGTTCTCCCCCTTCCTCTAGCTTTGAGCCTGCACTCTAGATGTTGCGCGTTCCCGCGAAGGTCTAGGGTGTCCCAATACTTAAGGGAGTAAGGGGGAGTGCCGTTTTCCCCTTAAAATCAACCGCTAGCCAGCTCGGGAGCTGACTTGCGTCTAAGGGCACTCAAAGCGTTCTCGTTAAGGGGAGAGACATGAGACTGGGCCTACAGTAGCAATTTAAACTCCCCAATTAGAAAGTATCATTGGTTCTTCACGGTCCAGTTCATATAAATATATATTAATATAAATAAATACAAATACATAGTCGTAGATATAAAAATAAAAATATGTGGTCTACGTTAATTTAATTACAATAGGTTATAGTTCCATTTCTACCGATACCTGATTTTGATTGAACAACCCCAAACATTCTGCCAGTTGGGGGCAGGCAGGGCTTTGGGCTGGACAGGTTAAGAATAAATCTCCATTTCTCCCTATTAGCAGCTGGGTCTACACTCACACACTAAACCCAATACTGCTTTCAGCTCCGGTTTTGGTGTCTGCCCTTTGGCCTCTGTAATGCCCCATGGTGCACGTGCTCATCCTCAGAGAGAGCAGCTTGGTATATCTTAACGATATGGTGGTTTGTATCGCTGAGGACTGACCCAGGAGCCGTCCAGGGATGTCCCTGCTGACCGGCGTAGGGCCTGCTTTCTGGGGTGAGGGGAGGAGCTGTGGCCTCAGAGGACGGCCAGGGGTCTGCGGTCAGAGACTAGCCGGATTGTGCAGCTCTCAGCAGCTTTTGGGTTGGCCTACTATAGGAAGTTTGTATTGGGATTTGCTGTGGTATTGGCAATTATTGCCTTATAAGCATACACCTCATATTGATGGCCTTGATGCTTTTGAGATCCAACTGACACTTTCACATCCATTTTTACAAGCTTCAGTCTAAGCGATTCAACATGATTAATCACAGAAAATTGTGTAATTAGTTTTTTTGATCGAATGACCCATTACATGTATGTTTGTGTATCTACGTATATGTGTACACACACACGCACACACACACACACACACACACACACACACACACACACTGTAGGCCTACATATACACACATATATACAAATACATAAACTCCTTCGGAACTACGCCTTCGGAAGTCTTTTGCGTCACGTAGTGACATATTGAGATAGAACACTTTTACTTGGTGTTCATTTTTATTGATATAATAATACCAAATGTAAAGCTTTATATCCAGAGACGGTACCCCCTCCCGGCCCTCCCACGTTGTATACCCGGTAAAGGACCATATATATCATCATGTGTATATATAGCATTCTGCTGCAGAGCAGGTGCCCGCCGCCCACACACACATCTCCTCATCCTCACCAGCTCCTCACAGCGCGCATCGCTTCGCTTCCAGACATGATCTTAGATGTACAGTTCGCGACAGGAATTACAGTCAGCTCTCTACAATGATTTAGCGAGTTTTTTGAGGTAAGCTCTTTTCATTAATCGGCGCCCTAGGTTTATACATATTTATATATATATATATATATATGGGCTGTTGATCGGAGGGTTAAACTGTGTCTCCGTCAGAGACCCACCGGTGGTTGAACACCCACTCTCCGTCAGGGAACGACTCACTGAAACGACTCGTTTCTTCACAGCATTATGTGGTTCTTTGTCGCAACGGAAATAATCTTAGACATGGAGATAGATCAAGGGAGAAAAGGGAATCGTGATCGATAACTGAAATGGTCACATCGTATCCATTGATCAGCAGCTGAGGTTTACTTTCTAGTCGATGCTTCGGACGTGGGCTGATCGATCTCAGTCTGAGGCAGCGATGTCATTCGCTTACAGCCTAAAGTCATTTAATCTGTGAGTGAGAGCATTAAAGCGATAACATCAGTGGTCCGCGGAGACTCGGGGAGTGAGAAGTGCGAACTGCCATGCCAGGGAACTGAGTCCACTGTAGGCGTCGCGAACATCTCGGTCCTCTTCGCCGAGGCGCAACATCACACAGGATGAGGCTCAGAGGCTCAACATCACACAGGATGAGGCTCAGAGGCTCAACATCACACAGGATGAGGCTCAGAGGCTCAACATGAATGAGGCTCAGATGCTCATCACACAGGATGAGGCTCAGAGGCTCAACATCACACAGGATGATGAGGCTCAGTTCTACCAGCAGATTAACCCAGCAATTGTTAGAGCTTGGCTCTTGGTTCTATGAACATCCTTACTGTACCCACAGAGATATATTGTTGTTCCTCTTTCTTCTGACAGATGGACTTATTGTTAGTTGCTTTGGATAAAAGCGTCCGCTAAATGCCCTAAATGTAAATGTAATATTAATAGTGGTTATTAAGCATGTAGTTCAGCGCCAACAGTTAAGATTGTTCTATCTTTGGTCTCATCTCTCTTGCTGTTGTCTTGTTTCTCTCTCCCCCTGAATGTTTTTTGGTTATCTTCGTTATCCTGAAATTACATCTACGCAATCACAAACACATTTTGTACATGTCTACAGTAATTACTTAAAGGACAAATCCATCAGTCAACCACAAAGAGAAGCACATCAAATCCGAGTGAGTAATAGGATATCCAAACAAAAGCAGTATTGAGAAAATACAGGTATTATTTCAGGAAATATCAAATGTATTCAGATTTAATTTAAAATGGACATAAAGGCGTCCACATTTTTGGACACCCTGTTTGAACAGGGTGTCCCTGTTTGTCGACAGAAGCGCAGCGACTAGAAATAAGTTCATAACAAAGGGAAAGTAACTTTCATGACAATATTTGTTTGAGATGTGGCATTTAGTGGATGGAACCTTAACGCCCCGTACAAATCTTTTATTAAAGAATATGTTATTAAAACTACTATTTCTTACGTCATGGTTCATTCATGTCAAGTGTCACCCCATTTCAAAAAGGACCTCTTATAAAGGGTAAGAGGTATTGGGTAATTGTGAGAATAGAATAAAATGAACACAGTATCATTCTGGAGGACTAAAACTAGGAATTTTCAGTGTAATTACATATTTGGTTTTGATGATCATTTTGCCACATTGGTTGCATAACTTATAGGTCTATGTATTAACTCGACGTGAATAACAATTTTTATGGTTGAATACCCGGTATGTGGTATGAAAGAATAATCTAGTATTCGATGTGTGCCGGCATTCACAAATGCAGGATCATCGGCAATAAATCACTATATAAATATATATATATAGTGAAAAATAATATCTAAAACGCACCACGCTCCATATTGAACATTTGATTGAGTTTACCTGTAAAAGGTCACTGGCCCTTTAAGGGGAATTGAGTCCGTCTCTGATTAGAGCTGTCAATCTATGGCGGGTTGTTTACCTCGGAGCTGTGGTACTTTCTGCAGTTTTAGCAAGTTGCGTGTAAATGACAGATGTTAGTCAAGTATTTCTGTTTAAGTTTGTGCTTGTTCACTACTGCTATGTACCCTGGTCACGTTTATGTAAATCTGGCCCGGTCATTGTTTCTTCGCTAGTGAGATTCGTTAGAAATTATGCTAATTAGTTTGGCTACTAGCTACTGTATGTTGGCTATGAGCCAGTTGAACTGTATACCATTACAGTAGTAAACTAAACTATCTTATACGGTCTCATTGTCCATAACTTTTGAGTTTGTATTCTAAGCCCCTCTCATAGTCAGGCTACATTGATAGCTAGGTTAATAATTTATTCAGCCTCTAATTACAGGGACATTCAAGTGTGACATTCAGTGTACAAGTGTTATGGCGTATGTGTGTGCATTTATTACTGTTCTTTCTTACTTATTACTGTTCACCTATTTATACGTTCAGGTATCATTTTCCCCCTTAGATCCACATCATTCCTCCTAGAAATGTTTCTAACCCGATGCTAGTCTCTGTGATCTGAGTCACGCTCCATAGCGTTTGCCAGCTCCATTCCGCATGTCTGCAGATATTATCCATTTAAATTCTCTTTTCTACAAGCGTGTCTTGGACATTAGTTAGCCTATATACCAACAGAATAGGACGGCACTAACTACATAGCTGACACAATGCGCTCCCGTTCCCCACTCATTGGGAAGACGGTGCTGTTTGTTTCTGTTATATGCATACAGGTGCATCTCAAGGAATTTGAATATTATGGAAAAGTGAATTAATTTAAATAATTAAATTTAAAAAGTGAAACTCATATTATGTAGATTCATTCCACTAGCAGTGAAATATGTCAAGCCTTTATTTGTATTCATTTTGATGATTACGGCTTACAGCTCATCAAACCCAAAATTCTGTATCTTAGGAAGTTAGAATATTACATAGGACCAGTAAAAGAAAGATTTTGATTCAGGGGTGAATACGTGATGGCCCAAAAAGGTTACATTCTTTTGCCAGAAAATAAAGAAAATGAGCACTGTACAGCGCCCACGCCCCCTTCCTATGATTCATGCTACATTTCTCTAAACAAACTCTGTATAAGTGACTCATAAGAGCCTGTCTGTGATGCTCAGACCTACTATATGAATCATTGCTAAGAATAAGAAAAACTTAGTTGTATCTATTAGAATTATTTTCGTGAAATCAAGAATAAGTGAAGCAAATAATCGCCCTCTAATCAACCCAAACTCCACCAGGCCACCTCACCAAAGCACATTACTGGGCCTTTTCCGCTTTTGCCTGGACCTGTGCTTTTTTTCCTCTTTTGAGCAGCTATGTACCTTTCCTGTTTTCCTACACAAACAGTCGTCATGCTTTACTATATTTAAATATATTTATTAGTATACATTAATATATATTATATATATTTTAAAAATGTGTTACATAAGTTTAGAAAAAAGAACACAGACTTGTTCATAACAATGAGCATTTACACTGACCAGCCCTACAGCATATATAGTATATGTATGTATATGTATAGTATATCGCTAGGTTGTGTGGTGAATATCACATACAACTTTGCTCATTATTGCTCATAACAGTAACACAATGATGGTACTTAAAAAAGATCAACGTTTTCGTGGGTCGTAACCATGGGGATAACAAGCCCCCCTTTTTCCTTACACTTCTTTTTAATCTCAGTCTTCGAATTCAACCTAAAACTGTAGATTCACTGGGTCTTTAAGTTGACAAGCTAACCTTATCAGCCGCATAATTACTTCTATGAAACAGTGATTGTGTTCTCCACGCTGCCTGGAAGCAGATCTAGCAGAATGAGCCATCGAGCGGCACAAGACGTATCAGCAGGAGGAGGGGTGAAGCGCAAAGTCATGGCACGCCATACTCTGCCTCTCATTGGCTAGTACACATCATTGATAACTTGGATGAGACATTGACACCCCCACCCAACCATTTTTTTTTGCAGATCTACACATTTCATCTGGATGCCCAATTCTTGAGGTGTTGTAAAAGCCCAGGTTGCTCGATAGCGGCCTTCAGCTCGTCTGCATTGTTGGGTCTGGTGTCCCTCGTCATCCTCTTGACAACACCCCATACATTTTCCATGGGGTTCAGATCTGGCGAGTTTGCTGGCCAATCAGCACACAGATAAAAGAACAGTAATCCTATGGTCATTGAACCAGGTTTTGGTACATTTGTCAGTGGGGGCAGATGCCAAGTCCTACTGGAAAATGATATCAGCATCTCCATAAAGCTTGTCAGCAGAAGGAGGCATGAAGTGCTCTAAAACGTCCTGGTAGAAAGCGGCGTTGACTCTGGACACAGTGGACCAACACCAGCAGATGGCAGGGCTCCCCAAATCATCACTCCCCGTGGAAACTTCACACTGGACTTCAAGCAACTTGGATTCTGTGCCTCTCAATTCTTCCTCCCGACTCGGGGACCTTGATTTCCAAATGAAATGAGTGACAGACCGCTGAGCGACAGACAACTGAGTGACCACTGGGCTACAGACCTCTGAGCAACAGACCAGTTCTCTGAGCCTAGGTAAGACACTTCTGACAGTTTGACAGTGGAGTGGCTTGACATGAGGAGTGCGACGGTTGTAGTAGCCCATGTCCTGTACTGGATCCGTCTATGCGTGGAAGCCCTAGATGCACTGACTCTTGCCTCAGCCTTTGTGAAGCTCCCACACATCTTTGAATGGCCTTTGCTTGACGATCCTCTCAGGGCAGCGGTTATCCCTGTTGCTTGTGCATCCTTTCGTTCCACATTTTCTCCTTCAACTCAACTTTCTATGAATTAGTTTGGATACAGCACTCTGAACAGCCATCTTCTTTTGCCATGAACTTTTGAGGCTTAGGCCCTGGCCCCCCTTCCCCTAGATTTGAACCCTAACCCTAGATTTTGCACATTCCCATGAAGGGATAGGGTGTCCTAATACTTAACAGAGCAAGGGGGAGTGCTGTTTTTCCCTCCCTCATCAACCCTTGAATGCTAGCCAGCTCGGTAGTTGACTTGCAGCTAAGGGCACTCAAAGCAAGTGTTCCTGTTAAGGGGAGAGAAATGGGACTGGGCCTAAGCCTCTTTGTGGACGGTGTCAATGAATGTCTTCTACACAATTGTCTCGTCAGTAGTCTTTCCCATGAACTGCTGCATGAACTTCTACTGAATCCAACTGAGAGACCAGTAAAAGACTGGTATTTACCAGTCTGACATCTTGGTATTTACATCTGACATCTTGAGTCTACAATATTGAACCTTTTCACAATATTCAAATTTTCTGAGTCACTGACTTTTGGGTTTTCATGAGCTGTAAGCCATAATCATCAAGATTAATATAAATCAAAAAAATGAATGGAGTTACAGAACCAACTCTAGTTCTGTCTGGTAATTGGTGTTTATTTTAATTTGAGCTTTGGTCCAAATGTAAAAATAAAATGACCCTTAAAATAATATAAGATAAATATATATCATATATATGTAATATTTGATTACCCGAATAATCAAATATTACATTAATCAAACCCATCCCTAGTATAATGAATGATGGTTTCGGTTTACTTTTTCAGAGTGCTAGGTATCTAAGAGGTGTAATCGCACCCAAGATGCGATGACAGGTGATTTTTTCATATTTTTTGAATGCACTATCGGGGGTAACTGCACCACGTCCCCCAAGCCGTCCGGTCAGCTGTGACCAGAGGGGGGGGCTTTGTGCATTTATGTAACCAAAGCTTGGTGCACGGACACTACCGTCATCAAGAGTCCCTGCCCAGTGATTGTTTACATCCCCTGTTGTGACTGCAGCTTATATCCCCCAGATGCTGATGCTGGCAATGAAAGACCTGAACTGCCCTTAACAAACAACAGACTCTTAATCCCAGGGTGGGTACCTTCAACCACTCCAACTTGAAGACTGTGCTCCCCAAATTCAACAAATATGTATCCTGTCCCACTAGAGGTGACAGGACATTGGACCATGTCTACACCAACATGGCTGATGCATTCAAAGCCCCCTCACCCACCTTGGACAATTCAACCACTTCTCGTTGTTCCTCCTTCTCAATTACTCACTCAGACGTATAAAGTCTACAGGGAGCAGACTCTGTACTTCAGCAGAATTTTGAACCCACTGACCGGAGTGTGTTTGCCACTCAGGCCAAACTCAACTCCCAGACGGATATTGACTCATACACCTCCTCTGTTCTGAACTGGATCACCTCTAACATCAACACCCTCAAACAAATTACTACATTCCCTAATCAGAATCCATGAATGAACAGAGTGGTCAGAGTCCTGCTGAAGGCACGCAACATTGCCTTCAGATCAATGCTCAGGCCTATGGTTCATCCAGTGCTAACCTAAAAAGGGGCATCAAAAAGGCAAAGCACAGCTACAAGCTAAGGATTGAGGAGCACTTTTTTTTTTTAATGGTCCTGCACCATTCCCTCATTTTCCCCTGAGATGGGAGAGCTCCGTAGCTACCTCTAACACTTCCTGCTTTAAATGATGCACAATGACGATTTTAGCGTCATTTAAAGCAGGAAGTGAAAAAAAACAAAACTACAAGCACTAGTTCCAGTGGGTGGGACTTATATGTGTGTATAGTATAAACAGTGTAGAGAGTACACTGGTGTGAATTTGTGTATGGATTTTGATGTTACCGTGTGACCGGTAAATCACACGAGCGCTAAAGAAGCAATGATGTAGTACCAGAGAAGCAGTCGTTTATTCATAATACCATCTGGAGACACACACAGCCTTTGGCCGTGTTTTATTAGATATTCTAGAACACTCCGGGTGCTCCGACAGGAGAACTGGAGCTCTATATCTAAATAATATAATATAAAGACATCTATAATGTAATATATAATATCACGGCCTAATGCTGTGTGCACCTGGATGATATTATGAATAAACGACTGTGTCGGCTTCTCCGACGTCTCTGGTCCTTCCACATCAATCTGAAGTCATGGATTAATCTGGATTTAGAGAGTCACAGCCGAAGTTGCTTTCCCCAATTCCTTCTCCACCATGGCCGAAAATCAATACACGGATCAATACACGTAATATTTTGCAAACCCGCACCCGGCTGCACCCCCAAATTACATTCCGCACCCGACCAGACCCGCTATAAAGTGATAGACGCCCGACCTGCAACCGAAGGAAAATTTGACACATTCGATGGAATGCCGGGGAATTACACTACCTGGTGTTGGCGTGGTGCTTCAGATTGCTGTGCAATAAAAGCCCATCATCCACAGTTGACTCCTCCTCCTGAATAACATCTCCAGCACCGGAGAAGTCTCGCTCGCCATCGCAAAACCCGCGACCGACCCGCGCTGTTCAGGCGTCCGACCCGACCCGCACCCGTGTCTAACAAAGTACATTATTTTTCACCTGTTTCATCCAAATTGTGCGGGTCACGCAGGACTCTGGCCGAGATAACCCCCACTATGAATCTTTACTTGTTGTGGAAGTACAAACCCTCAGGGAGTGAACGCTGATTGGCAATGTGGAAGTCGTCTTCAATCCACAAGCGGCAAAAAGTCGCTGTCTGCCTTTGCTCGGTCAAAAAGCTTTTATTCGACTACATATGTGACCCAGATTCATGTCTCCTCCGGTGAAATTCTCCTTTAAAGATCAGCTCAGACGCATTTGGGAAGGCATCCAGACTACAAACACCCCCCCCCCCCATCCAGTGATGCCTCCTTCTACTTGATGAGCTTTACCACTTCTATGGCCGCTTGACAGTAGTGATGGATTTCATGATTAGTTTGCTTGAATCAGTTTGTGTCGGTCAATTCACCAGCTTGTTCGTTCGTTCAGTCGCGTTTCCAGTAGTGGTGAATCATGGGCTGAGTCGGTCAGACTCAGCTCCTCCCTCGTTCTCATTCTCAAATGATTCACGGTTGTGCAAATGGTCAACACAACATTAACTAAGTTCCTTCAGCTGAGGAGCGCTTCATGTTTCAGGCATGAAAACGGGTCAGGGGTGAAAAAGGTGAGGAGGATATTATCTCTCTAGGGGGGTCCGGGGTATCCTCCCCCGGTAGAAAATTTTTAATATTCCATATTTTTTATTTGCTAAAACACACAATACATAACAAACATTAAACACTTTTCAATACTCTCAGAACAAGATCTCATTTTTTGTTTTTTGTCAGCACGAGCGAAGCGAAGTGCTTGTAAACCAACCCTTTTGGTACGCGCACCTGTTCGCAGTTCACTGAATCTCTGGGGCTGGTTCAGAGGCCGTAATCGGGGCAAAATCGGGCTGAAATCGGAACAGTACACGATTTCAGCCCGATTTGTTCGTCGCAGACAAATTTGCGAGTCGTACACGATTTTGAAAAGTCGGCAACGAGACGAGGTCTTGTAATGTGACATGCTTGCGA
>JAOPUD010000154.1:18307666-18334942 GCA_027122715.1 Trisopterus minutus | reverse complement strand
TCTCTCTCTCTCTCTCTCTCTCTCTCTCTCTCTCTCTCTCTCTCTCTCTCTCTCTCTCTCTCTCTCTGTGTCTGTCTTTCTTTCTTTCAGTAATTCTTCGTCTCAAACCAGCAACTAACACATCCTATAGGAACAGAGAAAGAAACAAATTTAGAGAAAGCAATAGTGGCATCGGATTGAATTAAATTAAAAGAGAGGGTATTTCAATTGTGAGAAAGAATTGATTGAGATAGAGTGGAAGTGGTGAGAGTGGAAGTGAAAGACAAATACGTTTAAGATGACCAGCAGTATATATTTGACAAATTTATCATTTAAAAGGTTTGAACGGTCTCGTGAAGGTCCTGTTAGCTCAAATAATGAGCCATAGCCACCAGCGATTGTGTCCACAGGCACAAAGTTCACTTGGACATGGATATTACAGGTAGAATTGATTAAAACCATGGAGCAGATGCACAAATACATCAAAATGTTGAGATGTTTTAACATCAATGTTGAAACTTTGGCCCTGTTCACACCTTGCTTTGACCTTGGTGTCTTGGTGTCAGTGACACAGCATATTATTTTTTTGAATTTATATACATTATATACCACTTTTCGTCCTGTTTTTAGTGATTAGGAAAATATTTAGGAAATAAATAATTGTATTTTAAAATAAATGTCATTTTTAATAAATATTGGCATGAGTAGTTTAATTATATATTCAAAAATGATTAGAGCACTATACAACTGTATTACTCATGTTTCTCGCCCAAAACTCAATTTCCATTTTCTTTACGTTACATTTGAACACATAACCTAATAGTTGTTTTACTGAGCCAACCTGAACACATCATCACGTCTGAAACTTTATTTACTTTTCAAGCTAACTAGCTTGTTGCTGCCGATTACAACACGGCCGTTCAGCCATCCTTGTGACGTGAGCGAGGTTAACTGCCAGACTTCACTTGTTTTACTTTTAATACCTGTTTGCTTACAATTTCATTAAAAAACATTGGTGGACACGCTGCAGTGATTGGATTGATTAGATTTAAATGCCGTGACGCGACTCGAGAGACACACAATTACGTTACAGGACCTACGGGAGAAAAAAAAAAACGACGAGACTCGATAGTGGCATCGATAAGCCCAAATGTTATTGATTTTCGGGTTTTGAAAAAAGTGGAACAGGGTCCCTGATTGAACCGGGTTTCGATCCCCATCCCTAGTCCCAATGCAAGCATCAAACTAAATGATCCCGCTTTTTCAATTTGCTTAAAGCACGTCAGGGAAGAGCTTGCTCATCGTTCGATCCATAAACCTTATCTATAACTTTAGTTGGTGTCTTACCTAGGAGCAAATGAGGAGGCTTTTAATGTTGATCTTTGATGGAATCAGCTGTGAGTAAAGTCTTCCACACTGTTAAATCTATATCCAACAACTCTTCGCTTGAGTTTTTGGCTTTGGAAAAGCAAAAAGTATGACAAACCCCTCAAAACGTTGAGGATATCTGCTGTCAGACATGCAGGTTTCATGTGCAAACGGTTTCGATATGAACCTGTGTTTCAAATGCTATGGTTGCTAATGTAGGGTGCAGTGGCGTTCTGCAGAGGGGCTTAGTTAAGGGTCAGTTCTGGGGAAGTAGCGACTAAACGTGTGCAAAGGACCGTTTACATCATTCATGCAAGGAAAAGGGGGGAAAGGATTTTAACAAAATAATCAACATTTTCAAGACAGACAATATCTGTGGATTCACATAACATATGTTTCAGCTCTTTAACTGGCTGGCAGCTTCCTAACAAAACACTGTGCAAGCATACATAGGCTACCCATAGGCCCTGTCCCAATTCTCCTCCTTCCCCACCCCCCTATTTTTTAACGCGTTTCCATGAAGGGTTAGGGTGTCTCAATACTTGCAAGGGGGAGCGCTGTTTTCCCCTTAAAATCAACCCTTGAACGCTAGCCAGCTCAGTAGCTGACTTGCAGCTAAGGGCACTCAAAGCAAGTGTTCTTGTTAAGGGGAGAGAAATGGGACTGGGCCTTAGTCTATACAGTGATGTTCCCTCCCAATTTAATCAATCTAAGCAACCTTGGGTAGGGGCGGACCGTGGGTCTAATTATAAGGCTTATTTCAGAATACGTATTTACTGAACAATTGCCTTTTTTTTTTTTCGATATCCACAAGCCTAGGCCTACATTTCAAAATGGTATAGTTTTAATGTATATTCTTGCACACTCTGCTTAAAAGCAGATCAACTTGCATTGCAGCTGATCAAATAGACTCTGAGGAGTTCAGCAAAGAAAGCAAAAACATTCAACAAAAACAAGTGCTTATAGATGAAGAAAACAGTGTTAAAGGCTTGACTGCATGCAAAAGCTCTAGTAACGTTTTAGTTTATGATAGCCACATGTGTGGGACTACTTCGCTAACCAAATATATTGCTAGCTGTGGTATCAAACCTGGCGGTGCCATCGAAAAGTATCTCACAAAGACCACAGCTAAAAGGTGCCCAGAAGAGAGCCTAAAGACACAATAACCAAGCTGTCTGAACTTTGTATGCATTGATATCAGCTCTACTGCCTGACCCAACAACGGTTTATCATGGAGCTACCAGATGTGCAGAGGAGGTTGGTCATAAAGTCCTCACGGAGCTGAGAATGCAGCTGGGGACTGAGGAGGGCCGAAAAACCGCCATCTATGCGTTACTTTGCACTACATCAACAGAAAGTATGAGCTCAAAGAATGAGTGCTCTTTACATCTGAGTGGGACTTGTCACTGTGTGAAACTGTAGACAATATCAAGTCAGCCAGCATCGGTGCATTATGTCAATTCAGCCTTGATGAATTATCTTCAAAACAGGTGTATGTGACAGATGGCGGAGAATATAGCAGCAGCTCTTCATACCGCTTCACGGTTGAGCTGCACTGCACATATTTTGAATACAGTCCTGTCCACCACACTCGCAAATCCATCTGATGAGGACATGTATGACGAGGAAGTGACCTACTTCAAGAAGACCGACCTCCAGACGCACTTGAAAAAAAACACAAGTTTGTTTGCATTTGAATTCTCTGAAATGCTGGAATCCATCCACAGTCAACATGAAGGTATGAGCACAGCAGACGCCACTTACAAGCTTCTTTAACTGATAGCATGACCAGTGCTTCACTGAAGGTATAATCATCCTATTTTACACAAACTGGAAATGTTCCTAGCCTGGAAATCCAGACCCACTTCTAGAGAGCTGTAGGGTCTGGCAATGATTAATGAAAACGGCCCAACTCCAGGGGCGGCCCCAAGCATGCATTTGAAAATATCACTGCACGCAATTGGATAACATTACGACCAATCAGAAGAATGGTGGGGGGGATGTATCCAGATCAGTGGAGCTAACCAATAGATAAGACTCTTGCCGTATCCGGTCGGTAAGACAGCAACGCTTTTGACCCGCCTATATCAGATACACCGATGTGATTGGTTAATGTTCTGGGCCAGGGGAATCGGGGAGTGAGTATATTGCTCATTCCCAGAGTGACTCGCTGAGCAAATTCAAATTGTGCTCTCGCGAGAACTCCAGGTATTTCCAGGGTAAAATGTTCCTGCATCTCAAACTGAAAAGTTTGACGCTACTCCGACAACAGTGAAGTGACAAACGTACTCAGTGAGATGCAGCATTGTGAAAGGTAAGTGACAAAAAAGTTGCATAACATCATACCTTTATTCTGGCTAATAACATCTATTAATAACAATATATTCTGGGAATGTTCTTAACATTCCTTAATAAAACCATTTGTTTATATTTCTGTTAGAACTAAAGGATAACCGTGGAAGTCCTGAGTGCCACCAACCCATCTGAAGAGGGTTTTGGGGTTAGCAAGAGCCTTCCTCCCTCAGCCATTTACCCCCAAATGAAGAACACTACCCCCAGAGAAAATGACTGAACCCCATCCACTCTTTAATTCAACTCTGTTTATAAATGTTATAAGGATTTTTTTTTGCGTGCACAGGCTGGTGTTTGTGCGTATGTGAGTCATTAGCCAATTCCAATACAGGCTAAAATGCATCACAGTACCTGACTCACTTTAAATGACGGCGATAAGCAGACATTATCTGCTGATTAGGGCTGAGTGATTATCACATCTACATTGTAATGTAATAAAACACAATTTTCAAATAGCAATTGTTGCGATTAAAAAAAGTTAAGCATTTGTTTTAATGTTAAACAATCGAACCAATCAGCAGGTCTGAATCAGAAACAGCGTGAGAACAGTAGATGAAGAAACAACTTGCCACACCACTTTGACCAGGCTGCTAATCAACACATCTGCAGAGTTATTCACTACTACTACGGACATCTGGTCAAGTTGCACTTTTTACATAAATATGTAGATGACTCAAAGTCATAATAACCATGTAATATGTGTACACATATTTGTTATTTTTTACATTTCCGCACTTCAGTTGGTGTGATCTGTTACTGTTACTGACTGGAGATCAGTATGATTCATATTTTTTATTTTCCAATTCAATAGTTAAATAAATATTAGTTATAATTTAAGGTATAAAAGTTATTACATAAATTCATGCATCAATTCATCTCATCATAACACCTAACATCATACCATCAGAAAATAGCAGTTCATATGTTGACTGTAGACTGAGAATAGTTGACTGAGAATAATTTATTGTTTTTAGTGAATAATACAGAAGATAAGGAACTTTAAAAAGATCGCAATTGCAATTTTGGTCTAAAAAATAAATAGCAATTCGATTATTTTCCCAAATCGTTCAGCCGTAAACTACTGCTGACAGGTTAATGCAGTTTACAAAAAATAAAGCACATTAGTTCAGATGTCAGGGGTAGATTTATAAACACCGGAAAGTTTGAGTCAAGTAATTTGAAATGTTATTGTTTGATTGCTTCTGTGTAATTTGTGAGCCAATAAATATACATTTTTGCCAAACTGGATGTAGTACACTGATTTTTAAACCAGGTGCGGTTCGGGTAAAGAATTCAATTCTTGTCTGTTTTTGAAAAAACAAAAGTCAAGCACTCAATATGGCAAGTTTCTTCAACCATGCATGACTGATAAAATAACAATCTGAACGGATAACAATCTGCAACACTTAATAACAATGATGCGAGTACCTGAGTACTCTTGCACCAAGCTGCACAGGCACACCCACATGCCCCACTGTAAAATATCGACACCGCCTGGTACTGCACTTTTCTTGAATCCACAGATCTTTAGCTCCAAGCATCTGGCCTGTACAGGTTCTTTGATTAAAAGCTGGGGGACAAGCATTCCATCCTTCATGTGTCAACCACAACTGGTTGCCGAGGGCAACTGTGGATGGGTCACTAGTGACTGTCTCCAAACCTTTGTTTGATAGTGGGCCCTCATGAGGTGCAGAGACAAGGCATCCTGAGTTGGTGGTAAAGTATCCACATTGGCTTTAACTTTCCGAAACAGGGCACAGCGAACTTCATGGATTGAAGTGCTGGTCGTTTTTGGCTCATAAAGTTGGCAGACAAATTGTTCTGCTGAGGACAGTATAGCTGGACTTGTTACTTGATCCTCACCAAAGTTGTTGAGGAGATGAGGGCACTGCTGGAACACTTTCCATGCTGTTTCCTATTTCCTATTCCAGTGAATTGACTGGTAGTGTCACATCCAGTGATGGCGTGCAATGCCAACAGACCATTCAGAATCTCATTTGACATTTGAATATCATGCACTTTAATGTAGCATGGTTTCCTGGCAGTTCCTGCTTTCATCCAAATTTCTGGGCTCAGCAGGTGTGCAAACACAAGAAATAACAACAGTACATCTGTGTCTCTGCATTGAATGATGAGTATGAGTAGTTATACTCTTTGGTTGTGGCATCCACAGCATGTAGCAATATGCGGGTATCTGCTTCCTCATGTGCAGCCCATAGGTGGGAAACATCAATACCAGCTACCGATGCCACTCTTTCTGCATCAGCAAATCCCCCACTTATTACAATTTCCAGACCATACTGAATGACATGCCTTTCAAGTTCCATTGAAAGGAATTGTGTAAGGTTTGCCTTGTTGCCGTCCATTACAATGAAACTATTCCAGTTAGCTGGCATCTTTACATCATTACTTATAATGATGTGAATTTTTCGCTGAGAGGTGCTGCGTTTTGCTGTTTTTCCACCCTTTATGGAGTTCTGTAGGTACTGATAAAAGACTAGATCCACTCTAGTGATGTTCCCATGTATATTGGCAGTCATTTTCTGTATGAACATGTCAGCATAATTCCTCTTACTAAAGCCATCCCATCAATGATAGTGCATGTTCTCAAACAGATGGACTTGTCTCCTTTGCACAAGCTTCTAGTATGGTGGCTAAGGCACTGACTCTGTTGTGGCAAGTGACAGGGGGACTGGACACAGTTCTTTTTGGAGAAGCCCATCTATCTTAACCTCTCTGCCACTGTCCATGGATACAATGATGCAACGGAAAATATCCCAGTCAGGCTTCACACACTAAGTTTTCCAAGTTTGCCATCTGTTCTATAAAGATTTGAGAATGTTTTGAATTTTCTCTTAGTGAGGCTGTTGGAAGTTTGTGTTCATTGTGCTCATTCTTTTTTTCACCAGCTCAGTTACCATTTGTTTCCCAGACAGCATGTGTTAGGTCATTCAGTATATCTTCTGAAGACACATCACCGGTTGTCAAAGACCAACTCATACATATTCTCCAGTTGGAAGACATGGTATCTCTGGAATTGGTCTACAAGTTGAATGACATCATCATTATCCCTATCATTATTAGAATCTTGATGGAAGGCAGTCTTTGTGGTTGTCTTCATCATCTTCGCCATCATGTGTGAGTCCAAACAGGGATCTAGTGTCCTGTGCTAAAGATGCATGTTCATTATAGGTGATGGACCAACGGTTTCTAGCCGTCTAATTTCGAGTGATGCCTACCAATCCTGCAGCAACCTTTCCGGTTTTGTTGATGTGCTCAAGGCAAAGATCAAAAGGCACCTTGTTAAAGCTGTGTTTGGCTATTTGGCTACAAAATCACCATCTAGGAAGCCCTGGCAGACCCGTGGTGCCATCTGTGCCAGATGTCCCATGTCTGCTATGAATACAGCACCTCATCTCGTGTAGTGGGTGTGATCATATGCAGCAAACCAGGGCATCATGCTCATGAAGGCCGACATGTAAAGCTTCCAGTCACCACATCTCAGTGCCAGTGTGAATGCCTGGAGAATAGACACAAGGTCTATGTATTGTCGCCAGAAGGCAAATGTTGGTTTGTCTTCATTAGCCTTGCCAAACTCAGCAAGGAGATCCTGAACCTCTCCAACTTTCAGAACAAGATCTTCATAGCATGCAGCAGTTGCCTCAATTTCTCCAAATCGTATGTGTTCTAAGAGTGCATCTGCCAACTCTAAGCAACTTTTGTCTATTGTGCTACCACCCATTGCAGAAATGTTGACCACAATATTCTCTAAGGTGCTTCAAAGGCAAGTTTGTGTGGACAGGCTACAACGGTTCCATCCCTTTCCCTGCATGATGTTTTCAGCTGTGTTCTTTCCGAACACACCACTTTCCTCAAGAATGTCTCCCAGTCCAGAATCAGCAAGATACTGGCAAATGACCTTTAAAAAGGTAATCTGCACATGAAAGCCACCCAAGAGAATCATAATATCCTCACACTTGTTTTGGTGGTGGCACTGAAGCATCTTTGCAGTAGAGCTGCTCATCAAAAGTGATGATTGTGTACCTTTGACCCAGTTTTGTAGTCATTTTTTGGCAGTTCTGTAATACTGTCCAAATTGTGTCGTAGTCATGTGCTGGAGAATTTATGATAGGCATCATTCAAACTATTGTTTTTGGGTGATCTGATTTTGACACAAGGTGGTTGAAACCACTCTAAGATGGAACAACCTGATCATCTGTGTTCTATGTTCTGCAGTCTGCATATAATCCAGGCAAAATCTTGGTTCTTTGGTTATTTAGTTAGTTGTGTGTCTGAATAATACATCTCGGGTGTAACTGATCCATGAATTTTTTCAAACACTCCTGGTGGAACTGAGACTGACTTTGACCTCCCAAATTTCAGCATTATTTTTGTGACTTCTTCTTCAGGTTTACTTCTTCTGAAAGCAGCACTCCCAGATTTCAGCATTATTTTTGTGATTTCTTCTTCAGGTTTACTTCTTCTGAAAGCAGCAGTCTGGGAAGCATGAAATGTTCCTTTACCATCAAGTGTCTCCTCATTTATGTCTATGTTGTCATTTTCATATGTATCCAGGGAGACTAGCATTGACAAAGTTCAGTGGAATGTATACTTCACCATTCTCAAAGTATCGCTTCATAGCCGCCTTTGCCATGGTAGTATCTGCTCTCAATACTTAATACTGCTCTTAATGCTTATGATGTGCCCAGCAGCATGAAGTAACTACACTAAGTCCTTTGAGCGTGTAGCTTGGTGTACAGCAACTCCAATTTGAATGTGTTTTGGTGTTGTTCTTCGTCGACCAGATGCCAGGAATATGTCTTGAGCAATGCTGATTAGCTTTATGTGATGGAATTGTTCATTCTCATTTTCTGTGTCATCATCATTAACGCAAAGGAGCCATAAGAGGATGTACAGACTGTCAGTCAGTTTTTTCTGCATGATGCTGATCTATCCATCCAATAACATCATGTCTTGGGGACTCCCTGATGTCTGCTATAACCTTTACCGACACCCGATACAGCCAAATTAGTATCTCAGTGTCCTTGACAGTTCCACAGCTAGCCATTGTCATTCCTTTAGCGTCATCTTGTTTCCCACCCATTCATCATGTTAAGGAGAGCAGTTCCAGCTGTCATTTCAGGAAATATAATGAAGGAATCAGTTGGTTTTAATGATTTAACAAATAGTGCTTTTTCCTGAAGCAACCTTTCAAGCTTTGTCAGCTTAAAACGCTGGCCTTTGTATATTCCTGGTTCCAGATCAAAGTCTCCCAGAAATGTACAGTATCTTTCCCAAAGTATATTTCACCTCTGGCAAGTCCTGCTCTAAGCTCATCTGTCAAGTTGTGTAAGCAAATGGAATATGGATCACCTGCTCTTGATGAAGTGTTCTGATACTTTAGCCCATTCTCAGAAGGATTTCTTATCTTGGCTGTATTTTCCATATTTGTCTTGACAAATGAAACATTTTTCCCAATCAATATCTCTTACTATTTGTTTTTCTTTAGACGCTAGGCTTACAGCTCCCTCTGGATTCATGCTAGCTAATCTGAAAGGCAAAGAAGTGTTTCACTACACTAGTCTGGTTTCTGAATGGATCACTACAATGTCATCTGACATAAACTTGGCTAGAGTGCATAGAATGCTTGGCTATCTAACAAAGTGGTTAACACTTTTAGCCAGCAGACGTTAAAATACACTCCTGTGCAGCAAATGGTTAAATTCTAAACATAAAATTGACATTACAGTAGAATCTTAAAGAAAATGTTAGTTATAACGTTTTGTTCATTCATTCATCTTCACTGGCTCTGCTGTCTCATGCCAAATCAAAGCTGTGCTGACACAACAGTGCCCCTTGTGGTAAGATACTCTTGTAGTATTTACTGATGATTCTTTTTTTATTATTATGCTTGCACATGAATTGGATTATATTGCACATTTGCCAAAAAGTACAGGAGGTAACATGGAAGAAAGAGGGACTTTGAAAAAATAATTTTAAGAATATATTGTTAAAATGGCCAAAAAAACATATTCTAAGCTGACACCCGGGCCAGAACACATGTTAGGGGGTTAAATATTAATACTGGATAGGTATGCTTGTACCAAAAAGTGTCAGACTAAGTTTTAATATCAGTTTGCCCTGACTACCACGCTAGGGCCATGGCATTTATAGCTGTTGTTTCATTAGTGTGGCCATAGTTCTCTCACTTTTCGTGCAGAGCTTTATGAGTGTTGGGCGATAAAATGCGTGACAACAGATCTGCATAAGAACCCTACGTGAGGGCTGTGAGGGGGTCAAGATAACAAGTTCACGATGTCTGACGGGCGGCCAGACGCCACACGCATGAGGCCATTACATGTTAAGAGCCCCAGATTTAGATACTTAAGAGAGTGGTAACCGATATTATTTGTATTTAATTACAAACTATTTAAAAAGTAAGAACGAGTAGTTACATTTTATGATGAGTTTGCAGATGACTTCCCCACTGAGTTGCTTCATGAAGAAATCTAAATCCTCATAACTATAAAAAATTACATCTTAATTAAGAAACCAAACAACTTTGCATTATGATCTTTCTGTATGCTCGATGCATGTGTCCAACTGTATACATTACATTTACATAGTAATAATATACATAGCTGACCTTACTTATATGCTGTTGCGCTGTGTCTTCATTGGTCTGATACATAAGCAGAAGCTCTAGTTATTCGTGTAGAAGCGGATTCATTTGTTTATTTGAAATTTGGGATGGATTCATTTGGGGTAATATGCTTGACAGGGCCCAAGTCCATACAGATATTTAGTTTGGATGAAAAGCAAGCAACACTATTGTTATCATGTCTTATTTTTCTTATTCTTCCGCAAAATGTTGGTAATTATCTACTCCTACAGTTTGAGGTATTTACAGCAAACCAGAACCAAAAATTGAGTGGTCAAACCTATACGGCTGTGAGCCCCACCCTGTTTTATAGAAAATTTCAGAAACTTGGTATGGGACTTATTAGACATGCTAAAACGTTTTCCAATAGGAACTCATAAGGTCCATCTTGATATTTTGCTGTACCTTGAAAGTTTTGGCAAACCTTGAGAAATCATGAAACCCGACCCATGAGCCCAATTGACCCACAATTTGGTGCACTTACTACCACCGACCTTTGTTATTATTGTTGTTATTATTTGGATTCCATAAAAAAATGCTATCGCTGTGACAGAGAAAATTAAATTATG
The DNA here is from genome assembly GCA_027122715.1 of Trisopterus minutus. NCBI lineage: Eukaryota > Metazoa > Chordata > Actinopteri > Gadiformes > Gadidae > Trisopterus > Trisopterus minutus. Next base: position 18,324,013 of record JAOPUD010000154.1, on the reverse strand, counting down.
CAAATGAGACATAATTATTCCACAAATCACAAGTCTGCTTGTGAGAACCCCAGAGGGCCAAAATTTAGGACTAACGTTATTTGGAATATAATGACGATAGCTAACAAAATGGCGTCACAGGGTAAATTTCTAATTACCACTGTTGCAGGAGCAAACCAAGCAATTATTTTTATAATGGAGGTCAATGGGGAAAAACACCATTCTGAAGGTAAACAACTCAGGGTTGTCACACGCATATATATACCGCACGTAAGCAGGCCTCCAGAAAGTAAAGTACTGCTTCGGCGAAAGAGGGCACCATAACTCAAAGAAACAAAACAAAAACGATCAGCCCCATTGTATGATCAATAGCAAGTCGGCTTCAGAGAGGCCCAGGGACTTGAAACTCGGCATGCCCGCTCATTAGCCTCACTGGCATATGCATATCAGCATGCTCGCCGAACATTGTGCAAACTACAATTATCTTTAGAAAATGCACATGCAATTTAGCATGGCTAGTTGTACTGTAAAAATACATTTGACCGTCTGCAATATATAGAAAATCATGAGTCATGTTTTTTTAATGCCAATAATAGATAGCGTTAGCCAAAGTTAGCAAGCTGGCTCACAACAATCTCAAAGCTAATGAAGTAGCATACAAAATTAATGCAAAACATTCCGTTCCTGTGGGACATTATATCAAATATATATCAAATAAATAATAGGTATTTACTCAAAACAGATATAATGGTATTCTCGATTGGTGTCTCAATGTAGCATACCAAGGTCAACAGAGGGCAGTGTATTTTTTTATTGGATTTATTAGTTGACCTTATGCCTTAAGCCTTGCTCAGAAACTAGTAGAGTGAAAGAGACCTAAAGAAGGAAGTAAATGTTTGCATACAATAAGTTATACATGTTCAAAATATATTCAAAGCAGTTCCACGGGTAAGGTCATTAAGAGACTTTATTAAAGCTCTGGTGTCGGCGAGAATGTTCTATTTTCCCTTGTCATGGCATATCACCAAACTATAGGCTGCAATGCTCCATCAAGTCTTTGATTTGTTGTCTTAAATCTCTCTAAGAAAACCAGAGGGTTGTGATCTGTGTAACCCTCTGGGCTACGTGAACCAGACAGTACAGAAGTGCTGTAAGGGGAACACTAGAGTGAGGGCCTCTTTTTCCATGGTCAGATCAGATCAGGCTTTCTGGGCCCTATTTAACTTTCTGGAAAAATAGGGAATATGATATTCAATGCCAGAAGCATCAGTCTGCTTCAAGACTGAGTTATAAGGGCCTATTGAAATCTGGCGCAAGGCCACGTCTGACTGTAAATAATAATGTCATCTTAATAGGTCAGTGAGCACATTCATTAGTTGTTGAAATGTGGCGGGGCATTCGTGAACCCAAATAGCAACACTAAAAACGTATAGATGCCGTCTGGCGTTACAAAGGCTGAAACTTCTTTGGCACCAGGAGGGAGTGGGATTTGCCAATAACCTTTCATGAGATCTGTATTTTTCCAGGGCTGCCCCTGAGGTATCCACATTGTGCTGTACACAGGAGGTGTGCTCTGGTTTATCCAAGCACAGTGTAGGCTGTGAATGTGACAAGTGCACAAGATCTTTCTGTTGAGAATCAGATAAATAAAGCCTATTTACACATTATCAAGATCAGCCATGAGATTTTGCATTTATTTTTTATATCTAATAAATGCATTCAATTAGACTGAGATCTTCAATGTACAAACACTGTTAGTGACAATCATACTTTGCAATTGGCTGAGCAAGCTAAATATACCATTTCAGTGGGGCTGTTCATCCTGACTAATTTAAAGTCTTGATGCATCTTACATTACAGTATCTTTGCACAGATTTTTGTTCAAGATGTCAAAAAATATCTAGTAATTGATTAAAATCACCACCTACGACAACAAGAATGTGCCAATTGTCGTTGCTCAATTATTTTTTCAAAGCTGTTTTCTTGGTCAGGCCAGGTCACTATCGGAGAATAATTTTGAATGTCACTGAGACTCGCTTCACTAAATAAAGGTTAAACAAATAACTAGGATCACTGGAGAAATACATATTCTGAGTTACCTCAAGGGAAGGCTTGCCGTTGTAGGCTTTGTCTCCACCCCATTCATGTGAGAATATCAAGTCTTTCAAAGCTCTGAATGTGTTCTGTGTGGTGACAGAGATGGTCCCAGGTGGGGTTAGGGACATATCTATGGAGACTCGGGATGCTTCATCAGTTAATCTGACATTCAGTTCTATTCCCCAAAGGTGCCACAGGATGAATGGAGCCCATTCTCCCCGATGGGTGAAGAGGATGATATACCCTGCAGGAGGATGCGGAGTGGCAGCTATGTAAAGGCCATGGCAGACGACAGTGATGACAGTGGAGACTCGGACGGAAGCCCAAAACTGTCCCCCAAGATGCAAGCACGTCGGGCAAGCTATCTGAAAGCAACGCAACCATCACTTACGGAGATGACCACACTTCAGTAAGACACCCCCAATATTCTGTTGTTTCTCTTTTCCCCTAAATATTCTTCATTTGGTTTTTTTGTTGTTCTGTAGTGCCGAGAGATGGGAGTCGGAGGCAGAGTATCCAGAACTGAGTTTTTCTTTAACACATCTTAAACCAGTACATTCGAAAGCCAAAGAGGACTGAACTGAGACGGTCGTTCCGTCTGCCTTAAGTGTGCAAGCTAAACACGTTCTCCCCACCCATAGTTCCGTGGGTGAATTATGTTAACCACCACAGTTCAACAGTTCAACATTAACCATTCCTAAAGGTCTGTCAAAATATTAAATGAAATTGAATTGGAGATTAACAACATGCGAAAAACGAGCCTCCCTCCCTCCCTACGTCTCTCAGACATTGAAAAGATGACATTAGCTGTGTTCGAAAGCGTTCCATATTCATTCACTCACTATTCCCTATATAGTGTTTATGATATAGTGAACTATATAGGGAACGAGCAAACGAGAATTCAGACACTGCGCTGAACATTTCTAAACAAAATAACAAACAAAAAAAAAAAATAAACGTGACTGTATTGCATTATGGTATACAGGAATAACATGTAGGGAACTTCGTAAGTTCACTCAAATTTTGGTTATTTTATTGTCCACTATAAAGTGAATGAAATTAACCACTGAGAATTCAAACACCACTTTAAAATGGCGAGCACCCAATATAGTGCACTATATCCATGATAGGGAAAGATTTCGAACACAGCTGTTGTGCGTTTAAATGTCATTGACAGGCAAGATGGATTCCCTGATTCTTTCACGAAAGAGATGCCTTGATTGAGTGAAATGCCTGACTATTTTCTGACTCCTCTCTAATTGATTGCTCTCAAATCTTACCTACAGCCCCTTGAATGTGTTGATGTGTAATATTTACTTTAATTGACCCTACCTCAAGGTACTTTCAACATTTTACTTACTTAGTTTACCTAAGTTGTACTTACTGGAAAGAAAATCTCACACCCTACCCCATGGCACTAGTTTTGCCCTAACTCTTACAACAAGGGATGTTGGGGGAATGTCAACCTAAGCAGTGACAAGCAAAGAAAATACACTGACTGTAGTTTATTGATTATAAACACTGACACATCACATTTCTACATAATTTACTCCCTTAAATCTCAGTGGTTTTACTCACTCTTGTTGCTCCTGGTTGATGGACCAGAGGTCCTGAAATCAAACTTTCAAAACGTGAACTCTTAAGTACAATGAATATGAAAATAAAAGGTTAACAACCTGCTTAAGTTAGACATCTACATTTCTTTCAGGATTTCAACTGAGCACTCACCCAAGCTGCAGATTCGGAGCCACAGCTACTTGCGGGCAGTGAGTGAAGTTTCAATCAACAGAAGTGTAGACACTCTGGATCCCAAAACTCTCCTCAACCCCAAAATGCTGCTGTCGTCGCCACAATATCGCTCACGCAACGAAAGCTACATGAGAGCCATGAGCACCATCAGTCAGGTTGGTGTCAAATACAGTAATTCTACTGCCACGCCTTACAGTAAGGGAATGTAATATTTGAAGCGTGGCATGATGTGAAGCATAAGATATGAGGGTTGTTTTGTTTATTATATGTGATTATGCCTTTACTGAGAAGACAGTGTTGTCTGGAGCCTTGTGCTCCTGGTAGAGTCTCCCATGCCAGAGTGGTCTCAGGAGAGGGGCCAGACTAAGAATGGTTCACCAAGACCCCTATGAACAGTTGAGAAAGAGGAGGAGAGACCCTGCCCGGAGGAAGTTCGGGGCCTCCGTCTGGAGCCAGGCCCATACGGAGGGCTGGTCGGTGAGTGCCTTGTGGCCGGGTTTGCCACGGAGCCCGGCCGAAAAAGTGACGTGGCTGGGATGAGGATCAGCACCGCTAAATCTGAAGCCATGACTTTTAGCAGGAAACCGGTGGATTGCCTACTCCGGGTAGAAAATCCTTTGCCCAAGTGAAGGAGTTCAAGTTCCTCGGGGGATTGTTCGCGAGTGAGGGTACGATGGAGCGTGACATTGGCCTGAGAATCTGAGTAGTGGGGGTGGTATTGCGTTCGCTTTACCACAGCGTTGTGACGGAAAGAGAGCTGAGCCACAAGGCAAAGCACTTGATCTACCGCTCGATCTTCATTTCTATTCCCACCTGTGGTCATGAGGTATTGGTGATGACTGAAAGGACGAGATTGCTGGTACAAGCGGCCGAGATGAGGTTTATTTTTCAGGAGGGTGGCTGGCGTCTCCCTTAGGGATAGGGTGAGAAGCTCAGCCATTCGTGAGGAACTCGGATTAGAGCCGCTGCTTCTCTGCTTAGAAAGGAGACAGTTGAGGTGGTTCGCCTGGGCGCCTCCCTTGGGAGGTGTTCCAGGCAAGACCAGTGGGGAGGAGACCTCGGGGAAAACCCAGAACTAGGTGGAGAAATTATATCTCAACACTGGCCTGGGAAAGCCTCGGCGTCAGAGCTAGCCAATGTGGCCCGGGAAAGGGCCATATTGACCCGACCCCGGATAAGCGGACCCGAACCTGACCCAGATAAGCGGATGAGGATGAGGATGAGAATATTACTACAGTAGTAGGGCTGTCCAGTTCTGGTCGGTCAGTTAATTGGTTGGTCGATATGCACTTGTTCGACCAATGCTCATTGTTCTGACAATTGCTGGTGTTCCTTCATATGGTTTAATGTACTACACGACTACAGAAGGAGGTTTCCACAACTTTGAACTCGCTCAACTTAACATTTAGTCTTCTCCAAACTAATGACAAGATATCACAGAAGCCTGGGTGTGGCAGCATTTTCTTTTAAAAAGGATGACAAAAAGTATGCAGGCATATAATCAAAAAGTATGTGTGTGATGCTCCATAAACTTCCATGTTGAATGCTCAATGGATTTGAATGTGATCATATCAGAAGTGGCCCCTTGGCACCAATCACAGAGCCACCCCCTGGTACTTATTATATTAGAACTTATATTAAACAAGGAGCCACACCTAAAGCCTAATGTCCACCGTGTGTCTGACGCAAGGGTCTGGTGGACTAGTGCCTGGTCTGGTGGGCTAGTGACTGGTCTGGTGGACTAGTGCCTGGTGGGCTAGTGCCTGGTGGACTAGTGCCTGGTCTTGTGGGCTAGTGCCTGGTCTGGTGGGCTCTCCAAACAGCCCTTAGGTGATATTAAGGCTAGCAGGTCCAGTAGAGGTCAGGTCCAGAGGTACAGGTCCAGTAGAGGCACAGGTCCAGTAGAGGTCAGGTCCAGAGGTACAGGTCCAGAAGAGGTCAGGTCCAGAGGTACAGGTCCAGTAGAGGTCAGGTCCAGAGGTGCAGGTCCAGTAGAGGTACAGGTCCAGTAGAGGTCAGGTCCAGAGGTACAGGTCAGGTCCAGTAGAGGTACAGGTACAGTAGAGGTCAGGTCCAGAGGTACAGGTCAGGTCCAGTAGAGGTACAGGTCCAGTAGAGTGCACTGTGACACGTTCAGTTAATCCAGAGATATCCTGCATTTTTATTTATACTAGTGCTTCAACCTGTGGTGGGTCGGAGTTTGAATCATCATAAACATTTGTGCGTACTTGGGCTTCTGATTGGCATGAGGGAAGAGAACAGTGGGGATACGGTGGTACATCTGGCCAGACATTTTAAGGGCACTGGGCCACGCCCCCTGAAGTAAACCTTTCTTCTGTCTTAGATGAGCTTGGAGGCCATAGCAACCATCCCATTGTAGCCCCTGATGTTGGACAGGAACTGACGGGACGTGCCTGCAGGTCTGGGCTGGGTCAGAGAACGGAGTGAGCTGGATGTTTCCATAGGCACAGCACTTGATGAAGGTCTTCCCCAACTGCGTCTTCTTGGCCAACTCCCAGAGGAACATCCTTGCATTGCACTCCACACAGATCTCTGCCACGTCTTGACTTTGTATTTGGGTCTGAAGGGAGGGTCTGAAGGGAGTCCCCGGGTCTCAGTGGGAGATATAATTGTGCGTCGCCTGCGTAAAAGTGGAATGACAGGTTGTATTTTCTGATTATATTCCCCAATGGGAGCATATGTAAACAAAACAGGATTGGACCCAGGATGGACCCCACAAGAGGAGTAAGTCATTAGAGACTTTCAGCAAAGCTGTTTCAGTGCTGTGGCAGGCTTTAAAGCAGGACTGAAAGGGCTCCAGGGCATTAGCAGGGTTGAGGAATGGCAATACTTGAGAGAGGACTGCTTTATGAATGGTAGTTTAGATATGGGGCTGTAGTTATTTGGACAATTACCATCCAGGTTATGTTTTTTAAGCAACAGCTGGACGACCGCATGCTTGAAACATGAGGGTGCCAGAGACAACAGTGCCAGAGACAAGGCATGTGTTTATAATGATCAGAATGCTTGGACCAATGGTTTCAATGGCGTCTTTGATGATCTGAGAGGGGACAGCATCATTGGGGGATGTACAGGGTTTCATGTGCTTGATAATATCTCTTAGATCATTAAGGGTCACTGCGTGCGTGTCTGTGTGAGTGCGTACTTGTGTGTGGCACTACCTCCCAAGTTAGGGAGACCCACTGTAGACACGTCTCGTGTTGGGTCTGCCTTTTTCTGAAGTCCAAAGGTTGCTTTTTCATTTTGGCTCCTGTGTTTTTCTGTAGACTATGCGGGAATATATTTATTTCCAGAGTGCAGCTCTGTCCTATTGGCAACATTTTTGTTATTATTACTTCGATACAATATTACTTAGTTATTTTGTGATAATGATTTCAAACCTTTATTTACACTCGTAGGACATTGAGGTCTCCCTCATATATATATATATATATATATAGAGAGATAAACTCAAAACAGTTGGAATTTAACACCAAGAGATTTAACACCAAGGGCCCTATCTTGCGCCTAGCGCAATTGACTTTCTACACCGACGGATGTATGGGTGCTAGTTTGCACCCAGCACAAAGCTGATTTTCCCCTGCAGCAAACAGGCTCCAATATACTTGCGCCTGGAGAGGTGTGTCTGCAAAAAGCAGAGGCGTGTTCTGGCGCAAATCATACTTGGTGCTATTTTAGTTATCTAAAAAATGCGCCAATTTAATTGCGCTACTGACAAAACAAAAAAATCCTGGTCTAAATGCACTAGCGGATAGCGCAGTTGGTGTTGCTATTTTGACGTGCCATGGCAGGTCGGAACTACAACATAGGCTTACACACACGTAGGCTATACACAGCACAAACAAGCAACGATTAACCTGATTTAAATATTATAATGTAAAATTATTGTTTACGTGTGAAACTGCATAGAACTAGTGTGTGGATTGTGGATTTTTTTTTCTATAGGGCTGCATGAATGAAGTATAGTAGGCTATGCCATGCTTTAAAATAATAATGATAACTATATTATAATCATAAGTGTATTTCAGCCTTACAAAACAAAATCTTGTTTTAGGGTAGCCCTAAATGGTTGGTTAAATGATTTGGGAAAAAACAGCTGATACAGCGGTAAAAAAAATGGTTTCTGAAGTTGGATAAGAAAACGCTATTTCACGTGTGAATTAGGCCTATTATTTGGCCATAAACTGAACCATTTGAAGTTTGAAATTCATGTGGTCAAAGAGGAGAAAGAAGAGTCGAAGAGGAAGGCAGTTTTGCCAAGATCTGAGCACACACTAGGAACCCTGAGGGTGAGCCTGTTGTTGGATCTGGTTTGGTAGGAACCAAGGTTCCACTGCAATAGGGAGGAGATAGGGTGGAAGTTTACCACTAATGGCTTTAAAATGGCTTTATAATGATAGTTGAACATGTTCAATGTGTGTCATAGGAAGGAGAATTGCACAATTGTCAATGAGAGACGAAAACATAACATAACCTCAAATCATATTTACCATGTTAGTGGCAGGGCAGCAGTAGGGAAGAGGAGCAGCTACAAGCGGCTTTGTGTTTGGCAGCAGAGATGTTAGTGGCAGGGAACAGCAATGTGTAGAAGTTAGAATCAAACAGAAAGAGATGGTGTGTGCGTGTGTGACAGAGAGAGAGGCACTTGTCAGACACAATGTGGGTCATGTAAAGAACCGTTATAGTATTGTAGTCAACAGTAGTTGATGAGCTTGCAATGGGCTTGTAAGAGGTCAAAGTGTTACGACCCAATGTGAAATACAATTTTTATAATGTATTCGATAATGTAACAAATTGCTGAGGGCATAATATAATACGTTTAACCTCCTGCTGACTAAAACCAGTCGGCAGGGGGGAGGGGGGATATCGCAAGAAATTTTGGAAGGCTCAAGGAGGAAAGTCATTTTACCTTTTAGCAACAAAGTGCATGTCTATAGACAGAACCTCTTACCTGGGACAGCGTGTCTGTAGACAGAACCTCTTACCTGGGACAGCGTGTCTGTAGACAGAACCTCTTACCTGGGACAGTGTGTCTGTAGGCAGAACCTCTTACCTGGGACAGCGTGTCTGTAGACAGAACATCTTACATGGACAGTGTGTCGACAGCAGGGCCGTTTTGTTCATGCGGTGTGTGTGCGTGCGTGCTGTGTGTGTGTGTGTGAGCTGCAGGCTGCTTGGCACATGTGCACTGGACCAAGTGTGGAAGAGCAACTTGTCCAACAGGCCTGCTATTAAAGTAGTAAGACAATTTTTCTCCATCAACCGACTAAATTAAAAACATATTTGTTTCCAGCACAAATGACAAAATTTCATTTCATTACTCAGTCTCTTCTTATTGTCCCTTTCTGAAAGATTAAGAACTTAGTTTTAGTAGATGTAGATCTGTGATGAGCAGCATTGGACTGACGGGAGCCCAGTTTAAGTTGCAGTAACCCCGAGAGCAAACTATATTTGAACACAAAAATACAAACAGATACCACACCGCCTAACCCACCACGGTGAGCACCTCAGCGACGGTGTCGCTTCACCGTCACTGAGGTGTAGTTTATCAGTCCAATCATAATGTCAAACAAAGGACCCAGGGGGGGCGCTACAGCTCCAAATAGCGATGGTCCGAACCCTCCCAGGAGCCTTGGCGGCACTCGGAAGACACCGACCACACACACATCCTCAATACATAAAAAGATCAGGTGTCGTTTAGACAAAATCCCCCAAAAACATATTTTACATTTATTGTCTGTAAGCCATTGTATCATTAGATCCAATGTCTGGGAGGTTGGAAATGTGATTTACACACAATTGCCTGTGGTTTTAAGGCCAATTCAGCATGTTGAATCAGATATGTAGGCTAGTGGTGAGAGAAATCAGCTGTCTAATTCCTTGCATCCACTTTAAGCAACGATCCTGGGTCAGTGTCCTCAGGCTCTAATGGAGCAAAGTGTTTAGAGAAGTACTGGTGAATCTGTGTTGGTGCGTGTGTTATTTCAGATTTACAAATTGGTTACATATATTTGCTCCATTTCTTTCTCACAGTGTTTTTTAAAATCTCAACTTGTCTGTAAAATCTTGTTATTAAAACGTCTGACAATGCAAATTTGTATTTTAATTTTTAAGTTTGTAATTTAGGGTGTTTGAAGAAGATTGAATCGTATTCAAAATGCAAACAGTCTTTGATAATGTAATTTACTTGTAGAATTCTTATTTTATATACATATACATGCAGCACAGATGTTTAACAAGTAGTTTAATAAAAAACAAACCAAAGTTATAAAAATATATATGAATATCGGCAATCTTATAGTATATACTTTTTTTTTTAAACATGCAGGACACAGAGTGAGATAAACAGAACCTTCTCAGACCCTGTCTGCTCCCCACAGGGATGTGTGCTTTCAGCTTGGCTTTTTATTATGTTTTATGTTTCTGAGCCAGTATGAAAATAGATTGATTTTAAAGTATGCGGATGACTCGGTAGTAGTCAGCCTGCTTATGGGTGGGGAGAGCAGCCATGGACCGGTCATAGATGACTTTCTCAGATGGTGTGATGACTCTTAACTTCAGATAAATGTGTCCAAAACAAAGGATATCATTGTCCTTTGATTTCAGAAGGAAGGCTCCCAGTCAGCAGGACCTCAGAATAAAAGGTCAGACCATTGTACAGGTAACCTCATATAAATATCTTGGGACAGTAATCAATTCGCCCCTTAATTTTGAATTAAACTGAAGCTGTGTGTAAGAAGGGTCACCAGCGCCTGCACTGTTTGAGGACGCTTTGCTCTTTTAACATGGACAAACCCATGATGTTTGTTTTACTGTGCTTTTATCAAGTAAGTCTTGTCGTTTTCCTTAGTATCATGGTTTGGAAACATATCCTTAAAAAATAAGAATTCCCTAAACAAGCCACAGCTGAACATGGAAGCCCTGTACACCAAACAGATTCCTTTAATCAGTGCATTTCAGCTGCTTCCTTCTGGACAGAGGCTGAAAACAGCAGAACATACCGCTACAGGAACAGTTTTGTTCAGCGATTATCTGTATGAATAAAAGAACATTCAAATGTCCTGAGCACCTTTGTGATTTCTGTCTTGTTTTTTGTCGTGTGTTTTTGGGAGTATGCTGTTGTATTTTGGTACTGTGCATGATAAGTGAACGCCTTTTCTTGACCTGCAAATCAAATTTACCCACGGGTATAAATAAAGCAACCTTGAACCTTAAAATTGTTGTAGTGAAGATGACTGGACATACCAAGCCCAATGAAATATCAATACGACACATAATCATTCAATAAATGCAGTCGCTAATTTCCAAGTGAGGATGCCAGCATGGCATATGATGCAATTCTGTTAAAGATATAATAATTATCTATCGCTGGTATCAACCGACCAATGTTGGTTGATACTGTTCAAAAAGACAGCGGGGTCAAAGGTAGTTCAATAGTGCCGACATTTCCATTTTTAAACGAGGGGTGAATGGGAAGCAACGTCCCTTTCCCTCACATTAGCATTGATTATGAAAATAAACATTTTGAGACCAAAGCTCATCGATTTGAGGTGCTTCGTACAATTTAATTAGCCTTAATCAGCCCATCGATTTAACAGTTCCACCATTCAAGGCAAGAATTCCTGCCAAGTCAGTGACCTCGATGGATCAGCCTTTGAGTTGGTTCCTCAATCCACAGTGCCTGTTGAACTTTGCATCTTTGGAAACCAATCACCATAAATTATTTCTTTGCTGCTTTTGTGGGTGGATCAGAGAAGGGGATGAGTAGAAGACAGTGTGGAATACTGCTGCTGCCACTATGAATACCTCGTCATGTCATTTGGTCTCACCCAATGCCCAATTGTTTTCCAAGCCCTCTTCAACGACATCCTGCCTAGATGCTGAACCATTTTTATTTATTTGGATGACATCCTGATTTTCTCCAGTCCCTCCCATGCCCATCATGTCCCTAAGTTTCTCTTCGGCTCCTGGAGAATCCACTCTGTTAAGGCAGAAAAGTGTGTTTCACAAGTCCTCTGTCGTCCACTTGGCCACATACTCTCTGTAAACAACATTAAGTCGGATCCTGCTCGGAAGAACTGGTGGAACCACAGAGAAAAGGATTCAAATGAATGATGACTCAGAGGCAAAAAGTCTGGATAATAATAATTTAAAAAAAGAAAGTCAAGAAAACGAGTGAGAATCAAAATACCAGGAACCGTAATATCTCAAACGAAATGCCTGGCTGCTTGATACATGGAACAAAGACGAACTGGCACAGAGGGAGGGAAACATGCTGACTTAATACACTAGGAAACAATGAGGGACAGCTGGAAACACTTGAGGTGACGGAGGACAATCACAGAGGTGGGAAACACAGTGGCAGGGAGAGACGTATCTGGAACAAGAGGAGGCGTGAGTAAGACAGGGTAAAAAAGGAAACAATGACAAAATGAATGAAACAATGAACCCATAACTCGATGAACGGGGCGAGATGTGACGTTGCTAAGGTGAAAGCGTTGGTGGATTGGCCCGCGGCCAACAATAAGGAGTTTTAGCATTCACTCAGCTTTGCCAATTTTTACCGCCCTGTCGTCCGTAATTATTGTGCTCTTGTTGCCTCTCACCTCATCTTGTGTCTCATTCCCCTGGTGACCTGTAGTCCAATCACTTTAACTCAACTGATGTATCCTCAATATGTCCTGAGTAAGGGAAAAAAAAGCCCAGAAGAATCCCATTAGGGGAACGTTTTGAATAATGTCTATTCATTATTTTTCTCACGTGAATAGGGTACAATTTTTAACACGTGGATATCACGTGCTAATGTGCTAATTTGCATAAATACCACAACAAATCTAAACATTGCGTAAAGCTAGGTGAATATGTTTTGTAGAATCTTGTTGACATCTTACATTAAAAGACTAGAGGCAAACAAATCTCTATAAGGTCACCATGAGGGGCAGAGATTAAGTCAATTAATCAAGGTCCACTCAACTGTCACTAAACTGTCGGGTAAGACATATTGTTTAATCCAGCAACTTTTTGTTTTGACTACCTTTTGTCCTCTGTGTTCTCCCTACCCTTGTCTTCTGTTTTTCCCCTCAGAGTCATCCCCCAGAAACACTCCCATGTACCCAGCCCCAAACCCCATCTCTGCAAATATAATTAATAAAGGCTGGTTTAAAGTACTTTGTCCTGGATCTATGTATAAATGCTCAGGGGTAGCCTACATGGGTTCCATTCAGACCTTAACATTAAGTATTTTACTGTTATGTCAACAAGAAATTTTCACCTGGCTCCACCCAATGTTTAGATGTGTTGTGGTATTTATGCAAATGAGCACATATGTAATTAGACGATGCACTGTTTGCCCATGTTAAAAAAAACATCTTCAAAAAACATGTTGTTTGTCTTGATGTAAGTAATCATCTCAGTAATAAGAAGGTAGAAAGAAAAGAAAAAATGAATAGGCTATATTTGGGTCTTTTTCTAAACTTTCCCCTAAATGGGATTCTTAGGTGTTTATTTTTTTTTCATACTCAGGACATATTGAGGATACAAAATCACTTGAGTTCGCTTCTGTTGCAATTAGTTTAACCTTTTTTCATAAAATTACCGGACTATATCCCACCTAATCTGCGTGGTATTGAAAAAACCTGCCCTGACTTGCAGTAACCACCATGGAAAATGGGGTGAGCGCACATTGACTGAGGCAGCTTGAGCTTCACAGCAGATGGATTTCTGATGGCGGCAATAGGAAAGGGACCCACAAAACGAGGGGTTAGCTTCTTCGAGCCAGTCTGAAGAGGGAGGAAAGCCACACTTGCTGACCCACTCGATCGGGAGCGGGAACTCTGTGACGGTCGGCGATGCACCGGTTCTGCTCAGCAGAGCGGCGCCCACATCCTTCCACACCCTGCAGCGACGGCCGAGGTAGTGCTGAACAGAGGGAACAGATGTCCTCCCCCTGTGCAGGGAACATGGGCGGCTGATAGCCCAGGGAGCACTCAGAAGGGGAGCTGCACTGGGCATTGAGTTGTGCGTATACTCAATCCATGAGGGAAGGTCGCTCCAAGCAGAGGGGTTGCGCCCAGCGCGGTTCCCAGGTCTTGGTTTGCTCTCTCCACCTGCATTGGTCTGAGGGTGCTATCCAGACGACTGAGACTGAGGGCCCCAGCACCCGGCAGAAAGCCTTCCAAACTTGGGAAATTAATTTGGGACCACGACCAGAGACAAGTTCAGCAAGAATCCCGTGGAGGTGAAAAACATGCTGCATGAGCAGCTGGGCGGTTTCGGAGGCAGCAGGGAGCTTAGGAAGGGATGAAGTGAACAGCCTTGGAAAACCTGTCGACGACGGTGAGGACGACTGTGTGGCCTTAAGAGGGGGGAAGGCCGGTCATCGAAATCGAGGCCAATGTAAGAGCAGGGCCGACCTGGGACTGGGAGGGGACGTAGCAGGCCAGCATGAGTGTGTCGGAGTTCATCGTTGGCCACCAAATGTGCCTCTTTAGGAGGGACAGCGGTGATTCATGCCAGGGTGACAGGCAAAGCGAGCAGAGCTAATAATAATACATTTGATTTATATAGCGCCTTTCAAACTCAAAGGCGCTTTACAAAGTGGGCAGGAACATCGATAACAAAATAACTCAATAAAACCGAGGACCCTAACTTCCTGGACAGGGCTTAGGGGTGGAGGTCGGTTAGGTAGTGCGAGGGCATGGAGGGATTTGTAGGTGAGGAGAAGATAAGATAAGAAAGTCCTTTATTAATCCCCCTTTAAATTCGCAGTGACCAGCAGTACAGTGGGAAAAGAGAGTGCTTACAAGAGTATATATATATCCAATAAATTTACCAATTTGAAATAAAATATAATAAAACTATTAGAATAAAGATAACTACCATTAATAGTTATCTTTAATAACTACTATAAATACTATATACATGTAACTGTCCGTTTTTTAAGTGACTTGTGCATTAAAAAAAATATATGACTGAGGTAATGAAAAGGAAATAAATAACAAGCTTTAAACAAGGTTTAAAACAACAATAGTCCTGAGGTGTGGGGTTTGGTCCTTAATCAAGCCTGGATAAAGAGGAGTTGGGGTTTTGGAGGTGTTTGGAGTGGGAGGTTGAGGTGTTGTAAAGTCTGATAGCTGATGGGATGAAAGAGCCCCCCAAGCGCTTTGAGGCACGTGGCTGAATGAGTCTGTGGCTGAACGTGCTCCTGAGTTGCCTCAGCTCGGCGTAGAGAGGGTGAGAGGGATTGTCCATGATCGCCTGCAGTTTTCCTCTCATCCTCCTCTATCAGAGCCTCCTCTCTATCACAGCCTCCACACCGTCCAGCTTCATCCCCACCACAGAGCCCGCCTTCCTCACCAGCTTGTTCAGCTTGCTGGCCCCTCCACTCCCGATGCCTCCTCCCCAGCACACTGCAGCAAAAAAGACGGCACTGGCTACCACAGATTGGTAGAACATCCGTAGCAGCCTAGTGCACACATTGGAAGACCTGAGCCTCCTCAGGAAGAACAGCCTGCTCTGTCCCTTCCTGTAGAGGGCCTCAGTGTTGTCTGACCAATCAAGTTTATTGTTTAGATGCACCCCAAGGAACTTGTAGGTGTCAACCATCTCCACCCCCTCCCCGTTTATGGAAACAGGTATTGGGGGGGCTATTTCTGCACCCGAAGTCCACATCCAGCTCCTTGGTATTCCCGGTGTTGAGCTGAAGGTGGTTTCTGTAACACCATCCCACAAAGTTCTCAACTAGTTCCCTGTACGCCTCCTCCTTATTGTCTGTGATGCATCCAACAATGGAGGAGTCATCAGAGAACTTCTGCAGATGGCATGTTCGAGAGTTGTAGCAGAAATCAGAGGTGTAGAGGGTGAACAAAAACGGTGAAAGTACAGTTCCCTGGGGTATGCCGGTGTTGCTTGTTACCACGTCTAACAAGCAGTGTCGCAGCCTGACAGACTGCGGCCTGTCGGTGAGGTAGTTAGTAATCCATGCCACCAGGTCAGAATTGCAGTGGGTCCAGGCAATCACACATCAAGGGCCTGAGGTGATTCAGGACCAGCCTCTCGAAGGCTCACGTTAGGGCCACAGGTCTGAAGTCTTTTGGAGTGCTGGGTCGTCCCTTCTTCGGCACAGGGACTACGCAGGATGTCTTCTAGAGTGTTGGCACCTTCTTCAGCCTCAGGGAGAGGCCGAAAAGATGCTTGAACACTCCTGCCAGCTGCTGACACAGACCTTGAGCACCCTCAGGCTGATGTCGTCCGGTCCTCAGGCCTTGTTTGTCTTGATCCTGGTGAGCTGCCTTCTCACTTGGCTGTTGATGGTTGGTGTTGTTGTTGCTGGGGTTGCTGGGATAGTTGGGGGTGTGGTGAGGGGATGACTGCCCTCAGGGCTGGACATTGGTCCAGCCTACCTGGTAGTGCAGAAAGGGAGAGAGAGAGGGTGGTGCTGGGAGGGGAGGTGCAGAAGCTGCCATGCCCGGGTCTTGTGGTGCAGCAGAGAGATGAGTAGTG
>JAOPUD010000154.1:18296976-18307566 GCA_027122715.1 Trisopterus minutus | reverse complement strand
ATAGTGCGTCTGGCACACGCGTGCCAGACGCACAGATGCATGCGTAAAACAGCAATTTTGACCTAGTAAATTTTTTTAACGTTAATTTTCGTTTGAAGGCCTAGCTGTAGTGCTCACGGTTCGCCACTGACCTACAATAAACTTGAACCTAAATTAAGATATAAAATAAATTTAACAGTAGCTACAATAAACTTTAACCTAAATTAAAATATAAAATAAAATGAACAGTAGCAACAATAAACGGTGCGGACAGTAAACAGTGCAAATTAAAGTAAATCAGTGCAGATGGTAGTAGAACAGTGCAAATGAAAGTAAAACAGTACAAATGAAACTAAAAACAGTGCAGATGGATGTGCAAAATACAGATATAAATAGAACGTCCATTGTCTATTGTCTATTGTTGTTGTCCTCCCTGCCTTTACTGGGAGCAGTTGTACAGTCTGATGGCCAGGACAGACCAATATTAAAAGACCTAATGCCTTGTTTCCACGGAGAGGAGCGGCTCAGTTCGGTTCCGACTCGGGGCAGGACAGCTCGGTTACGCTAAATCTAGCTGGCGTTTCCACCGGCGACAGAACCCTTATGGGCGGGGTTAAAGCTTAAGCGGACCCAGCCGCACTGAAACGAGCCACGACACTCGGTGGAAATGAGGCGTTAGTGAAAGTTATAAAGTTTTAGATGGCACAAAATCAAGTTCAAGTTCAAAGTGAATCGAGAGGACGTTTCCCACTCTCCCACGGTGAAAGTGCACAGGCACAACAGATAGACAAGACATTTCCTAATACTAAAGTAAAAATATAAACATATAGCCATATAAAGATAGCCAATAAAAAAGATAAGATATAAAATGAAATGTGCAATGTAGGAATTTAGGTATGACTAGAAGTAGTAGCATAAGTTTCTGTATAAGTTATGATAGTGCAAATGGTAATTTGGTAAAGCAGCAAAAAAAAAAACATAATTTGTGACATTAACAGTGCAAGGACAGTCAGTAAAGACAGGGAATTGCAGCCAATTTCAGTCTGTTTGGTAAGTGGTGATAGTAAAAAGTATAATAGTGCAATAGAATAAGAGACATTTTTTATAAAACACAAATGACAGTTAAACATGTAAAATTACACTTAAACAATGGTTGCTTGGGGTTTCCTTTGGACCCAGCTCCTCACAAATTATCCAAAACTTTTTCTTATTTTTCGAAATGAGATTTCTGCATGCGGTGTACTCCGATGCAGACATCAGTTTAAGTTGAATTCATTTGTTTTCATTTTAATAAATGGTCACTCAACATTTCCAGGAATCCTTTCCGTTTTCTATTCCTCTCGTACTCTGTTGCCCTGTATAGTATGGCAGTTGGCCCGTTTGATCCCTGGCTCTTCCTAGCTAGAGGGTCGAGGTGTCCCTGAAGCCGGTCACACACAGTTTACACACGTCAAACGCCACCCCTAGCACCAATAGGAAGCGTCGCGCTGCAGCACCGTGGGTGCTTATGTTTTGAAAACGGCAGATCAACAAACATAGTCGGTATAGGCTATCGTAATGTTATACCAGTTGTTTTATATCTACATATATGGCCCTGATGCCCAATTCTTGTACACACACCAGAACGCTTGCCACTCATAACGGCTGCACCGTCATACCCTTGTCCCACAAGGTTATTCCTGTAGTCTAGACCACATCTCTCTAAACAGCTGATAATCATTTGACTGAGACCATGTGCATTTAGGCTGTCAAGTGCTTGGAAACACAAGAAACTTCCATGGATGGCACCATTGTAATAATATCGTAATACTACAGACATTTGTTCCTTTTTTTGCAGATCTTTTGTTTCATCGGCAAGCACACTGAACACTTAATGTTCCTTCACTTCTTTTATGATTTCACTTTGAACCATTTCTGCTAAGCCCTGGAGAATTTCGTTTTGGATTTGGTGACTGGTGTACTTAGCATTCCCACATGCTTCTAACCTTTTCTCAATATATGTCATGCTTTGCGATTTCATGTAATATGGCCAAAAAGTTTCCCTGATTAGTCGAGTCTTCAGACTCTCTATGCCCCCTCTGGGCAATGTTTTGTGTTGCAGTCAAACGCAGTACACTGGCGATAGTTTTTAAGTAGTTTCTGTTTTCTTCAACTTTCTTTTGCCGATGCTTATTCACTGCATTTAGCATTGACATGTTCAACTCTGCACCCTTTTTATAAGTGTTCCAAGCATACATTGCATTCATGTGAAGCTCAGAGGTTAAAAGGAGGTTAAAACCAGCATCTTTAGCCAATGCCTTCTTCCAATTAGAGAAGCCTGAGGGTGATGTAAAAGCAGAGTCGGGGGCATTTGGCAGAGAAAAATGCCTACAGGCAAAGCAGTAGGATGAGTCTTGTGTTGCCTTTATACCAGTTGCTGTTAAAAGCCCTCTTACGTGTCCCATGAGTTGTTTGGGGGAATTTTGAGAGAAGAGGCTGCACAGGAACGTCCTCTTTGGATCTTGAAATGTCTGCAATAAAAAAAATAAAAATAAAAATAATGGTCAAAGACAGTTAAGAGATAATTTCAACAAAGTACATTTTGCCAAGTAAATTTAGGTGCAGGTAAGTAGGCCTACCACTGGGTCCTTTTGGAGTAGAAAATTGTCTTGACGCAGCTGGCAAGTGGTCAACATCTTCTGGCTCTGAATCAGCACCAGCATCCTCCTGGTCATAAGCAGAGGTCTCGTCACTCAATGAAGCTGTGAAATAATATTTTAAAACAAAATTAATATTCAGTAATTTTAAAAACATTATCAATGACCAAAATTTTGAAATAAAAACTTTGAAGATTTTTTTTAATCAAAAAGTTAATTAGTAGTTAAATGAATTACTGGACAAAGGATGCGACTAGCTCTGTAGATACACCTGGTGATGGAGGGCTGGATTGAATTTGGCTCTCCTGACTAGTCCCAGGGTGGAAGCCGTCAGGATTGCTGGGGTCTGGGCTGAGGTCTTTTGTCTGATCTTTGCCTGTCTTGCTCCTCTTAACAAAGTAGCTGTATATCTCACCCTGTCG
The DNA here is from genome assembly GCA_027122715.1 of Trisopterus minutus. Classification (NCBI taxonomy): domain Eukaryota; kingdom Metazoa; phylum Chordata; class Actinopteri; order Gadiformes; family Gadidae; genus Trisopterus; species Trisopterus minutus. Next base: position 18,304,529 of record JAOPUD010000154.1, on the reverse strand, counting down.
TTTCATTCTGAACTCACCCTATGCAAAAAGTAACGTTGAGTCTTTTTACTTCTTAGATAACGTACAATGACACCATTGTTGTTAACTCTTTCCCTAGAAAACAAACCTCCACTTAAGCAATAATAAGCCCAGAGAGGCCGTTCTATATAGTGAGCAATGAGATGTAATGTTAAAGTTAAGATATCTGATACTCTCGTGTGTAGGCCTACTGGCAACTGGCAACGTGAAACTACAAAAAAACGTTCTCCTATTTGAAAATGAAACAAAACTTACCTTAGAAATGAATATCCATCAAGGAAAAATGCAGTGCTGCAGTGCTCCGTCTATTTTCTCTGCATGAGTTCGTTGAACACATTAGATACGTTAAACCATCTTCTTCTCCTCCTTTTTTTTAAATAGCTCCAGTAGTGGCTGAATTATATCTGTTGCTGATACAGAGCGCCAACTACTGCACAGGAGGAACATAGCAGTTAAGAGATTTTACCGATTACAGAATTCAGCTCTTCTGAAACAAGACGTGCGGTCAGAGTGTGGTGCGGTCAGAGTGCGGTGCCGCGACAGGGGGGGCACCTGGGGGGGCCAATGAGATTTCAGGGGTAGCAAATGCCCCCCCGGCCACCCCCCTGGCCCGCCCCTGCCCTCTTCAGAGAGTGCTTGAGGCACAGGTGGGGGGAGAGCAGCTCTCGGGAGGTGTGGAGAAGAAGAGCCCATAATGCTGATGCCTATGCTAGTGCATTACCCTTAAGTGAGCCCTTAACGTAAGCAATTGAGAGGCTCTCGGGCCTGTGGCAGCTGAGCCGGGGGGTGATAGGACAGGACGCTGTACCGTTGCCAGTAGGGAAGCCGTGGCATGGGACACCAAGTCCAGTTGGATGCCCATCTGCCTGGCCCGGGTTGAGATGCCCTTTAAAGCCTCAATTGCTTCCCGGAGGGCTTGGCTGTGTTCCCTGACCAGAACGCCTTGAGTGGTGGGAGCTTGACGGAAGGCTGGGTCTCCGCTGGGTCCATTTAGGCCAGATTGTTCTGTTAAGGTTCAATAGCTGCTGGACCCAAGAGCAGTACAGAGACAGGACTGGAGTTGGAGTTGGAGTAATGAACAGGTTTAATTGGAGCAGACCAGGTGTGAGGCAGGGGGCAGGTTGGAGAGTGGCGAGCTTCAGGCTGGAGGGAGTGAAGCCGGCAGGCTGGAGGTGTTGATCCACACTAAGGTTCAGTGAACAGTGTGGAGGCACAACCCAGAGACAGCAGGGGGTCAGTGAACAGTGTGGAGGCACCACACAGAGACAGCAGGGGGGTCAGTGAACAGTGTGGAGGCACCACACAGAGACAGCAGGGGGTCAGCAGACACATGGGGCTGTTGTGCAGTGTGTAAGAACACACAGCACAACAGCTGTGGCTATGACGCAACAGGGGGGACAGGCACCAATAACTGGGAATGTTACTGGAAAACGGGATACACCCTAAACTAATGATTAACCACTCAACAAATTTTTTATATTTTTAACGCAAGACTTGCTTGCTTGTTGTTCAGCCTTAATTATTTCCAAAGTTAGGCTGGCTGTATTGGTATAATTCCCAACAGTGGCAATAAAGGCTGATCAACATTTCTGTTCATATTGCTCAGTGGTCAAATATTTACTCCATTACCATTATTCAGAGGGCCAACATTTAGGCTATATAGTGTATTCAGTGGTAGATCCCCTTTAAAAAAAAGATTTGGGTCAAGATTTTCCTTTGGCAGTCTGAAGTAATTTGGGCAGAAGAAATAACTATATTCTCTTAAGATCAGAATCAGCTGTATTTTTGGGAAACTGGCTATGGCACTTGAGTCGGCACATTAATAACTTAATCCCGAGATGCCCATATCTGGGCCAGTCCAACCCCAAACAAAACATTAAGCATGTAACACCAAGAGTCTACTTGCCCATGTACCGCAACAGGGCTTGGACATTGTGACGTCACATTGCAATGACCACCTTCATTAAGGAAGTACATTAGTATAGAAATTGTAGTAATGGTGATTTGGTCTTTGTGTAGTCATTTCCAATTTGAGTACCATATGAATGCATATTTTTAAAATTTTTGTGATTTTCCCAACCCTTTGCAACCCTCATGAACCCCAGGTCAGCGAGTTGGAGGTGAATGGGCAGATCGAACAGGTATGTGAACAGGTCTTCAGGGAGATGCAGTCCCAGGCTGTCGAGGCGATGCCCATGGAGTCACTGGATTCCTTGCCCATTCCGGGCAGTTTCCGCATGCGCAGCCACAGCTATGTGCGGGCCATGGATCAGGGCTGCTCCCGGGATGAAGAAGAGGAGGACCAGGGTGGTCGTTCTCTTCTACTACTTCCCGCCTCACCACCACGTACTACTGCGACAACAGTCAGGACCATTCAGAGCAGCACAGGTTGGTGGTTGGAAATGAGGAAACGTATTGTTACGTCTTACCAGACAGCATGAACAACTTTCTCAAAATAAACAGAATAACGTGCTAGTACAGTTGTAACAAGTGCGAATTTGATTCCAATGATTATAAGTTTCCAGTAATTTACATATTTTGTATGTGATCAATTTGATGATTTTATATTTGTATACTGTATTTGTCAAATATGTGCCACTTACCATTAGTTTCCTCATTGGAGTGGTCAGTCCAAGGTCACAAAGGGCCAGAGCTGCAACATTTTTGCAGGATTTGCAAATAGTTTTGGAGCATGCTACCGTACTAATACTGCATATCCTCCTCCCCTTTCATTTTCTACTTACCAAAAATTGCAATACTGATGTCAACAAAGACTTTAGAAAAAACAAAACAGCCTAATCCATCTAGTTTATTAATTCCCTGAAGATGTCAATGTCTCAGTTTCATTGTCCACAGAGTCCTTTATTTGAATGATGATGGGTGCAGCAAGTCAGATGTTCAGATGATTGTTTGTCTATACTGTGACTAGAAGACCTCATTGTTGAAAGGTTTCTGTATTGTCCTTACTCTGAAGGTAAAGACGTCAGGTCCCAACCCTGAGCTGTGTTGGATAAGGGTTGAGTTGTTGTCTAAGTCAAGCTTCTGCCAGTGACAGGCTGTTACCCAATACTGGCACGATCACTTGGTACTCAACAATGTCCTTGCTGGAGTCATTCTTTCTGCACAGTAGGAACCGGAGGAAGTCCTGGTTGTTTTCTCTGATGATAAAATATCTGCTCTCTTCCTCAATTTCTTTCAAGTTTCATCATGTATTACCACCTACAAGAAAACGCCTCCTCCCGTGCCCCCCAGAACCTCAACGTGTTCTGTGACCTCCAAACCCTACATCTCCATCACAGCTCAGAGCAGCACAGAGTCAGCACAGGTAAAGCGTACATATGGTTATTCTAATACGTTTCTGAAACAATCATTAATGTAATGATTGACCCCACACACAAACGATTAAAACACATTGTACAGGAGTGCTCATCATTTATGAATGCTAGTATGTCCTAGAAATGATTGACTGTTATTTTTTAAACCGACAAGGATGCCTATATGGAGGAGGAAGGGCAACCAGGTGACATGATGATACAATCCAGACTGAGTAATTCCACAGAGAGTATTGACAGCATGAAGGCCTTGACAGCAGCCATCGATGCTGCAAATGCTCAGGTGAGTGCATGAGGCTTGGTTCAATGCAATGACATCTTATTCGCTAGAGCATGTGCACAAAATGTAGGTATGACACTATCAAAGTATGCATGTATGTTAGTCATTTTTTTGAGCCAGAAGGTCAATGTTTTAAATTCAGAAGGCCGTTCCGATCGACCTTATTAAGCCCGCCAAGTCTTTTATCACCTGTTTTCTAATGCTCTACCAGTATGCATATGTACCAAGCCACTGCCTTCATGAATCAAGAGTTCAGGACAACTGACGGCTCTACCCCACCAATAGGTGGCAGAAGTATTCAAAAAATTAGTAGAGAAACAGAAAAAAACCTGCGTAAACCACTGCAGAATCTGTCATTTTTCTGGCTATTGTTTTTCTAATGCTGCATTAGTAATTTTGACCTGCAACAAAGTGTAGAGTAGCCATGACGATGACCACAAGGTTTCTTGATACACTTTGATACAGATGAAAATGGACCATTAATCCTATTTTAACCAGACACCCCAGACTTTCCAATTTTGGGTTTTCAGAGGAGCTCAAGTCTCGTTCAGAACCCCCCCTTTCTTCCCCAGAATTGGCACCCTGCCTTTATTAAACGTAGTTGTCAAACTACAAAAAGTACTGCGTGCAAGATAGTGTTGTAGTGCTGTAAACCTGGTCTCACAGGAATCTGTGAAATTACCACGGGCGCTTAACTCAAAGTCTGTGGTGGCCTCAAGGAATTACTGAAATTGTCTGTGATGGATTTTGCTCCAATGCAAGTTAACGACACTCATATTCCATGGCCCATACACAGATCCCTGTTTCAACGACCGAGTCCAGATTTCGCTCAACGGTCGTTATCTCATTTGGAAACCAGCTAGGGATACTCTGATTTTCCTACGGCAGACCTCCTCCAAAACATTTTGTGCTCATGCTCACGAAAATTTATCTATTGAATAGTGCATAGAGCACGATTTTCCAACTTCATTCGTAGCCTACTGCACAGTCGAAATGTAAACCCATGCATTTTGGATGGGAGCGTTTCTAAGAATATTTACAGGTATATATATGTATCTAATTTCCACTGTGCTTCCGCTAGTGTTTAAGATGTTTGCACCAGACCTCCTCGAAGCAACAAAAATTGTCTATTTAATTCAAGATAGTTAGGCGAGAATAGGGATAAAGTGCCATACCATCAATATAAATTTCATTCATATCATTTCTGAGAGGATGGTCAATGTCAGATACAGATCTCGTTATGAGAATTTATATTGATATAACGAGAAAGGATGTAATGATAACACCAAGAAAGTGTGGTATTATGGTTATAATAATTTAAATATAATTAACTTATAAAGTGTGTAACGAGACAACGAGACGCTTGTTGTGGGCCAGCAGAGGCTGCATTTTAACTGAATTCGGCCTATAACCTTATACATACATCTTGTCTAACTGTATAGTAAAGTTTTCATGTAATAAATATTTGTACATTGTCTGGTTATACCTGAACCACACTTCCACATGGGGGTGGAAGTGGATTTTCAATGGTCAGATACAGATCTTGTTATAACGATAATTTAATAAAAGCTACATGAGCTACTTTTACATATGGACGTACAACCGTCTAATCTCCATCTATTCTACCGACGTGCCGTATATGTGAATGACATATCCTGACGCTGGACCTCCTGAAAAAATACTACCCCCGAGGTAGTATTTTCTCCGGCGGAAATGCTAATTACCTTATATGTGAATAAGCAGTAGGATGTCGGCATTTCACACCAGTTGAGTGGGCGTGTTGATGACGCTTCGGTCTACGTTTGCATGTCATTGAGTGGCGCCCTAAACGATAATCAGCCTGTTGCCTTTTGTTCGATGAATAGTTTAAAAAATATATAGATTGACTGATTTTTATTATTATGTTACACCTTTCCTGCTGTGGGCTCCCAGACCGTAGTGGAGGAGCACAGCAGCGACGTTCCGTCCAGGTCTGAAGATTTTACGAAGGGCACCACCCTTCACCTTGCCCGAGAGTGGGTCTGCTGATAGGTTTGAATATGGTCAGAATGAAGCGGCCACCGTTTCTTGACAGGCTGGGTACTTTATTCTTAGTTTCACTAACTTTACACGCTTGCACAGACGCAACCGGAGTCGTTCATTACTTCACTAAACTGACACATGCTACCGCTCGCTCTCCTCCCTCGTCCACTCACTCACACACACACACTTGCAAGCCCGCCCCCCTTAAGCTGCCGGAGATCCTACTGATGACTGAGCCACACCGATCACCACATATCGGGCTCCAAGTGTGAATAAGTGTGAATGACCCTCACTCGAACCTCCTGCTCTACAAATGCAGAGAAAAGACGGAGGATGTGAAAGCAGCTCATGTCGCGGTTCAATCTGGACTTCAGGGAGTGAGCTGTTGAACCGTTGAGCGAAATCTGCACTCGGTCGTTGAGACAGGGATCTGTGTCATTAACTTGCATTGGAGCAAAATCCGTGGCCACATCACAAACAATTTCAATGATTCCATGAGGACACCACGGATTTTGAGTTAAGCGCCCGTGGTAATTTCACAGATTCCTGTGAGACCAGGTTGTTTGTTGTATATTATATTGCTGAAGTCAGCATATACATTTAAAATCAAAACGTAATAAAAGTTACGTTTGGGAATAAATTCAGAATTTCAAGGAAAAAGTCTGAACTTTATACATCAGTAGTAGCCTGCACACATCTAATCACACTTAATTAAATTGAACATTTCATGGTTGATTTGTATTGCATTATTGTAACTGATAATTGTAGCCGTAGTTCAAGGTGTACCAGCGAACAAAGGGCAGATCCAAAGATATTGAAGAATACACTTGCAGGTGATCCAGAGAGGCTATGTGGTACTAATCAACTTCTACTGAAACCATCAGTGCATCCACATGCAATGCATCCGTACAATGGACCAATCCCAAAGTCCGGACTCAGACTCGGGGACTTTGCTGCACGTTCTTGCGAAATGAGTAAGACATTAGGGCTGTCCCAATGTCGAATTCCAAGGGTGTGAGTGTTTGAGTCCACACTTACCGAGCCCTTTCCGCAAGTCCACATCAGTGCAGACTTAACCGAAGGGAATTACCCACAGTTCAAAGCGTTGTGACGTCTTCTGCAAAGACCATAAGGAAATCCGGAAATAGGAAGGTAAACAACAACAAACAAATGATTAATAATTAAGAAAGTAAAGTAAATATTGAACAATATGTTCAAAGAGGCAGCCGTCTCTGTGCCAAGGCCGTGTGGAAAGCAACAAACTCTAAATGAAAATTTCCAAACCGGCAACCGGCAAGTGCCACATCTCTGTCATTAAACGTTGCCAAGGTAACATGTTCTCTGGTGAAGTGCCGACCCAATCCCATTTTGACCTCTGAGCCCATGTGGCCTCACACACTCACTCTCTTAATTTAATTAGCACCTGAGATCAATTAAGTCAGTGAGTCCTGAAGCCGGCCACACACCGCCGGCGCAGCGCAGTTAGCACCAAGAGGAAGCGTTGCGCCACTCGCGCTGCAGCGTATAAACAGGAAGTCACCTTTTAGCCAACCACAATGAAGAAATGCCATGGGAGAGCTGCGCATTGACGTTTATTTATTTGACATTTATTTTGATTCATTAGTTAAAAAAAGTTTAATCTCAGTATTGCAAATTAGTCACTTTAATTCATAGTCACTTTATGTAGGCTACTGTCGGGCACTTAATCACTTTGTTTACCGTTATTGCTCATTATTTTTACATTGTGGAATTATTAATCTACTGCATCAACAATTTCCATATGTACAGGACCTTGTATCAAGCCTTTACTTATGTATATAGTAGAGTCACCTTTTAAGGCTAATTGTTATTGTGTGTATTTATTGTATTGAGCTACTGCATGGCTACATTTCCATTGGGAT
>JAOPUD010000154.1:18278637-18289127 GCA_027122715.1 Trisopterus minutus | reverse complement strand
GCGCCGTAGAACCGCCCACAAAGCTACTTGCGCTATGCGCTTTCCCACTTCCGTTTCAGACCGTTAAAATAGGGCCCTCAATCACTTCAAAATAAAATATGTTTTTTCCCAATAGTGAAGGTGTTTTGGAAGGCCAACCAGATTTAAATGAACAATTTGTAGTGTGTTTTTCAGCTTGGTAACCGACATGTACGGTATAAAGGGGTTTGAGCTAGATAACGATGAAGACAAGTTACTTTATTCTCTTCTACTTGTTCTCAATATGCAGGTGGACGGCCCTGAAGAGACGCAGGATTCAGAGAACCCGTCCACGTTCACCTCCATAGGGGTCCAGGTGGAGAACGACAGGGGGTCAGTAGGGTTGTGTTATCTCCGTGCTCAGTAATGACTCGACCGACCTTTCAGAATGTATTGCTTATGGGAGAGTAACCAAATATTCGGTCATTCATTATTCATCAACTGCAACTTCCTAGATTTTTTAAATTTGTATCCAATATTTTGTTAAATGTGAAAAAACGGTAGAAAGCGTTCATTTTGTGTTCTTGATTTGTCCGTCTCCGTCTTGTGGTCAGGAATCGCCGTATTCGTCGCTCTAACAGTGTAACAGCAGCAGTGCAGGTAAGCTATCTTAAACACACATCATGCAATTAGTATGGTTAATAATAATAAATAAAAATAGTTGGGGTACTACTAGAATAGGTTTACATGGTTTAATGCTCAAACCACCTTACCGTTCTCACACTGTTCACTGCTGCAGTGCTGCTTTTAGATCCTGTCTTTAAGGCAGGATCATTGCTCGGGTTGGGCAGCTGGCCCCCTCTGTTGTGATTGGTCAAACGGTTAGCACCTGTCGGCAAATGACATGCCCCTGAGACCCAAGCAACTGTCGACGTTGGCAGTAGCAACGCTTCGGTTCAACCTTTTCCAGCTTGAGTCCGATACCAAATGATAAATGACATGGGTTTGATCCGAAGCGCGCGGCGGCGCAGAGAGGAGCAGCTTCACCGTGGTACAGTAAGTAGCTCTGTTGTAGCTATCTTATATTTCAGATGTCATTTTCCAACTGTAACGTGACGTGGTGTGTCTGTTGACTGCCCAAAGTGTATATTTTTTTCATTTCTTATTTAGGTGCACAGGGACGTCACTAGGATTGAAAGACTGGGGGGGGGGGCAGGACATTTTTCATTACGTTTTCTTTTTTATAGCATTTTCTTTCCCTTAAGCAGACCTCAGAAGGTGCTAATTTCTCATTAGCACCTTCTTACAATTTAATTCTGTGATCTGCAAATCCTCTTTTGTCTCATCTTATTTCTTGAAGGTCCCATTACATGCCATTAGGTGTGAGTGTGATTAGTCGTTTAAAGCCGTTTTGAAAACCTGTGTGCGTGTCCACCTAGATGTGTGACGATCAGTCTGTCAGCCTACCAAGTGGACAGCCGCAAACCTTGCTCATCTATCCGTCACACACCTGGTGGCGTGTTCACTAGGTGGACACGCCCACTTGTGATGTCATAAGAGCCAGATTTTCTAATCAGCTTGTACCGGCTCATCCCCTCACCTGCTGGCGTGTCAGGGGACCTTTAACTCTGCCCATTTCCAACCCGACCCTTCAGAAAATGTAACGTTAAAAATACCCCTCACCCCTAGCCCCTCCCGCCAGCGTTATGGGAAACAATTCTAATCCAAATTAAAGACAACTTCTAATTGTATTCTTATTTATTGAAACTCATAGTATGGCTTATTATGTTAAGTGCAGGTATGTTACGATTTCCAATATTTTTTAGGGGGGCTTTTGATAATCTTGGGGTGGCTTAGCCCCCAGAATAGGCCTAACGACGTCCCTGTAGGTGCACTTGCTGAAATTGCACCAGAATGCCAGCAAAATTTAAAACTTCTGCTGCAAAGAAATACAAAAGTTAGCTGAGAGTTAGTTGAATCCGTTTCTACACTATTAAAGACTCTGCGTCACCCATTCTGCTGTACATTATCCTTTACATTATCCATCTGTTGGAACACAATTTAATTGGGAAAATAATAATAATCCTGAATTACTAAAAGCTTTTTTATTTAACACTGTTTGTTGTATATCATTCTTATTTTCCTTATTAGGCTGTCGGACAAATGAGGCAGGTCCCAGTCGGCCTACAGGCATGGAACACCTTCCACAGCCAGACCCAGAGCCTCACTGTGTGTGTATGGACCTGGTGTAGAAAAGAGGCCTCATTTACCATTAAATGTAATGACACAGGAACTTAAAATCAGAAAAGTGAGGTTTCATTATACCACAAATAATAAGTGAACAAATGAGAAGTAAACCATGTTTTTCACTTCCCTAGCATTAAAGGGCTGGGTTGTTTCACAGTCCTGTTGAGCTGCTCCACCGGACATTCATTGTTGTGTCGAACAAAGACAAGTGTGTTGTGCATATAGTACATATTAACGGGCCAATGTATTCATTGGAGCACTTCAAACTGAACTCACCTGAAGCTCCAATGACAGCTCCAACGGTCTCCAAACGGTGTCTGTTTGAAACCCGATAAGATGCAAAGTATTCGAGAGTTGCAGAGTCTGCGGAGGGTGACCGGATTGGTGTTGTCTGTGGATGAACACACATTGCCCTTCCTGCTGGGGGCTATGTACCTAGTTATCTCAGTGTATGTGATGGACGGTGCATCATGATCCATAAAGTGGATCATGATTCACCCCTACCTTTAGGCACACTACATCAAATGCAATTGTATCCAGGAATGCAATATGCTTCAACTACTAATCGAATGTTTAAAAATAATATTTAATGTATTATCATAAACACATCATACAATCCTCGTCATGACTTCCACATAATCTGTAAAATACTGCAATCAAATATTTACTGTTTTTAAAAAAAAGTAACTTTTAACTTTTCTAAATAAATATTTCAAATACTCCTTATTTAATAGTGCTTAATAAAAAAAGAATGACAAACTGAAAGTGGGACTGTTGTTATTGGCTGTGTGGTGCGTTCACCCTACTTGGAGTTCTGTTACACGTGACATTGAAATAAAAGGCACGAAATGAAAGGAGAAAAGTGTTTCAGCACGGTAAATAATTGTAATTAACTGGTTTACGGTGGTAACAAATACATCTTGTATAATCCAACTCCACACTTCCTCAAACACAATGGCGGAGTTTTAGGAAGGAGTGGGGCGTATCTGAACAATGTGATTCTTTTTTAGTACCCTAGTTGCGTTATAATGAGCGATGTTAACACAATGGCGTATACTGCAATAGAATAATTGAATTATGTTGCAAATGGCAGTACGCGAATGAAGGGCATTATGATAAGTGGGTGTGCATTAATTTAATACGTCCATATTTTGGAGACATTGGTTTTGTTGTTACTTTCCCTGCTCGATAACTAAAAGTAGCTCTTTCTGAGTAAAATGGTACTGTTGTGACACTATCTCACACCTTCATGTTGTCAGCAGCAACCGACAATCAAGTACAGCAGTGCAAGTAAACACCAGGATGATGAAGGAATAGTAGAGATAATTATAGGTCTATGAATGTAGTTTACCACTATGGATGCACTTAGAGGACTGCGTGAGAAATGTCAAAGGCGGTTACCTCCACCCATGCCCTACAACGTTACACAGTGGACCTTTAACATTTTAACACAACAGCATGAGACATTTGAACAATATACAAGAACTCTGCACTTCAACAGTCAGTAGTTGCTACCTTGTTTGTTTCAAACAGAACTAATCCACAACTAATCAAGGATAATTAGGGGCAGTGAACCTGAACCTCCAGCTTGCAGAGAACCAGCAGTGACCCGTGCCTGCTTGAGAAAGACGTCCCCGGTACAGAAAGGAACAGTCGTTTCATCAAGTCCATACAAAAGAGGATTTGCTTAAAAATATAAAGCTTTCATATAAAAGTTGACAAAGATACACTGATTCCAAAATATAATGAGTACTTATACTATTGCCGTGGCCTTCGAGATATGTTCTAGCGGTGCTAATGTGCTGGTGGGGTGTTATCGTCTCCTATCACCTTTCTTCTCACTCTCTACTAATGCACAATATTTCCTCTGGAATTGGACAGCATCCTGTGTGCGGAAACAACCCTGTTAACCAATAACATACCAGCAGTTAAAAAGACAGCTCAGATTAAGAACTCTCCCTCTAAATACTGAACATTACAAATCGGTTTTCCTCAAAAGTTATGATACACTCTAGCAATGGCTTCCTGACACGGACTGAAGGACTGAAGGACGGTGTAGATCGTAGCTCGTTTTAGGTTGGGGAAATCTTACATCGTCTATAAAGCTGTCTCGATAACGGGACTCAGACGGGATTACGTTTAGAACGTTTTGCTGTTGCTGGGTCATTACTAAGACCTTTTCTAATTACTGAAGTAATACTGTAATGGTAAAAAAAGAATAATAATTAATAATAATAACTGATTGTGTTCCAGGCATTAGTCACATCCAAATATTTCTCCCGTCAGATCATTTGTGGTTCCAGGAACACCATAAATAGTCTGAGCTAAAAGATAACCGTATGAGAATCAAAGAAAAAACAAGAAATATGACTCAACCCTGTTGTATTTGAATGATTTGTGGTCATAGTATGAACAGGATTATCCTTTAATATGTATATGAACCAATTGTATGCATGTGTCGAGTTTGCGTAGGATACAGTTGACCAGCCCTTAAAGCAAATGATATACCTTACACAGTATATAATTAATAATCTATTTCCTTGTACTTTTGCCAGAACTCAATCGTTACTGTTGAAAGGAAAACTTCCAGATTTTTGACTTAGGGTCTTTGGGAATATTGCAGACAACATCTTTTGAGATTGTGAAACGAGCAGCAGTGTAATCCTTTGAGGCAATCGTGCTCTTTATGTATGTCCTCTTAAAGTGCTTGTTTTGGCACTGACTCTGGTTGGTCTAAAGCGTCTGAAACACTATGTAACGGAGTCCTGCAGGGAAATGCAACATTTCGCTACACCTATCGTTCAATCCGCTGTGTTTGCTTTTGTTTAGAACCAAGTCTTTGTGAGGAAAACATGCACCTTTCATAGACCACCTTCAGGGGACAGGGACACTGTGATGTTGTGGTTAGTTGTGGTGAGTTGTGGTTAGTTGTGCTCAAATGGATACTATGAGTGCATGCACTGGGCTCTTGAGCAGGGTGACTACCACCAGGCATAGAACGCATCATACACCACAGCTTGTCCTGACATGTGTCCATACCCAGCTGGCTGTGCTGTTGTTCCATGATGACGTGCTTATCTTGAGTTGAACACTAACACTTTTATTGCCTATTTAGTTTTATAACACAGCCTAGCATTAAATCAGATTGATTTGTTCAAGACACATTTGATATATTTGGGTTGTTCAGCGACACACCAAGGGACATCCCTTCATGTTAGTCCTGTTTAGACGTGGACAATGTTTCTCCAGTGCCACCTGATTTCCTTTATATTCGGAAAAGAACGCATTGAATATCGATATCGGCGATCTGGCGAGTATGGTCCAATGTCCAGACTTCACACCAAGACTAATCGGAACAAAATCTATCCTATTTCAACAAGCTAAAACAAATGCAAAGCACAGAATCCAGCTGTTGAGAACTCTAGCCATACTCTCATACACAAGCGCACACAGATGTTTGTACTTTATAGTTTTTAGTCGATATTCCTACAAGTTGAGAGACAGCTTCGAGCTCCTACAGCTTCTAGCTCCTACAGCGCGGCACGCCACGCTATGGCGCGGCGTGGTTACACTGAAAGTGGCGAAGCCAATCAGCGCAGGGCAGGGTAGAGGACAGTGGGAAAGCTGATGGATCCTAAGGCCAACATTGGCAGACCACAGGCACCAAGAGAAGAGGGGCAAGATGTGGTCAGAATGTCTGGGCACACATCTAGCACAGCCTAAGGAAAAATATACTTGAGCTATATAGTGGCATAAGGGACCGTTAAAATGTTAATCCATGAAACATGAAATGACCACTGTTTAGTATCACTAAGCCTATCAATAAGAAAGGTTAACCCTCTCACTCTATAGTAGTGGACGGGCCACCGGGCATACCTACGCCAGTGGCCAGTCGACCCGTAGGGTTCTGAGGGCCCTGTCTGTCTGTCTGTCTGTCAGCAGCCCTCGCTCTCCTGTCTGTCTGTCTGTCAGCAGCCCTCGCTCTCCTGTCTGTCTGTCTGTCTGTCAGCAGCCCTCACTCTCCTGTCTGTCTGTCTGTCTGTCTGCATCCCTCTCCGTGCGTCATTCGGTTGCGTATGAGATTGTGCCGCATGGTCTCCTGGGACTGGGCTCAATGGCTAATCTCAATGTTGTGAACATTCTAGATTAGTGCAGAAGTAGCGCACTGGCCCTCAGAAGTCACTGGTGTTGTGTTGACCACTATTTCCTGGTTTAACGACCAGAATAAAGTCAACCCAGCGAGTGAATGAATGTGCTCCATGACACTGAACTATTCAACACTAACTGTCTGGTGAGGCTCCGGTAGCACCATCCACCACATAGTCTAAATATGGTGAATATTCAGCCATGACTTTGAAAATCTCTTGATTAACACTAAGCTTACTACAACAAACACTTGCCAGACTGGATCAAGCAAAAGGTAATAGAAAAAAAATGTATTTCTCTGCAGGAAACTATTATAACAATCAAATAGAATACCAATTCCATGGTGCCAGTACGGAAGCATTTTTAGGACAATATTCTAATGAAAATGCCATATCCTAAATGCAGTGCACTAATGCTTTTTATTTTTCATAATATATAAATGCATTATTTGAGTCATGTCCGCTTAAACGTGGAAAATATTCAAATAAAACGAAAATCCATTTGCCAGTGTTTGCATTTCAAACTACGCCCTGCATTGCAGTGGACAATGTTCAAATCAAAGAGTGGCCGGACAAACTCCCCCCGTTGGATGAACTTCAGAGTCACTCTTCACAACCTTGCCCCCTGTGCATTTGTAGGTTGTAACTTAATTGTAGGGAGCATTGGTGTGACCTGCTGTTGCTCCGAGGCATCAGCTGGCTCTTGGCAGCTGGGTTGCCAGAGGGAAATGAAGTAAGGGACAATGTATAGAATGCCCCTTCTGTCTGGGCTTATTTTCGTTAATGACCAGCATTCTATACATTATTCCGGTTATTACACGGATACTTGCCAAAATGATAAAATAACTTCACAAAAAATATCCACTTTCCTTGACAGCGGTTATTCTATGCTTAGCAACGGTCATTATCGAAAAATAATTCACCGCCAGAAGTGGGGAAGGCCCATGCTAGTGAACGGAACGTTCCACAGCACTGAGAAGTGTAACAAGCAATTTTATTCTGTTTCTGCAAACCAAGGATACGAATAATTTCACCATTTCTGAACCAAAAATATGTTGAAAATGTTCTAATTATGGTACTTTCTTACACGTATTTGGTACTTTATACTGTATAACATGTGTAAAGGTATTTCAAACAGCTCCTTTCTGTTAAGAGTCCCACCGCCCCCCAGTTCTCGTATATATATACAGTATACACATGCGCTTGTTTACAAGCTATTCAAGCTATTACATTTTCTGTGACATGCATGCATATGCACAGTATGTACACAATATTACCCCAAAATGATTAGGTTCTTGTGATGGGAACGGAACGATGTGATAAGGAACATTAACTGTTGCAACGTAAGCACAGTTCACGTTGCTTAGGCCAAGCTGCTTGTCTGAGTTCTATGTTAAGTGTCATTTACACAAACCCCGATGACGATTTATCTTATTAATTGTGCACTTCAGCCATTTACATCGTTTAGCCTAGGAAATTTTTGTTAAGTTTGATAAGCCCAATATGATTCAATTTTGATAACTTTTTATTTTACTCTGAAGTATGCCTGATGGACTAGAGCATATTCTAGAGACGACTGGGTACCACAGTTGAGAAAGACAACCTGGTCAATCTGCTATCTTGGTTAAAGTAGTGGGAAAGTTGAATTCCATACCCACAAACATTAGCGACTCGGGAAGCTTTGCAGTGTTTAAAACCACCCTGAAGCTCGAAGTCTAACAAAATATCAACCATAAGGTTCACCTTGGATTTATTGTATTTAGCACAGTGCACCTCTACGATCAGCCCAGTGGTGGGGCTGATCAGAATATATCATAATAATAATATTATAATATTGATAGGATATGGTGTAAATTCATTTCTGCAGATAGGTAGGTCCTTTGGGCCTGAGACCTTGATGCCTTGAGTCATCTTAAAGAGAGTCTCTTTCAGTCCGGACAGGCTATCACCCGCAGGCCTTTGGGAACATTCACACACACACACACACACACACACACACACACCCAAACTTACTAGACTAGTATACTCAGACACTAAATAATGTGGTTGATAATTTCCATCTCTTTAGAAGTTCAACAACTGTTAGTCTGGATCTCTATTCCTTATTCCTATAAATATGCAGCTTGTGGTGATCACTGCACTCAACAGGAACAGTCAATACACACCGAGCATGAATAAGATCCTCTCCCACATGAGGGTCATTGCCTCAGCGGCACTCAGAGTCGCTGCTCTGTCTGGCGCGCCTGAGAATAACTATTAGAATAACGGTTAGAATAACTGTCTAGTGGCTGCAGGCTAAATCATTTATCTTTAATAGAACATAGGACTCAAAGTCGATAGCAAGGTGAACTGTGCCTACATTGTATACATTTACCTCATCACAGCGTCCCGCTCCTCGCACAGGAACCAAGAATCAATCAATTTCGGGGGTTGGTCAGAATATTGTGTTCTTAATATGTTCATGTATTAAATACAGGATACATGCGTGCATGTTATATTGGAGAAATTGATTGAAGATGTACAGAGACAAAGCTGGCCTACTAAGCTAAGCTGAATGAATTAACTAATGGTGGAGAAACCTTAGGAACTGTCAAAAGGAAGCGCTCGAGAGACGAGCCTCAGTTCTCTGTCAGACCAACTCGGCTTTGTTCTTACTTGTTCGCAAGTGATAATAAAGTCTCTTGTCATTCTTGCTCCGGACTTCTCAAACTCTCTTGTTTAAGTTGTAGTGTTGAATGTGGTTTATCCACGACAGTTACAGAACAAGAAATGATGGGAAAAGTTTATGAACAATTGAACGTGTTGTGTAATAAAATCCAAAATGTTGGTTATTTCTAAAACAGTACTGTCTGTCCCCCTCTCTATTCTCTCAAAACACAGAAGCATCAAAAGCACAACGAGCAATTCATTCAAACATACACTGATAAACACTGATACACGTTCCTAGAAATGTTGATATCAAATGTATATTTGGCTCAGAAACGGTGAGATGCAACGTATTTGTGGTTTGCAGAAACATTAGAATTGCTTCATTTCCTTCCGGCTCCTGAGTTGCCGTGAGACAGCTGATGCCTTGAAGCAACAGCAGGTCTCAGCAAGTCTCCCTGCGAGTCAGGACCACGCCTGCTCAGTGACAACGGCCAAATCCACAGGCGTCGAGGATGTGAAGAGTGACTCCATGTTCCAGTGGGTGGAGCTTGTTCCACCCACTCATTTGTATTTTTTATATTTTCCACTTTTTAGAGGACATGTTTTAAAAATGCAAAGGCATATTTTATTTTATTTATGACTCAAATTATGCCGTTGATATTATAACAAATAAAAAGCATTAGTGCATTGCATTTCTATTTTCAACATTGCATTTCCCTTTGCTTAATGTCCTAAAGATGCTTGCATATGTCAGTGGCAGAACAAGCCCGTAGAGAGGGCATACCTTTATGTGGCGCTTGCCCCCCAGGATTCTGCTGCAGCCCGTTCTGCAGATCAGGGCTGCAGCGTTCTCAATACTGGACCAATGTCCAAACGTGTCACAGTATTCACAAGACCAACATTTTCCATCACAATAATAGTTCATTGACCTAAAAAGTAAAAACAATGTTTTTGCTATTCATGAATGCCAAAGATTAATCCATATTTATCACCACAGACAGATCTGGACTCACCAGACATGGTGGAAACCCCTCATCCTCAACCCTCTCTCAACATGGTCTTCACATCCTCCGGCGCTGTCTCCGACCAGTACTCCCGGGATTCTGCCTCCTCAACGGTCAGCATTCAGGGTTCAGGGAACCACTACCATGCTTGTGCTTCAGATGACTATGAGGATGTGGGCTTTGACCCATCTATCCTGCCCCCGCCTGACCCCTGGATAGACAGCGTGGCCGATGATCCAATGCAGGTGAATTTTGCCAGGTCTTCTTTCATGGTGGTCGCGTCTGTTTTTGTTTATTTGTAACTTCTTATTTAACAACAGGGTGTTTGGTTGAAACGCCGTTGGGTTGAGGGTATGGGATCGCCATTTCATCAAAGGCCATTTGTTTCATCTTATCTTCCATAGTTTACCTTAAAGGGGTAGTTCGGGATTTTGGACATTGGACCTCATTTCCAAGTGAGCCAGTGTGTTATTTATCATTGGAGACC
>JAOPUD010000154.1:18250003-18278537 GCA_027122715.1 Trisopterus minutus | reverse complement strand
TAGCAGATCCCCTCGACTTGCGCTAGCCTAGCACCAGCGATTTCTGCAACTAGAAGGACTGAATGAAAAGTGTTGCATACGGTCTCAGTGATAAACAACACACTGGCTCACTGGGAAAGGAGGTCTGACGTCCAACATCCAGAACTACCCCTTTAAGGTCAATGGGAGAAATATGGAAGTAAACATGAAATTGATATTTTTGATCTGGAACCGTATTCATGAAGCATTAGCTGCTAAACACAGCGGTGGATAATAATAGATCTCTGATCTCATGCAATATAAAACACATTATTATTAATAACACAACTTTTAATAATCATGACATAACATCTGAGGTAGGGGTTAACATTTTGTTTTCTTAACATTAAATATGAACCGGAGAGGGAATGTGACCTTAATGTACGGATATTCTTGCAGATAGTAGTAAAGAATTAGGAGAGAAGAAGTGTTCAACTTTAAACATATAGCTAAACAGCATAGACACATATTGGCCTCCTCCAAACCATATCGCCACTTTACTGGGTAGGCTGTTAATCAGCTCTGTGAAGAGCCTCTGACCCCCGCTGATATTCTCCCATTCACTATGGATCACAGCATCATCTAAACATGTGGCTGCATACTGCGGTGTGGTCTCACAACACGATCTACCACCCTTTGGAATGGTGCTGATGCCCCATGCAGTCCAAAAGCTATTATTACAGACCCATTTTTACACTTTTGAAAGACTCCTTATAAAAGTCCCTTGACTTTGTTTCTAGGGGTACCTTCTAACAGCCTTTGTGCTTGGCCTCTCACAGACGTCAATCAATCATCCACCCTAGACCTGTGATAGGCATAAGAAATATGGATAGCTTGTTTAATTTGCCACCTCATTTCCAAACCAGGCCCATTCACACTGAGACTCCTTAATTAATCCAAGCTCCAGCCTCTTCTGGACCTCTGGACCACCTCTTGATTTTGTAATGATGAATTCTCTGCACCTTTCTCCTTGGTTCTGCCCAATTATAGTGTTCAATGAGGTCGGTATGGCCTGGCAGATTGGAAAACACAACCATACTCTGCTGTACTTGCTCTCTGGTTTTAGCTGGCCAGTATAGAGTCAAGCTACATGGGTCACTTGGTAAACTATGATATCAAATGGGAGAATATGAGAGAAAGAAGGCGGCGCAACATACCAAGTGTCCATGTCCACCATATCCTCAAATGTCATCTCTGAAGTACAGTTTAATGGTAAAATTGTATTGGCAGTGTTGGCTCACTTTATCGTTAAAGGGACAACCTTTGTGCTTCTTAATCTGAAGTCCTTGAAGTGGGACACAAACCTGGTTGGGGAATCAGGATCAGCCATTTATCCCCTGGCTGAAACCTATGACCTCACCATGTTTGTACCCCTCAAACTCTACTTTGAGATAATCGCTTGCAATCTCTTGATTAGTGCCACGGAGTGAGCTGTATCTACCTTATATTGAGGTGTGGGTTCAGTGGAACATTTGTATTATTATGGTTTAAATAACGTTATGCCATTAACCCCTAATGCCACATCCAGGCTGTAACCTCACAAGGGACCACTAATGAAGTGATCCCTTGTGAGGTGACAGCATGAATGGGACATATAGCATTGAGAAATCTACCTTCCCAGACCATTTTTGGATGACTTTCCCTGTGGAGTGGATTTCACCTACCACTCTACCAATCGAAGCGCACAGTATCAGGTTTTACACATAGATTACATGTTTTATCCAGTTCTTTCAATTCCCCATGAGCATTGTGACGACAAACGCCTATTTGATTCAGACCGGAATCTATACAGTATGAATGGCTAAATGTAGGGTTATCATCTATACAGTATGAATGGCTGAATGTAGGGTTATCATCTATACAGTATGAATGGCTAAATGTAGGGTTATCATCTATACAGTATGAATGACTGAATGTAGGGGTCATCATCTATACAGTATGAATGAGTGAATGTAGGGGTCATCATCTATACAGTATGAATGAGTGAATGTAGGGGTCATCATCTATACAGTATGAATGGCTAAATGTATGGGTCATCATCTATACAGTATGAATGAGTGAATGTAGGGGTCATCATCTATACAGTATGAATGGTTAAATGTAGGGTTATCATGTAGGACCAGCCGTCATGTAGGACCATGCTCATGGGGAATTCCTGCTGTGTAGAACAAACCACAGATTGGGTAACCCGTGCGCACGGATTGGGAATCCAAGGGAACAGTTTACAAAACCATGCGGACGGATTTACACATCAAGGTATTCTGGTATGTGGCTCCGGGGGCTTGGTGAAGCAGAGCAGCACAGGGCGCTCCTCTTCTCCAGGGAGCTGCAACATGGCTCCTTGGAAAAATGTATCAGGAGAAAAATCCCTCCCTATCAGAGCACATTCTCTGATGTCCTCCAACTTCCACTGCTGCTCCTCCATTGCCCCTCCTTTTATAGGGAAGATCAAATAGGGGAAGTGCCAATTTATTGCTTAGTTTGCATCTTCAACACAAAGTTGCTGCCTTCATGGGCCTCACCTGCCATGGGTTACTCAAAGCCCTTCAGCAGGAGCCTTCACAGTGATCTCCTGTTTCTCCTTTTTACCAAACACAAAGTGGTATCTGGTACGGTGAACTGCCCTGTTGTAGCCTGACAGTGCCCTCGGTAAGGGATGGGAGGAACCCTCAAGCCTTACGCACTCTCCTCCACTAAGTCTAGAACCTCCTCCAACAAGGACAATTGGTAAGGTGGTGGTTTAAGGCATACTCCATTTATTACAAATTAGTACAAATACGAAAATACAAGAGGCATGCGGTAAATATGCGGGATAATAAATTAATTTGATGAAACAGTCCGTTGACCTTTCTCAAGGCAGGAAGGTGGGGTCTGCGTGCCACACTGTCCTGCCTTGATGACTGGGAGACAGCACCCCGACCCCAACAACAGCATGCACTACATGATTATGTCTACAATACACACTATAAGGAAGCATGCTCACCGACCACCCTTTGTGTTCACATGCTGTGCGGGGTATTTAAAACATTGCTCTATGCTAGTCAAGTTATTTGATAGTTTCTTTGTATATTTCGTAATATTTCGTGACGTGTTGCTTTTTATAGATTAATCATGTAAATGTAAACAATTAAGCTTAAAGACCTATGCGATTTTTTTCAATGTTTTTGCAACGTAATGATAGGCCGTATTTTGCATGAATTGATTGATTAAAATTACTATATTTACCACTGGAGCAGCATTAAAAAGCGGAAGCGCTTCCACACTAGCTAGTCGTTCCAAACTCCGATCGCTGCAAACACTAGACAGCACTCTAGCCTCATCTCCGTAGGACGCGACTTGCAAGGAAGCGTTCTAGCAAGGCTGCAGTCTCCACATTGGAAACAGCCTAATACCATGCAGTGTCAGGGTTTAATATACATACCACTACAAAGTGTCACACAGTTGCAACAAATCGTTTGTGATCTCTCTTTTTTCTTATTATTTTTAAACAATGTTATTGGAAAATCGATTACCTATTCATGCAAAGTAATAAACACATTATTTCTTTGTCTCAAAGTTACATAATATAAGAGTATTATAAAAAATATCATATTTGGGGTTGCAGAGTAACGAGACATGGGTATATCGTATAAAAGATCTTCATTCTTAAAATGCCCCCTTTTTGCTTATCAGTTGGAATGGTGTCCCTCAAATCTAGAACCCCTCACTTTGAGCTTTGTTCCACTGTACTTTTCCTCGACTGAGTGAAGGATTTTTCTGAATCAGGGACTAGCCTGCTCCTTCTAGGGTTGGTTCTATCTGCTGCGTGCTTGCGTCTTCTCAACTCTGGTAACGCAAGCTGCACTCAGCTCCTCAGGTCATACGTACAATACAGCTTCATTCAATTTGTACAAAAACAAATCTGCCACATCTTTAATATAGAGAAACTGATTCAAAACATGCATAATTTAAAACGTATATAAGGAAATAGTTCACATTTATTATCCCACACCAGACCATGCACCAAACATCAGAGCTTGTGTTACATCTTCCAGCCTTCTTCACCTACTCTCAGCAATTGGTAGCTCAGATTTTGGAGGGAATGATTGATTTTCCTATTTTACGATCAATTAATCAGTGATAAAAAAGATAAGAAGACATTTTAGCGAGAGAAATATAATTTTGACACACATTCAAATATTATCAGGATAAGCACCAACATGACATCCTCAGAACTCTTTGCTTCTACGGACAGTTGTCTTACTCTGAAAGACGTCATAACAACAGGCTCAGATGTCAGAACAGAAATACTTTATCCATGCTAATGTGTTAATATGTTTTAATAAAGTGACAAGACGTAACGAAATGTTGAATAGCTTAAATCTAGTGAAAAGATTTCAAAGGATTTAAAAAATTTGTGGAGTCTCAAGTTTCATATGTGATATCAGTGTAGATAGCATGACTTTTTTATTTTTTATATTTTTTAGTACATTAGCATTTATCTTCTACCGATAGCACACACCCGGCTATATGAGAACAACCTAGCCACTAGCCATGGACTAAAGCCATAGAAAAAATTTTTTGCCACCCACAAACACCTTATGCTCAATATTTATATTTTCAATAGATTAATAATTTTAGCCCCAGTAAAACAAGAAATACAGTTTAAGCTTTACATTGTGTTTCTTGGTTAAATATTTACATAGTGAGGCTCTGCAAAGTCCGAAATGTTTCGCTTTTGTGATAGCCATCTTGAGCTATAGCATGGTGACATCATCAAGCTCTAGGCTCAACTGGAGTCAATGAGACCAACTGAAAATATACAAAGCGGGTTTACAACTAAAACTGTGGAATCTCAAATTAAATATATATCAAAAATCAGTTTTACATACATTTATAGATTAAACTGTGATGATTTGTTAAATGTTTGAAGAAAATTTAAGGCTAAAATTCAAAGTAGTTAAGTCTCCATAGTATAAATAATATTGAAAAAGTTGAATAATTTAAAAGGTATAGATATAAGAAAAATCAATGGTAGCATGTGATTCCAAGTAAATATGAACACGTGGTGCCAAAGTTTTTAAGGGATGAGTTAGAGCTTTGGGGAAGCCAGGCTTGGGCTCTTTGGACTGTACTGTCAAGTGGTGGCAGTCTGGGCCCCTCTGTGTCCTTTGACATCCCTCCTCTCAACGCAAAGCTCAAGTATTTCATCACTAATGTCTTTACAGCCATGAACTTTTTCATGGAAAACTTTTTCAAAGACCCGTTCCTCTGGATGAGGAACATGTCAAAGTGGAGCGACCCCCTGGAACGGTGGTCCTACAACAGCAGCAGACCGGCACAGACCCATGGTCTTTAAGGATTTAGGATGGAAGGATAAGGTGGCTTTTATGGCAAGAAGAAACAAACAAGGATTACAAGATTACACTGAAGCCTTGAGGCTGAAAGAACTCGTCCCAATCATGAAGCTGAACGATCCAAAGGAAACACTGCCTTCGTCCGCTATGATAGTTATTGTCCACTGGAATGAATGTTGATAATTTTTTACACCAAGTTGATGGCAACACTTTAGCTCATGTGAATGTATGTATCCTAATAAATCAATTTCAGGACATAGATAACCATAGATAGATACACAAGGACATCTAGGAGGAGGTTCATTGTACATTCAGAGCCACCTCCCTGTTAAGCTCAGAGGGGACCTCATATCGTGAGTTGAAATGCTATGGTTACAGGTTAACCCGCGCCATCTTTAACCTGGCCACCAAGCTCCAACAATCAGTTTCTTGATAATCTCTGTGAAAATTACAGAAATGTGCCCTGAGAGATCTAAACATAAATCAATTGATAATATTAGAAATCTCTGTTGGTCTGATGTCAGTACACAGAGCAAAATATGAAAGATGAGGACTGCTTTTTTTAATTCTGTAAAGTGACTATAGAAGAATACAAATTATTATCTATCAATAATGAGTAACTACTTGGAAATGGATGGAAAGCTACTGTGGATGGAAGGGGACCAAATTGCTACTCACATCTTCAATTTCAGTCTTGACAAATTTATTTGCAAACAAACCTGGAAAGACGCTAAGGTAACCATTAGCCCAAAAAAAAATGTGGGGGTGGGATAGGGAAGTTGAGGTGTGACTGACTTTAACTCACTAATTCCATTAGAGTATTTCTCTATACCAGGAGCATGTCGTCCATATGCGCAGGTGGGGCGGCGAACTACTTAAAAAATTGTTCCTCAGTAAATCATTGCTCCAAGTCTATATTTAATATTGTGATTGTCACATTGACTATCTAGTATCTGTAGGCTTTCCGACAATTTTTGTCTGTTGACATCAACGTTTGGATGATGGTGGCGATTCTAGTTGAGCAGCTCAGCGACCGCTCAGCGACCGCGTTCCTCCGTATGTTTATCGCATAACCCTGCAGGCTGCAATTAGGATTTAAATCCGCGGTGGATCCCCTATTCCCCCCCTTGTCCATTCCATTCCGGAGAGCCAGAGGTGAACTGTCTGCCGCGCCCCCTCCCCTTTCCCCTTCTCACACAGCTTCTGTGCACGGCACCTTCTGAGCAAGCAGGGGGGCCTGCACTGCAGGGGGCACCAATTTGCCAATTCTCCACACAGTGATACGATAGATAATGGAAAACCGTTTTGCACCGCAGATGAATTTTTTTTAAAGTGCTCGTGCTTACTGTCACTGGAAGCAACTATCCGCATGTTTATTATAGACAATCAATATGCACAGCGTTCACAAAAATGAGAGACGATTGGCGATAAGATATTGATCACCACAATATTATAGGAGCATTTCTACTTCAGTGCTGCCTTTGATGATATTGATCATAGCTTGCTATTAAGGAAACTTATTCAATTATTGTTTTTCAGTTATTGTTTTATTCTCCATCTGCCCTAGCATGGGATGACAGCTACCTAACTAATAAAACAGAGGAGGTTTTCTAAAACGAAAGCCTTTAAAATTTAAGAAATGTACAGTGTGGAATACTGCAGGGCTCTTTACTTGGACCACTGCTCTTCTTAATTACAGATGATCTCCAACTTGCTTGTATAAAATTCTGCATGTCTTTGAACGCAGATGATTCAACACTACACATCTGCACAAACAGTCAAGGACCCAACCTCAGCCCTCAACAACGTCTCGCAGATAGTATTTAACTGGATCACTTGAACATACTGAAGACTAAGAGCAGTCTGTGAGTGTCGTCAAGAGATGCTCTACTTTTTGAACACACAGTCTGACCAAATCCTGAAGATTCCAGTAGCCTTGGTCTTGCCAGGTACTACGAAGGCAAATCTAGGGAAGATACAACAACAAAGCAACGACTCTTCTGCCTAGTGGGTGATTGAGAAGTTAAAATCATTACTTCTTTCTGTTGAGAAACAAATAACAAATATGATTGTATTGAAAAATGTACTGTTTGTATAGGCAGCTCACACTTTAATGTACACACATAACCCACAAGACATGTCACCAGTGGTTACTACATAATTGTAAACTCAAACCATTTGAAATAACGTGCAGTGCTGTATAGAGCTATGGCTGAAAGGAACTCTGATCCAGGTCATGTCTCTAAAACACAAAATATAGCTAGTTTCAAAAAACAAGGGAAGCAACACCTCATGTCTGTTTGCATTCAATCAAAATATGCATTGCTGACTTAGTATTTTATTGTATTTATTAACTTTATCTTATAATTGTTTTATTTGTGTTTTATGATGGTTTGTCCTGTGTCATATGTTTTGTGTGAACCCAAGGAAGAGTAACAGATACAAACAGTAACAAACTGTTTCTGCTTCAGCTAATGGGGATCCTAATAAAACCCTAAATCCTATAGCTCATTCCCGTTTGTACCAATTGATTAGTTGGGGACAAGTCGGTCACTGCCCTCTGCTGTTTGCATTGAATTAGGCTGGACACTTCAAGGCCGGCCAGAATGCTGCATGCCAAACCAGGGCCTTATTCCAGGGCTCTATTCTCTATTCTACTCTAACCTAAAGATTCTGTAAAATGATTCTGTAGGAGATGGATAGCTGTCCTTAAAGAAACATCAAAAGATGTCCCATGATCGAGACATGATCAATATGTTCTCCAGCTTTTCGAAACTCAAACCCCTATATACAAAACCAAGGTAACAGTGGCTAAGCTACCCCCTTGCTCAGGTCTCCCAAAATGTCTCTCCGGTCCACTCCCATAACTGTTGTTAAACTGTTGCACCGCAGAGCAGAATGCCAGCTTTTATCCAGACCAGGGATGGCAGAAGTGAATCATAATGAGATCCACAAACAAGATGAGGGATTCTATAGCCTATGTCCAACCAAATGGTGAATGATATTGGCTTATCATTACTTGGTGTCTTGTTACATTTTTGAGAGCAGACTTTGATGATCAGTGGTGAAACACAGGCACTCTTAATCCATCCATTTATTTACAGGCATTGTACCACCAGTTACGGCTGTTATTCTTAGAACCGCCCCGTCTAGCCAGAATTCTGCAGTCCAACTTGCAGTCCTTGTTGTCCCATCTAGGCCTTGCTCCAGAGCATCCTCAAAGTGACTGAAGAGTTTATTGATTAAGAAGACGGTTCCTTCGGTAGACAACTGTATCAAAAGTCTGCCAACCAGCCCACAGGCCAAAGCACCTCTGGACAAGACCCTCACTCTTTGCCAAAAGGGCCTTATAAGTGGGCAGTGGACGGGCAATGAACAAATTGAAGTATAATTATAATTTTCAAGATGGCTTAGAAGACCCTGCACTTGCTCCAGTGGAAATGTGTCTTACTAATAGTAGTATGAGGTACTTCATTGATCCCCAGGGAGATTAATGATGACATTGTATGCCTGCAAACCTCCTATTAGGTTAGAGATCCCCACACCATCTGTAGGTTAAGACCTGACCCCATCTATCCCATTGTGCTGGATGGCAAACATTCCTATCCAGTCTTATGACCAAAATCTGTTTTATGCTGGCCCTGAACAGGTTTATGGGGAGATACTTCAGAAGTACTGGCTCATAGGAGGAAAAGCTTTCCGACAGCATTATCTCTCTTACTGTATCTGCCAAATAGCAAGTGGTTTCCAAAAGTCTCCAATGTACGAGTTACCACTACCTCAACTCAGACTGTAAAAACCAGCGCTCTGGTTTTCTGGAGTTAATATACCCAGTGATAACTCTGTTCATTTCGGTTCTTATATTGGTGCTGTCATTCTATCTTAAAGACCATGGGGAGAATTCCAGAAATGACAATGCTTCTTCTAGTTTTTTTCTTGCTAGATTGCTTTTATTATTTAAGCAAGGATGAACTATCTCTGTTGTTCCGACTTATCTGACCAGCATCGCCCAACTTTTGGAATCATTGGATCTCATAAATATCTCTCTCTATATATATAGCTGATTTGTGCAAGGCTAGAAACTCAAATAAATGTATGAATTGGAAAAGTGAAGACCTTTTGGCTGGTTTCATGGTGTACGGTACTAGGTTGTCCAGCGATCAGTTTGTCAGAGGGATGGGCACTGGTTCCTGAAGCTCCTCCAGGCAGAAACCGACCGCATGGAGGGCTGGTGTCGACAGATGGAACTGGACCAACAGGCAAATTACCTGACAAATGACAGTATGTCTTTTTTAGTGGCGTATGTCATAATCCATCTGTCAACATGTCTACGTGTGTTTAGACTTCCATGGCAGAGTTCTTGTATTTCATTATTTGGACTAAAATACCCAAATCCCATTATGTTCTATCATTCTAACATTGCATGCAAATAATGGTCAGGTTTGTCAATATATGGCATTCGATAATATTAGTTATTCGTTTCATTTAGAAAATGACTGAACATAACACAGTCATACTTCTAATGCCGAGTAGTATAATTTGCTGAAAAATATGTTGAAAATGCGAAAGCTATGTGTAATGTCCGATATTGTGTTTTTGTGGTTCCACCCCACTTTTTTTGCAGTGCTGGGTAAAGTAAGAAGCGCAGTAGGAAGTGCCAAGCTGCTAATGACACAGAAGTTTCAGCAGTTCAGGAAGCTATGCGAGGAGAATCTGGTGAGTCTCTCTTTATTTAATGTCTTTAGCTCTTAGTTTTTAGGACCTGTGGTAGCGATTTAGTTTAAGTTATATATATTTATTTATATATATTTATAATCCACGTCACATGGATGTGCTCTAAAGGAAGATCAAAAAAAAAGTACAAGGACACCTGCATAACCCTCTGTAGCCTCCAAGCCGGAGACATCAACTTCATCCACGTGTGGATGACCAAGGCCACAGATATGAAGTCAGTTTAGATCAAACACCATACACTAAACAACAGAAAAACAGCGGAACAATGCTTCAACGTTTTTAAGCAATTTCAACTACATTTTCCATGAAAAGATATCTGCAGATGAAAACAACCTCATACTCAGGTTAATAGTAAAGCTAGTAAAGAAATGTTTTTCTTAATTTGATCTTCTATGTATTAAGAAGGCAGAAATGTCACTAATAACTACAAGTGTTAAATAGTCAGTACGTTTACATGCACAGCTTAATTCTATTAAAGCCATAGCTTGACTATGCTCCGCAATTGGACAACTGCAATTGTCCAGTTCTACACAGCGAGTAAATCGATTCATTAGCCGGAGCATGTCATACCCCGGTGCGATAGGTGGCGCTGTACCCATTTATACTAGTGGTAGTAGAGTCACCGGTTGACCTCTTTACGTCACCACCAGCAACAACATACTCATACAACATACGGCATTCAAGAAAGATGTTTTCAGTAGACAGCTGTCACTTCTGTGTTCACTTCGGGTCCATATCATTTCTCCGACGCTCTATTGTTCCGACCTCTCTGTCGTATGCGGACTCCTCCACCAACAGAGCAGCCAGAGGAGTCCGCAATTCAACGCATAACCCAATCCCATTCCGTATATGCGCTTAGCTCGACTATGAATCGAGTTATCTAGGTGTCTGAATTCGACTATGAGTAAAGGCGTATACATGCATCTTCGTAATTCAATCATAGTCGAGCTAAGCCAATAATTTGATTTTCTTGAGTGTCATGTAAATGTCTATCACTTCTCTAGTAATACAGAATCAAATGTAGAGATGATAATACTATGTCTATGGATTTCCTTTACCACTGTGGATGCAATAAAAGGACTGTCTTGAGAAACACAAATAATAAGTACCCTCACTGTTATCCTCTATTGTGACATTGTGACCCAATTGTGATTGGTTAAACAAATTTATTCGCAGGCCACACCCATCAAAAATCGGTGGAGCTTTGTTAACAGCCTTAAAATATTGAATGTCTATGAGATATATTAAATGGATAGCCTATAGGGAATGATAAATAAGTATCACAGTCTAGATGGCTATGGTTATTTAGAAACTGACACAGCGGAATAGTGTTCTGTAAATGGGTAATTTCTGTGTTATTTGGACCTATATTGCCTATTTGATCTTAGATGTGGAAGAAGCTCTTTTACTCTTGTGAAAGAAGCTGTGAACATATTTTGTTATCTAAAAAAAACGCTCAGCAAAAAAAAACACCTCAGAATGAAGTTCTGGAACAACATAGATCTAAATTGCAATTTTTGTGCATGATGTTTGTGATAGAAAAAGGTAGAATAAAAACAACTTAAGCTACGTTTCCACTGCATAAACTTTCCCCCAGAACCAGGAACCTTTGCAGGAACAAAGTGCGTTCACATTGCAGGAACCAGGGTCTAAATTATGTTCAGAAGACATTATTTTGCCCCAACATAGCTCATACATAACTCAAGGATCAGTACGAGACCTGACAATGTGAGGTTGAGGGTTGAATCCCTCTGCCTTTTTCACTGCCGCTGGACCTGGTAGATGATGGCTGATCTGGAGGAGACGCCGTGAAGCACACGGCCACCGTGCTGACCTGTAGCTCCTGCCCAGTGGTGCTGCCACCATGCTTCCTCTGCCTGGGAGCCATGGGCAAAACCTGCACCACCAGTGTAGGTCTTTCACCGTCTTCACAGGGTGGGGGGGGGTCGAGGGGGGTACCCCTGCCTGCAGTCGCCCCTAGCAGCGCTCCTCTGTCCAGACGCTGTGCGGCATCTGTGGGACCGAGTGTACAGGAGGCTGGCAGAGCGCTGCTCACGTTATGATCCTCATGATGAAACTAGACCACTGGGCAGAGGAGGCTAGCACCCAACTGGGAGGGACCTACTTTGTTTTTCTTTCCCTCCCTAATATAAATATATCTATTTGTATATATACATTATATATAAAGCTATAAAGTCTTTTGACTAAATGGCAGTTCATCTTTACACAGCCTTGCCTTAGGCCTACTAACCTTTGCTGTTGTGCAGCAGGGGGCGGTAGGCCGTGGGTGGAGTCTGCTTCAGTCCCACTCCTCGTCCTCCTCCAGCCCAGGGGCTGTGGGGCTGTCGTAGCCCGGGCTCCGTCCGCCTCAGTCCGCCTCCGTGTCCCTGTGGGCTGGGGATTCTCCTAGACCCCCACTTCTCCCCACCTTCCCCCCTACAGTCTATTGGCTGTAAGGAGAAGGCGGAGCTGCCCGTCCTGTTGTTTCTCCAGCTGCAGAAGTCCCTCACACATGGTGTGAAGGCGGTAGGGGCCGTGAATACGGTGACTCCTCCCCCAGCGCTGTGCCTGGATGCTTGGATACTTGGATAAGGACCTCCCATTCCATTCAAACGCCATCCCAAACGCCCACCCTTGCTGGGCTTGGTGGAGACTAGGTTGCAGGACGCCGTTGCAAGCACGGCTCTGCAGTCTCTGGGAGACGAGCCAACTCTGGGTCTTTGCGTGTTCAACAAATCCATTTTTGCGCGAAAATTCAAAATGCTCCCCACCAGACCAGAGCATAGAGCGAGAACTGTGAGAGAGGGGGGCGCTTGGTCACAAGTGGTGGGGGGAAGTGGCTGACTCCCCGTACTTCACACTTTAATGTGCTGGAACTTTCCATGGTGATGAATTGTTTTACATTTCTCCCACTTGGTGCCGCCGCGTTGTGATCAGAACAGACAGTGTGTCAGCGTGTCTCCTCTGCCCTCCACCGAGCGGCGCTCCAGCTCTGGCTATGGGCCTATCAGAGCCCTGCGCTTCGCTGGCGCCCAGCGGACCTCATCTCTGGTATGTGTTCTCGCTGTGAGGGTGACTGGTTTTTATTTTCCAACTGGTCCAGAGACTCCTGCGTGGGGCTAGCTGTGCCTGTCTTCCCCCGGCGTCGGGCGCTCTCTCCCTTCAGACCCACTTTATTGGGTTTGGTTTCTGCCGAATGGAGCGGAGAGTTGGCTGCTCTGTCTGTCAGAGCTGTGTGTTACTGAACAAGGACAGCTTTTTGTGCTTCTTGGACCCGATACTGCACTGAGACCCAAATTGTGCTGAGGGCTTTCCACCCCCCGCCTCACTAGAGTGAGGCGGGGGTGGACTTGCATCTCCTGAGCCTGGTGCGGCCGCTGGCGATGTAGGTAAAACGCCGGGCGGCATTCCGCTCCACACAGCGGTTGTTTGTGTGCTGTAGCGGCCAGGACGCAGGGGTTCAGCCTACACTGGCTGAGCGCCACCACTGGTGTTAGACACTCTCTACAAGGGGCGTGGCCGCCTCGACGGCTCAGTGGAAGACATCAGCGTCATGGCCTGCTCCCGGCCCCCCTGTCCGCTTCTACATGTTGGACCCGGGGCTGTTGTCCGTCATACGCTTTGCGTTTATTGAGAGGGTTATGTGTCAATTTGTGTGCTTTTAGTCTATCGTCGCATACATTCGTTGCCAGCTTTGCTGTTTTGGTGAGTTCACCGGCAAGCGTTTTTTCTTTGCTTTGTGAAGTGGATGTAGCTGGTCTGATCGCCTGCTAGCCGGTTCCTCTTAGTAATGCTGGGGAGCGGACGTATGAGGGGCCTTGTTGCTTGTTGCAACCTTGTTACTCTGCATCGGCCTTTCTTCATGGATTCTATGAAATGGGTTGAGTCAGAGGTTACAAACTCCTGATCATCGCTTTGCATGTTCTTAGGAGAAATTTTATTTTGCTGTTGTGTTACGCACATCTTTGGCTTATTGAGCCTGAAGTGCCCTGGGACTTAGGTCTTTTCACTGGGGTCCAGCAGGAGTTCATTGATCACAGCTCCACCTTAGCCTATAAGGTGAAGCCTAGACGGCGTAGCCTACATGAAATAGAACGATAGCCATGACATTATAACTCTAGTTCTATGATTGTAGGCGTAGCCGTCTAGTTTCCCACCTGCTGTTCCTTCCAATTGCTGAAAGAACAGCGAGGAGGACGCCGGTAAACATTTCCTCCCTAATTGGGAGTGGTGGTGGCTCGAGGCTGCCCGCCAGCTCCGTGCTGCAGGTTGCCAAAGTGCTGCGATCTGCGTGGCTGGACCTCGGGACACCTGGACCTCGGGACACCTGGATCTGCCGGACTATCTCCTCCAGATTGTGAATGTGCTCTGGGGTAGCTGTGCCCCCGTGCGCCCTGGTGCCTGTCCGTCTAGCCTGAGCCTGAAGGCGCTCGCTCCTCATCCGTCACGTCGGGTAGACGGCTGCTGCGACTCTGCATCGCGGGGCTGTCCTCCTCTGACAGCTCCTCCCATTCCTCCGCTGAAACTGCGGCCTGCAGGCGAGGGGAGGATGACTGCCGGCCTTGAATCTGGTCGTCTGCCGTGCAGGATGAAGGAGGTTTTTCCCAGACAAATCCGTTGAGGTGCTTATGGTTGAGGTGTGCGTGAAGGCTTGTTGTTGTTCTGCTGACACACACAGCTGGCTCTGCATCTACAGGCTCCTTATCCGGGGACCACGGAAAAACACATCTGTCGGTTGTAGGGTGTCTCGCAAGAACTGAATCAGCATGCTGCATTTGAAGAGCTTGATTTCAACCAAGTGTGGAGTTTTGCATGTAGGGAATGAGAGGTTTTGGAAGCACAAACAGAAAGTAACAGTTAATAATACAAATGGTTGATCTCACTTACACATCTAACAGTGAATAACTTTATTATTTATTATTATTATTATTTATTATTATTTATTATTTTATTTTTATTTACTTTTTATTTACATATTTTTACTTTGCAGTGTTCCTATTACTGGTAATAAACATTTCTAATTCTTATCTATTTCTATCCTCTTCTATACTGGAGGAATCCAGCTATACAGCTATTATATTATATATATATATATATATACATCCCCCTTGTATAAGCACGAACACGGTATTCTCCCATTAGTAGCGAGCAATACCATCTTAGACGAGGCTGGCGTTACCTACCACTACCGCAGTGGTGTATACAGTATCATTTACCGCCACAACACAGAGGGTTAATTACTCTTGTAATGGATTGCATTAAAAAACAATTACCACATTTCTAACTCGTGAATATGTACTCAACCCGTCCCAAGAGGAACAAAAACATTGTCGCTTATGAGCTGTGCCAAGATTGCGGCTCTGCCGTCCCACACGCCCCTGCTGTTCAGGGCTTCACGGTGCATACCACCAGACCTGGGAAAAGACCCAGGAGAATCGCTGTACTCCTTTAGAGATCATGGTGATGATCATTTGATAGAAAGGTGGCACATCGTTGAAAGGTTGTTCATCACGTAAAGGTGGTAAAAGTCTGTTCTGGCGCCCCCTTGTGGAATAGCTCCACCCAGGGTATGGTGTCCTGGACACAGCGCCCCCCTGTGGACCGCCCAGGGTATGGTGTCCTGGACTCAGCGCCCCCTTTGGACCGCCCAGGGTATGGTGTCCTGGACTCAGCGCCCCCCTGTGGACCGCCCAGGGTATGGTGTCCTGGACTCAGCGCCCCCCTTTGGACCGCCCAGGGTATGGTGTCCTGGACTCAGTGGTTCTCAGAGGCCCATGCTTGGATTCTCACTGTGTGGAACAAACATGACAATGACCCTTGACCTGAATTGCACGTAGGTTTGAATGATGTGGGGTTGTGTGTGACCCTGCAATGTTGACTGCCTTCCATCCTCTTTTTGATTGTCCTACCTGCATCCACCGCATCTTCCCCTATCATGTCTCTTTCTTTTTTAATCTTTACAATTATTTTTTGTCTTCCTTTGTTAACATACAGTATCCTCAGAACTTGTATCCTTGCAACTTACTTTTTTCACATCCCCATTCATCTCTGTTGTTTTCTCCGTTGTTTTTCCCCGTCAGAACCCCAATGCCCACCCAAAGCCCACGTCCTCCGACCTGGCTGGCTTCTGGGACATGCTGCAGCTCTCCATTGAGAACATCAGCCTTAAGTTTGATGAGTTGCTCCAGATCAGGGCTAACAACTGGAGGCCTTTGGACCCGCCCGAGAGGAAGGTATGAGCATGTCTGGACGGATGGCCAGCTGACCTTATTTGATGCATTTATAAACTTCAGCAGTATTTCTCTAACGACAATAATGACAATCTAATAATGGATGGGTCTGGAATAGGGGATGTGTTGAATCTTTTTGAACCAATGGCATTTATGGCACCTCACATCATATTTTATAATAAATTATAATTCTAATTATTTTCAGGCCAAAATTAAATATATATATTTTTTATAAATCCAATCCGTCATTCACTCAAGGTTTCTATTTTCTTTTTCCAGCCACTGTTTATGTGCAGATGATGTTGTTGATAGTCTTAGTAGTAGGAGTAGTATTATAAGCAGTAGCAGCAGCAGTAGTAGTCATGGTAGGATTGACAAGTAATAATGGTCACACAAGAAAGAAAATACCATAAATAAAAAATAAAAACTTTTACTTTTCCTACGTCCTGATTTATTAGCCAGATTTCATGAAGAACATGTAAGGGATAAAGTATAGAACGCCAAAGACATGACGTCGCTTAGCAACTGAATACACTGAGGTTGATAAGTTACCGGACTACTTGCGGAGTGATATGAAAGATGTGAATCAGAGGCAAAAAATGGGTGACAGTGTTCAACTACGCTTAGCAACGCTCAAATATTCACAAATAAATAATTATTAACAAATAATTGACCGGTGAACATTGAGAAGGCCCATGCAATTGAACAGAGCGGTCTACAGCATTAAGAAGAGCCGTGGAATACTGAAAAATATTACAAACTGAAATGTTGCAACAGAAATGTAGTTTGAGTGGGATGGGGTAGGTAGAGTACTAGTCTCTGGCCATGCACATTTTCTCTATCTCACTCACCAAGTTGACTTCTGCGTTCGGCTATCTGTACCCCAACACACATGACATGAGCCCACATAGTGGTCGCTGCATTCCACCACATCAGCTGCTGCTAACAGAAAACACCTGCAGAAGACCAACTCACACAAAGTACCCCATCTACCTCATTTGTCCTGAAATGTGTTGACTCTCACTGCCTTCCACTCCCTGACCAGGAGATATGGCGCCCGCCACCCGTCCAGAAGAAGCCTCCAAAGGGGCCCCAGCACCACCACCCGCCCCTGGCCAGAGACCGGTCCCTGGAGAGCTCGGAGAAGCAGAAGCAGGAGGCACGGAAGCGCCTTATGGCCGTCAAGCGGGCGGCCTCCGTGAGGCAGAACTCAGCGACTGAGAGCGCCGACAGCATCGAGATCTACATCCCCGAGGCACAGACTAGACTATGAGGAGAGGACCTCCGTGCTGTCACTCACACACAGGCCTCAGTTCCACCCACACTACAGTGGCACGTGATCGGCCACGCTAGTTCAGAACACAGGCCTCACATCCAGACGCTTACACTTAAATCCTAATTGAACGTTTTTGAAACCTGGTCATTTTTTCTAACAGTTAACAGTTTCTAACAGTTACGGCTATTATGTATTATCAGATCACAAAGGTAAAATATAAACAAGTGGAATTGAGGCCACACTTTTCTGGAACATGCCTCTGCATATGCAAACTTTGCATACTGCATACACATGTTTCAGCCTTTACACAAACAAATCTAAGGATTACATTGCATAAATAACATAAACACTATGACTACAGACTACACACACCGAAAGGAAAAAACATCTTAAATATGGACCAGCAGTTACACTGGTCCACACACGTAAACACCACCTGTACACTAAATAGCTATCGTTTTAGAGCCATATGAACACTATTAATATAGTGAAGAAAAAATAGAGGTAGATGTTTTTACAATTGATTCTTCTCTATATTTAAGTCTTAATCTCTTCCCACATTCTTCTCCTTCCCATAATGTCCTTAAAAAAAACGTTCCTAACATTTTCCTTACATTACGCTTTCTTAACATTCCCATTGTTACCCTCACCATATATTATTGAAAGTCATAGATCATTTTGAATGTTCAGTTACAATAAACAAAAGTTCAGTTTTGTAAATGTAATTTATTGGCGTTTCTTTATCTCAGTAATTTGGCTAAATACTAGGTTGCACACGAGCAATAGTAATTGACCATGAGATGGGACTGACTCTGTGGGACTGATAGGATCTTATATCGATTAGCAAAAGGGAGTGAATGATGTGGATGTGGTTTTCCTACAGTTTGTTAATGGTTGGCTGGTCTGTCAGCGTTGTACCACTACACTGATTGACTCATTAACTAGTATGCCATCAATTGTTTTTATATTAATTATGGTTTACTATATATGGCCTGGTCTGCTTCCTCGAAATGACACTTGTTACATATAGTTTTGGTTCTAATCTTTTTTGTTTGAGTATTGTTTGTGTATCTATAACGGTGTCTTTTTTTACAGGATATTGTGAAAAGTGGATGCCTTTGGTTTAAATATGAAACAAATCAAAAAACATCAGCAATAGGGGTGAGCTAAGCAGATTCAATGATGTGTATACAAAAATATTGTTCAGTTGCTTTTAAAGACGAGTCCTTTGTGCATGAATATGTTAATACGTGTAGATAGGGTGATAATGTTACTTAGAATCGTGTTACCCATGGTAAAAACAATGAAAATAAAGGGGACAATGAGCCATAAGTCTTAGTCTGAAATATCACTATCAATTATACGGACATAAACAAATGCCCTAAAAACGTCTCAGTAAAAACTGAAGTTGATTCAGCAGAGGCAGCCGCTGAATACTCGACATGTGTTTTCCTTTGTGCCAGCCGCATTCCACATCTCTTGAGGCATGGGAGGTTGACCTAGAGAAATGTATACACACATACATACAGACAGGCCTACTCTTAACAAAAATTTATAGAAATCATTAATCAACTGTTAGACCCAATGGAATACCATTCATCCATCAGAGAATTTATTACATTTTAAATTAATACGATTCAAATTTGACACCATGCAGAAGAAATTTGGTAAATTCCTGTTTAATTCTTTCTGAACAACGCTTGCGTAAGTGCTTACCAAATTGCTTTGGTAGATTATTAAACTTCAGAGCACTCTTCTCATTACATTTATTTGAATTGAAGCCTCAGCCTGAATTTCCGAACCCACTTTGAATTGTGCGGTATGAGGAATGGGAAATGGAGAAAGGCTGTGCAGTGGGTCTCCTTTGTCCCTTGAACCCAACAAGCCTGCCTCCACCAACGGGAGGAAATCTTTGAGGAGATTCAAGAGGCCTTTCAGAGTACTGTTAAAAACCACCACCAGACATCCATGTAGGCAGTGAGGGAGCTAGAACCAACAGACCCGGGCGGTGAGCAGCGCCTCATGGTCCGGCTGCTGACCTCTGAATACTACAGCAATGGGACAAGGGGAGCGACCTGGAGGTCCAAGTCATCAAACCTGACTGGGCTACTGGTCTCCACTTGTGCATTAGTCAAATGAAACATCACAGAGAACCAGACACAGAGTGCATAATGAAGTGGTTCACTGAGGGCAACTAGGAATAGAGAACGGCCTACAAGAAGGTTAAGAAGACCGGGAACAAGCAGGCAAGGGCGGGGTAACAGGCGGACAGTGAGGGGGCGGTAACGGTGCAATCAGGCTGTAATCAAAAGAAGATGCAGTTCCTTTCGCCTCCATGGGGGGGCAGCAGCGAGCACGCAGCGAGACTGTTCTCAAAAAGCTCTTCAGGGTCCAGAGTTGCATTTTTCTTTTTATCTTAGCTCAGTAATCACTTCTGAAGTTAAAAATGATTGTGATAATATAATTAATCATCTGCTGATATAATTCAGTTTTTGTCATTTGACAATATCCATATAATAGATATTGTCAAACGACTAAAACAGAATTATTATTATCTACTATATGGATAGCAAACATGCATAAAGGTCCTTTTACATTAAACGCGACTGTTTGGTGGTCTGTTCATGACTACGGGTCCGGGCTTTGGAGAACATGAGGGTAAGGGTTATTCACACCGTTATGTTCTCCTGGACTTTCTGGAGAACATAACGGTGTGAACGGTGTTTTTACTTATTTTACTTATTCAAAGTAAAATAATAATCCCCCTCATCCGCCAACAGCCATCGCTACACTATTTTACACCTGGACTAATATGTCAAACTCCATGATAATTAAATCCACACGAGGACATATGATATGTCCTCGTCCTCCATCTCGTCTTCTTCACGGCGTTATAACCCATTTGGTTTGTCACAAAATAGTTTCCTCTTCTTGACGGGTTGTGTGGTTGAAGGACCTCGACCCTCCTGGATCCGCACTGATCTGTGACTCAACATGCACTGTGGACCCACAGCATGGAGCCTCTACACGCACCAGGGACCCAGCAGAGAGGAGACCCAACAGAGAGGAGACCCGCAGCAACCTGCGGGGATGCTGAGCCCCCTTACCACTGAGCCCCTTTACCACTGGGCTGAGCCCCTTTACCACTGGGCTGAGCCCCTTTACCACTGAGCCCCTTTACCACTGAGCCCCTTTACCACTGGGCTGAGCCCCTTTACCACTGGGCTGATCCCCTTTACCACTGGGCTGAGCCCCTTTACCACTGAGCCCCTTTACCACTAAGCCCCTTTACCACTGGGCTGAGCCCCTTTACCACTGAGCTGAGCCCCTTTACCACTGAGCCCCTTTACCACTAGGTTGAGCCCCTTTACCACTGAGCTGAGCCCCTTTACCACTAAGCCCCTTTACCACTGGGCTGAGCCCCTTTACCACTGGGATGAGCCCCTTTACGACTGGGCTGAGCCCCTTTACCACTGGGTTGAGCCCCTTTACCACTGAGCCCCTTTACCACTCAGCCCCTTTACCACTGAGCCCCTTCTGGGACCCCAGAGGACCGCTGGGCAGAGGACAGAGGACCACTGGGCTGCAGACAGAGGACAACTGCAGACAGAGGACCACTGGGCTGCAGACAGAGGACCACTAGGCTGCAGACAGAGGACCACTGGGGTGCAGACAGAGGACCACTGGGCTGCAGACAGAGGGCCACTGGGCGGGTGGTTAGGTTTGGTTGGTCAGGTCCGGTCTCTGAAGGAGAAAGTAGCTGAAAGGCCAGGGTCCGTCAGAATCAGAAGCTCTCTTCAGCCTCTTGGTCGTGAGGTCCTCACTGAGAACCCTTGGCCCCTGTGTGTGGAAGCACCGGGAACCGGTCCCTTCCCTTGCCCTGTAAACAGGGACACATGATATTCACATCTTATTCACATAGGATGTTATTCATATGCATCATGTGAGGGATACTGTATAGAACGCCGGTCATTATCGGGAAAATAAGCCCCGACAGGGCGAACCGGACAACGGCACGAAGCGGAGGCCCTGAAGGGGCTTATTTCCCGATAATGACCGGCGACGTTTGATACATTATCCCGTTTATTACACGGCTAATTGCCAAAATGAAAAAATAACTTCACGCTGGGTGTCTTTTTACAATTTATTTGTTACCAGCATTCGTAGTGTTGTTCTATTTCATGTAGGCTACTAGTTGCTCATTGTACGTTCCTGACGCCCTGTTGCTTCGGCCTGCCCTGCAGCAGTATTCTCCGCCTGCAGATGAGCAATTCCTCACTCCGCTCCTCTGGGTGGGGGGGCCGTGTTGCTTGCAGCAGTTGGCTGCTTGGGTTTTTCCTAGCTCCGCCCCCAGTGGCGGACGTAGGAGAAGCTTTGTTGCTCTGCGTCGCCCTTTATTCATATATTCTATGAAATGGGGTTGAGTCAGAAGTCTAGTTATTTATAGAGCCGCTGTGTTCTGCACCCCCTCGGCCTATTGAGCTCGGTCCCCGCTGAGAGCATGACTCTGCAGCGGAGGTGGCTGTCTCTGGAGAGATGAGTTCTGGTTCTTGCGTCTTCAACAAATCGGTTGTCATGCAGAAAAATGCTCATCACCAGAGTGTTGCTCTGACAGAGTGAGAGCTGTGTGAGAGGGGGCCCTTGGTTCACATACCTGGATCTCAAGGATGTTTTTCCTCCCCGTTCTTATTCTCAAGGCTCAAGGAGATTTCCCTGTGTCACCTTCATGAGCTTGGCGTGTGTCTGACAGCGACTGCCCTCCACTTACTGGGGGGGTTGTGCTGGTGCCACTCAGGCATCATGGGATAAAGATATTGTTTTGTATCTCAACGACCTGCTTGTCCTGAGCCTCAGAGGAATGGACGTGACACCATGACGGTGATCAACGGCTGCTCGGTCTTCCTTGGGTTTAGCCATCAGCTGGGAGGAGCTCACCGCTGTCTGTGGGAGTTTCCCTAGACTCTGCCACGATGACAGCGAGCCTCGAGTTGGCGGCCTGGGTTTTTTCCTAGCTCCGCCCCCAGTGGCAGCGGACGTAGGAGCAGCCTTGTTGTTCTGCATCGCTCGGTTTTCATAGATTATGAATTACGGGTTGAGTCAGAAATTACAGATTCGCTTTATTCTCTTCTATCCTCGCTCTGCGTGCGCTTGGGAGAATTTGGGGTTCTTGAGTCTGATGTGCCCTGTGACTTAGGTCTTGTGACTGGGGTCCAGCAGGAGTTCATTGATCGGGCTCCGCTCGCAGGCGAAGCCTAGATGGCGTAGCCGTCATAAAATAGAACGATAGCCATGACATTATAACTCTAGTTCTATGATTGTAGGCGTAGCCATCTGGTTTCCCACCTGCTGTTCCCTCCAATTGCTGAAAGAACAGCGTGGAGGACGGACGCTGCTCTGCGCCGCTTTGTATACACGGTGCCGTGGGGATGTGGGCGGTGCCCACGTTGATTGGTGCATGGCTGAAATTTTCAGTGCGTGCAAGCACAACAATGCAATCATAGACCTAGAGTTATCATAACATAACTATCGATCAGCAGAGAAATAGTCCACCAAAGACGTTGACGTCGCTTAGCAACCGAATCCTCTGGGGTTGATAAGTCACCGGACTACTTGCTGAGTGATACGAGAGACGTGAAAAAATCCACCTTCCTTGACAGCGGTCATTATCTGCTTAGCAATGGTCATTATCGAATGATAATTCACCACCGGAAGTGGGGAAGGCCCATGCAAGTGAACGGAGCGCTCCACAGCACTGAGGAGAGCCGTGTGGTAAATGAATATAATAATCCATTCATCAAGAAGTTGTGCCAGCAGAGCTCACACGCGATAAGAACTCAGCCAGAACTCCCTGTCCAGCTGTTCTCCTCCTGGTCCTGAGGACGGTGAGCTCCTCCTGAGGAGGGTGAGCTCCTCCTGGTCCTGAGGAGGGTGAGCTCCTCCTGGTCCTGAGGACAGTGAGCTCCTCCTGAGGAGGGTGAGCTCCTCCTGGTCCTGAGGACGGTGAGCTCCTCCTGAGGAGGGGGAGCTCCTCCTGGTCCTGAGGACGGTGAGCTCCTCCTGAGGAGGGTGAGCTCCTCCTGGTCCTGAGGAGGGGGAGCTCCTCCTGGTCCTGAGGAGGGTGAGCTCCTCCTGAGGAGGGTGAGCTCCTCCTGAGGAGGGGGAGCTCCTCCTGAGGAGGGTGAGCTCCTCCTGAGGAGGGTGAGCTCCTCCTGGTCCTGAGGAGGGGGAGCTCCTCCTGGTCCTGAGGACGGTGAGCTCCTCCTGAGGAGGGGGAGCTCCTCCTGGTCCTGAGGAGGGGGAGCTCCTCCTGAGGACGGTGAGCTCCTCCTGAGGAGGGTGAGCTCCTCCAGCCCAGCTAATACAAGAAACAAGTATTCACCTTCACTCATTTTGTAATGAACAACAATTCATGACAACATGAGAACGTAGACGCTGCTACTGCTGCTGCTACTGCTGCTGCTGCTGCTGCTGCTGCTGCTGGAATTACATCTGAGTAACTTGAGTTGTTAGGATTAGGGTTAGTCTAACTAACCCTGGCTCTATCCTTTCTGGCCTGGTGTCTGTTTGTACTATACTGTCTGTTATATAGAGAGTAGGCCTGGTGTCTGTTTATATACTGTCTGTTATATAGAGAGTATGCCTGTTTATATACTGTCTGTTATATAGAGAGTAGGCCTGGTGTCTGTTTATATACTGTCTGTTATATAGAGAGTATGCCTGGTGTCTGTTTATATACTGTCTGTTATATAGAGAGTAGGCCTGGTGTCTGTTTATATACTGTCTGTTATATAGAGAGTAGGCCTGGTGTCTCTTTATCCTGTTTACTGTCTGTTTAATAAAGTGGAGGCCTGTAGAGTTTCGGTAGGCTACTATATACTGTCTGTTTTTAATGTGTGGTCAGATTGCAGAGGACCAGTTTCCCTTGATGTCTTTATAATGGACCCGTTTTTGTATCGTATCTTAAAGTATTTATAGCTCCTTAACAACATTGTATCCTCACACATTTATTGCTCTTTCTTGTTTCAAGACTTTGGTCGTAGTCGAGATATATTGAATGTAATCAATAGAATTGACTGTAATCTTACTTTTGTCCATGAGATGGCGTCGAATTATTGAAGGCAAATGTGCCTGTAGTTCATCACGGTCCGTGGTTTTATTTCTGACCATATTAATATATATATTTAGCGGTTGAAGGTTGTTTGTCTGCTAAGCCTACTAAACATGGGTCTATTAGGCTAATAGTGGCTCATTATAAAAATGTTACATCACATGTCACAAACTTTGGATTTCTAAGTAGCCTCGGGCTAATCTCATATCACAATTTGGATTATTAAACGCAGAAGTTACAAATGTGTGTGTCTGCGTAGGAGTTGACCGTGTGGATTATAGGGTAGACTGCGTGGTTTCCCCGCAGGACGCCCCATCCTAATCTGTCCAATCCCCCCTGAGCCATACAGCCCCAGGCACATCAACTCTTCATTTAACCTCAGCGTTTCCATACAGCGATCCAGATTAGTCCTTTGCGTTTCCCTCCTCCCAATGTCTTTTGAGGATTAGGGCGACAATTTCTGCTAATTTGGGTTTAATAATAATAAAAGGACATTATGTTTGAGGGGCACCGACCCTCTCATGGTGGATTAAAACCCTCACATTTTAACAGATCTAATTAAGAGCTTGAACAACTCCAACCCAGAGTGTGGGTTGGGTTT
This sequence comes from Trisopterus minutus, assembly GCA_027122715.1. Classification (NCBI taxonomy): domain Eukaryota; kingdom Metazoa; phylum Chordata; class Actinopteri; order Gadiformes; family Gadidae; genus Trisopterus; species Trisopterus minutus. Next base: position 18,253,234 of record JAOPUD010000154.1, on the reverse strand, counting down.
ATGAAGCGGACGTGTGTTCCGCTGGGGCTGCTGCCCGGCGGAACACACTGGACCCAGAACGCGCTCCTCCTCAGCGTCAGCTGCTCGGTAACGACCCTGTAGGACAAACATCCACAGACTCACGCGCTGTGTCATGCTGTGTGTTTCTATGTGATGATATCTATGATATAATATGACGCAGCGCGGGTTGATGGCTGTGTGGGAGCGGGCCCTGCAGTCCGGCGGACATGTGCTCTGGTTCCCAGGCCCCCTGCTGGGTGCAGTGACGTCATACTCACCCATGAGCTCAGCTCTCAGGAGGCGAAAGCAAACCCGTTTTATTTGTTAATTCATTGCATTGCATCCTAGCTTATAGCATCATTTAAACATGAATCAATCGATTTTCAGACAGGCTTATTGTCATTTTAAGGTTGAAGGTTATCTTAAAGGTTTTCGGGTATTGTATTCAAATCATTTTCCTATAACGTAAACATGGAAGGCGTATGAAATCAAATGGTCGTCGGTCTCCATAATAACATAAAATATAGGCCCTACATATGATAGTAGGTACCTACAGGCGATCTCCTTCATGGAGAAGGTGAAGACTAATGTTGCTATCCAAATCATCGGATTTATGGGCGTTTTAAGTAGGCCTAGTTAACAAGGATATAGGCCTATAGTAAATCCGTTTAATTTGTCTTTTAGTTATCCTGTCCGTTAATCCCCAGTAATCACAGATCATGGGGATTACTAGGGATTATCTCCAATGCAACACTCAGACTCTGCATTCACTTTCCTTCTGCCTTCCGTTTCCTAAGTGTAGAACATTGTTGGATTTCCACAGCGATCCTTCAACAACATTAGCCAATTTATTCATCAACAAGTTCGACTATATTGCCCGAGTCTATTGCAATTTTATTTCCTCCAACGCTCCGTGACCGATCCGTCCATTCAGAGGCCGCTGCGCTCCGCGCGTCACGGGGACCGCGTGTCTCCATTCCCAAGCAGCCCCTCGCTCTGCAGCTTGTTGGCCTGGAGGGCAACAGGCAACAATGTCTCACGTCTGCATTTTGAATTTAACATAAAGTGGTCACGGGCCGGTCTTTATCGCGGAGGGAGTGAATGAGGAGTGAATGAGGAGCGGAGGGAGTGAATGAGGAGTGAATGAGGAGCCATTCAGTCGTCAGGTAGCTGCAGCAGTTGGAAACACACGACACGGACGCGGTTTTTTGCAAACCGCAGTTTCACAAAATAAAGATAGATACAAGTCTTCATATGCTAAATTGAATTGTGGAAAATGAATTGCTTATATATAACCTTTCCACTGATATGACATGGATGCATTCTCTATTTTTAAAAAAGGTTCCCCTGTTAACTCCATATTTCCATTCCCCCTAAATGACAATGAAATGAAAGTGTACAGGGAACAACATTTAGTCTACATATCACTGTTTCTGAAGAGCGTCTCGCTGCAGATCCTGTGGGAGGGCAGGCCCGCTGGGCGGTGTCAGCGGAACAGCGGTGGCGGTAGAGCAGAAGCCCTCATTTATAACGCGACGTGTTGCACATAAAGGCGTGAGGGGCGCAAGTGGTGTCCTTCCCACGGCCTGCCCCGTGCTGCAGCTATCTATACAAAGTGAGCCCCTTCATTCACTCAATGAATAGTCATTCAGAGTCAATAGATGTTTACTTACAGACCCTCGACCAGTTGGTCGCCTCGTTTGCATTTCAGGTACCGGGAGCGTTAATTTGTCGCATAAGGGTGTCAGGGAGACGTAGGGCCCTGGGCCACCACTGTGCTTTTATCCGTCGACCAGTTCCCCCTGTAAGAGCACTGGCTGTCACAAGTGCGCTGGACCTGGTGGTAGGGCGGGCACCACTTATGAGCTGAATAAATGACCAGAGAAATGCACCTCACCGCTTTGTGTCGACAGTAAAGCAGGGTTAGGCCTACACCGAATGACACAAGGAACTGCTTTCCCATGCTTTAACAACACAATGCATGACCATTATTAGGTGAGTGCTGCACGCATCGGTCGACTGTTGTTCTTTTTAAGTTGTTCATTCACAGCATTTATTATGCTCTACAAATTTTGGGACCATACTCCTTCAACAATGTTTCACCTTGAGGCTCAATTCCAATTTTAAAATGTTCAAATGAGCTTTGAATCTATTCAAATACTTAAAATATTTTAAACTTTTTACGATATTCTACTTTTAGAATATATATTTTTTACAATGGTAGTTAATGGGAGCACATTCTCTTGACACTTCTCAGACTTCATAACATGGTCAGCTTTTAACCATTGACCTTCGTTCAAACATTTAACAAATCATCACACGTGTATCTTCAATTAGAAAAGGATGTGGACAACATTCATAGCCTGTTTGCTTCTAAACCACATTTTATGTTACACTTGTTTATGTTTATGTTATGTCACTTTATGTTACACTTGTTTATGTTTATGTTATGTCACTTTATGTTACACGCGCTTCATTACCTCCCTGGTCTCGAGCCGAGCCCCTCCCACGTGACGCTTAGCCCAGGGCGGCTAGCGCGAAGCTAACGCACAACAACGTCAATATTTAACCTAGAAACACAAAGTCAAGCTTAAACGGTTACGTTATTTATTGTTACACTGGTGCTAATGATTAATCGATTAGACGTATGATTGTTCTATAGGCCTATCAGGTGTTTGTATACAGCTAGGGGCTAGGTGCTTGTGTGGATTAGATATAAGTTAAGAAGCTACATGCTAACAACAACAACAACAACAACAACAACAACAACATTGTTGTACATTCACGTCCACAAACATATGAAAGCTGAGACCAAACGAGTCCAACGTTATAAGCCTTATCATTTTTTGAGCCTATTTCGATGAACTAGATGTGAAGGAATAAGGACAGAAGCTATTTTATCTGAAATGCATTCAGTTCACATCATCACATCGGCTTTTTGTTAAACCCTTCACTTGATTCAAGCCATTAAACATTGCTTTAGCCTTCAAGGCTTTACTAGACCTCACTGCACTAGACTTCACTGCACTAGACCTCACTGCACTAGACTTCACTGCACTAGACCTCACTTTACTAGACCTCACTGCACTAGACCTCACTTTACTAGACCTCACTGCACTAGACCTCACTGCACTAGACCTCACTGCACTAGACCTCACTGCACTAGACCTCACTTTACTAGACCTCACTGCACTAGACCTCACTTTACTAGACCTCACTGCACTAGACCTC
>JAOPUD010000154.1:18201596-18215495 GCA_027122715.1 Trisopterus minutus | reverse complement strand
TGCTGAGATTCCGATTGGCCCAGAGAAATGTCAATTATAAGAATTATCCAATAATGTTTCGCAATTCTGGCCTGCATTCCCCCCCACCCCCCCCAAAAGAAAACTACGGTTCTACACGATTCACGTGAATGAGCCAATTGACCAAGAAAATGGCGATTGTTGCCGAAAAGCGACAAGTTTGCAGGTTTGATGAAACTTGTTGTGCAGTAGGCGTCTTTCTCTCCATTCCTCAGTTTGTTTATTGAAAGCGTACTGTTGTGTAGCATCGCAGAGCTTTGACCTTCTATACGGCCACATCTGTAGCGCATCAAGAAAAACACGTCAATTCACAATTCAAATATAATATAATATATATATGGATATATATAATAGTCAGGCTTAACAAGGGCCTGGTGACCCTCATTGTGTATGTACAACTAATCAGACTAAACCTATTGCATTTGGAGCAATTGTCAGAAATGTCGACTAAAGTCTGTCCATGTCCTGTGCATCCAACCAGCCTATTAGAGATATATCCAATTCATCTCCATCAAAGCTTTCGGAGTTGGATCTGTGAGAAATGGAAAATTTCACAACTAGCCTTGGCCTTTTTCAGCTTGGATTAAAGCGGCCAACAAACCGCTCCAGAACCTTAACGGCTGAGCGGAGAGGGACACCTCTGTATGTGCAGTCCATTTCTGTTCTGCTCTCTTTCTGTCATATGTCCTTAGACCTTCAAATCTGTTGAGGCGGGCCAGTCCAGCGTCCTATAATCAAGGTCAATTAGACCACGCAGTCCATTTCCAGCTAACATTAACCATTTATGAGAGAAATGGAGTCTCTACGTGAAAGATTTTGGAAGGAGTACGGCCCCAAAATGTGTAGAGAATAATAAAGAAAGAAAAAGGAAGAAGAAAGCCTAAGAAGAACAATAGGTGAGCGCTGCATGCAGCACTCACCTGATAAGGAATGACATTTCAATGGGATTATAGAGGAAGATTGACAGCTATGGGAAACAGATTTAAAGCAGAACAATTAAATATTCTTAACTTTAAGCAGTTTGCCATAACGAGGTTGGACTTGGACCAAGACTGGATCCGAAAGCCACTGACTTCCTCTGCACCACTTGTGATATTGAAGTTTAGCTTTCAAGGTGTTCAAAACTTGTTTCAACCAACCAAACCGTTTCATAAAATGAATCGGGGAAAAAAGGATAAGATCAACGTGGCTCATGCCCTAATCTGAAATGCTATGTTATGGAGCATGTAGAGGAGCAGGAGAACACTGGTACATCATTTCATTGTTTCATGTGGGCTAATTAAGGAGACTGAACTGTCTGAATTTCAACAAAAACCAATATTCTGTGATAGCCCCATATCAGCTAATAACACCAATCAACCTATCTTCAACCAATAATTCATTACGGCACTACATCTGCATGGTTGTTGTACATGACCTATACTTTTATGCTGTACTTGACAGCAGTCAAAAACATTCCTGTGTGACTTCACACAGTGAGATGATGGCAAGATGAGTTTTCTTAAAGAAATATGAATTAAAGTGTTAACTTCCTATGATATTTCGTTGGGTCATCTAAATGAACAAATCTACAATGTGATGTGTGTTTTCTCCGTACCAACCTTGTTCTGCTTGTGTTCCATGATCTTGCGATAGGAAGGCTGCTTGGGCAGAAGCTTTCCCCCAGCGCTCTCCAGGATGGCCTTCATGGTGCCCAGGCTGGGGCAGATCCCTGGGGTGATGTAGAAGTACTTCCCCTACGACCACAGGGAACAAACTAACTTAATGAAATGTAGAATCACAAATCACGTACCCATTCAAATGAAAAGGGAAAGCGACATTTGCACAAGCCACTAATACGATGTAGAATAATTTATAATATAGTAACATCATTTTTAAGGAATTATTAATGTTCAAGGAATAATTAACCCAAAATTCTAACAATTATGGGAGGGAAAAATTATAAGCATGTCAAAAAATAACTTTTCGGCTGGCCAGCCTCTGAGTACCAGCCCAGCTAAAACAGCAACGCTAGCAGTTTCACATTTTCAGAAGACGGAGATGGTGCATCGAACATAGAATCCAAATGACAGACAAACCAATGGAGGCTATTGGAATAGTCATGACAAACTCATTTTATTAAATTAAGTTCTTAGTATAACAAATTCTTAGTAGACAGTGACATGATCACTTCTAGTGACAGTATACTGCGTGACACACAAATCACCACGATCAATAGAGATGACAGCAGCTAGCACTTGGAATGCTAAGCTAGCACTTGGCATTGTTTAGATTTTAACACCTTTTAATGAGTCAAAGAAAACCAACCTTAAAAAGTGGTGTAGTGTGGGCTCTCTTCAGGGAATCATCCAAACTGAAGTCAAACAGCAACTCGGCCTCCGCATCCCTTAGTATGTAGCTCTGCTCGTCTAGAGTACAAAAACCATTCAGACATCAATAACCAGGACATAAGGAGTACATAACGGCATTAGCATACCATGAATGTGTAGTTATTGTTTATGGGGTATATAGCAGTGAGGTGAGTGATATGCACATTTTTTATTTCACATAATTCAAGTTACACAACCAATGTTGATTTTAAAGTTCCCATGACATGCGGGCTAATCCCACCACACCTGGTGGCATGTCATGGGACCTTCAAGAAATGAACAAGCACATTTTTGACATCAAATTACATTGAAAGTGAACTTTTCAATTCCTAAAATTACACGTATACAAAAAGCCACACTTGCCGACAAACTTCTGACTCCTCCAGCTTTCTTCCAACCATTCTGGTTTAACAATATGCTTGACCACAGACATGGATGCTAGGAACTTGACAGTGCGCGTCACCCGGGCAGCGACCAGGTGGGTGGGTTTATGGACACTGTCGGAGAGCTCACCCCCCAAGGCGTGGACTCTCTGCAAGAGAGTGTACAGGTGAGCACCAACAGTGGCATTTCAAAAGGACACAAAGAATTAAGTTAATATAAGATTAAGCAATATGATAGAACTGGCAACATTTAAAGACTATGTTGAAATACAAAAGGACCATTCCAAGTTATACATATTGAGGGTGTACCCCCTAGAGTTTATCCAGACCCCTTAAATATACTCTGGGCTTGCTCTTTTTAGGACAAGTTTTTGTGGACAACATAAAAATCGTGTTAAAAGGGAAATTGAAACGTTACTGTACCTTAATGTACTGTTGCACCTGAATGGGCTCAAAACCTGTGAAAGTGACATGAGGCGTAGACTCTGGAGTGAGCTTCTGATTGGGTGATTGGATCTCCTCAAGCCTTAAAACAGATTTAAAAAAATAAGTTTTCAATATCGTTCTGAGTTGTATGTTTAAGGCAATAGTGAGTATGAATAGACACCAAGATAAAAAGAGGCTTTCCAACCGTGCTTTTTTGCTTGGTGGCTGGGAGTCAGTCAACCTCTGTTTTTGTAGCAGCTTGAGGCTCTGAAAAGCAAGCGGATATGCAGTTTGAGAACTCGTTAACCCTTTGGTTCTTGTGACTGGCTCATTGGTAAACAAGTAGCATGGTTCTAAAATCCTGCACCGCTAATCTAATGACTAACAGAAAAATGTTTGTATATAATAAGAAATATTAATATCATACACACAAAATGAATTTAAATAGACAAAAAGGGGCCACCAATTATAGACAACCTCAATGTTTCAGGTACTCGCATTTTAATTGGGGGTATGCTTAATCAGTCAATGATGAGTCATGATATAGGCCCTACATAGCCTGAGAACATAATGAATCATGTGCTCATGCTGATTTGCTCTGGCATACGCGTCCGGCACCTCTTCTGCTCAGGCATATTTCTAGCAGACCTGGCCTGGCTCGTACCAATTACCCTCGTTTATGAGCCAGGTTTAATGTGATGGCTAAACAGGAGTGCAACACGGGAGTGCCATCTTTAAACAAAGATGCAACTGACGTGAGAGCTTTGCTGCTCTGAGTTGTGGCAGGTCTTTCCAATTGTGTCCAGAGGCATTTTCGCCTGCGTCGTTGAAATCGAAAATGGTGTCAGACTAATTTGCATTTGCGAAATGGTCTGGTGAGGTCAGGCTAGTGCCAACAATGAGATACCCAAAACACTTTTGTTAGTATCCAAAAGAGCTGTCCGTGGATCACCATCATTGTATTCCACCTGATGGGAATCATCTATTGCCAATTGAGGCCATTGGCCAAATGCTAATCCTTACCTTCAAAGCCCTGCAGGGTGCTGCTGCTGCCTATATCCCTGACCTGCTCTGCCCCTACCACACTAGCACACCCAGGTCCTTCTGCCATACGGCTTTTAGGCCACCAGTTTTCTACGTTGCTGCAACTAACTTTTGGAACAATCAGCCTACTGATGACTCAAATCAGTCATATGGTGTTATTAAAAATACATTTAGTTTTATTCACTTGCCTCTGGCACTAAATGTAATGTTTTTTTTATATTTTTACAATTTAATTCCTGATTTTTGCATTTTGTGTTTGCACTTTATTTCCTGTTTTGATTGTTTCCGGAATTTGACTGCATGATTATTGTCTGTGTTTGCACAACATATTCAGTAGTGCACTTTGGTACACACTGTTTAGTTTTTTAAGGTTTATAAATAAAGTAAAAAACATCTGGTAGTAAGTATTGCACAGAATAAGGCCTGTCCTTAAAGAACCAAGCCTGATTTACCGCCAGTGCTTCTGCAGAGACTTTGACTGGAGTCCGCCAGGCACCTGCATCAAGAAAAAACGAATGATAATATCAACCACATACAAAAGTTCCATCACCGTAGACAAGCAGTCCATGGATAGTACACTACAAATATAATTTCTGCAAAGCAGCAGGATCTTTTTAATGAGGGAAAGCATTGAGACCAGGGGTCATAGTTCATAGTTGGAAAAGGTAACCTGACGTTGCCTTCTCATTTCTTTCACTTTTGTTCTTAATATTGCATAATTTATTTTCAACAAATACATGAATGCATACATACCCAGTAAATTATGTACAAGCAGTTGGTTAGGCACCAGTGGTTCAGCGTGGTTATAGTTAGAGTAGCGACTGTGCTGGATCTGCCTGAGAGCATCAAAGTTCCCCAGCAGGATGTCACAAAGCCACTGAGCGTTGACGCAGTGTATCTTCCACTCCTTGGCCTTCTCATACTTCAGTCCACTGGGGCTGGAGAGACAGAGATTTACATAGGGACAAGAGCGTATTAAAGAAAATAACCATAATGTACACTGTCCATTAACCTCTTCTTCCTGGGAGTGCCTGTAACTGGGCCCTGCCCCCTTCCAGTGAGAGACATAAGGCGTTAAAACATGTGAGAAAGCATTTGACACATCCTAGAAGATATTAGTCTATCATAGATGATATATTATTAAAATGATATGCATATACAAATATTAGTCTAGCATAACCATTGAAACCTAAATGAAACACAATTCCAAACCAAAACAAACGTAGGGATCGTACCGTTAGGCACTGAAACCCAGTATAACCCACTGTTGCATTTCATAATATGGCTAATGCTACAGACGTATAGTAGATTTTTTGCTATTTAAATGAGTTAGTTGTTTTATTGAAATGCTTGAACCAGTGAACGTGGTCATTTGTCTTATATGATGTCAACATAGCAATCTATGCTGTTTTAACACTGACGCTGACATAAGTTCAATAATTCCAACTTACACCAAAATATCGGCAAAATTCTACATCTTTTTTATTATCGAACCTCAAAAAAACCTCCAAAACAAGGATGCATTAAACAACGTTCCAAATGCACACCAAGACAAACCAATTTATCATAATTCCTTCATCTGCAAACTGCCATTCATTACGCTAGTTTAAACTTGGATTAAAAAGGGAAACTCAATTATTATTGAATCCTCTAAATACCAAATGATATTTTTATGAAAATAAGCTCATCTTAACTAGCCTTATGAGGTTGAGAGTTGTATCCATCTTTCTTTTTCAGTAGCGCAATGATTATAACTAGAAAAAGCTGCATATTGGCGTCGTAACTGACGTAATAGTTTTGAGATCTTTTTTACTTTTACAATCATTTTTTGGTGCTTGATGTAAAGGGACATTAATATGATATTCTAAGCACAGACAGACAGAAACAATTAGTGTGACCAACTGCCCGGTTAACTTACTCTTTGCAGACGAGGACCGTGTTGCTGCGGCAAAGGTAACCAGTATACCGCGCCCCAGCCAGGTACGCCATTAGCTTGAGGTCATCTCTGTCTGTGTCCACGAAGCCCGTCAACGATATCATCTAACAGGGCAGTGGAGTAGTCCGTTCAGAAAAGGGACACAGAACTAATAGTTAAAGTTAAATCAAGTTGATTTACTTATTATTCAACAATTTCAACTTTTTTATACCTTATATACTTTATTTTTCAATTTAAGGTTTCCCACTTTGCCATAAATTAAAGATTACATTTATTACCTCACACAAAACCTCACAATAACCATGCAAACAAAAATCAGTGGCCCCGTCTCAAGAGACCCTCCCCTCGGCCTTACATGTTGAGAGCAGGGTTTAGCTCCTGGAGGAAAGGCGAAGGGCAGGTGCAAAGTTCGGTGAGGGGGAACCATCCTCTTCTTCTTCAGAATGGTGTTGAGCCAGTGGGCAGTCACACAGCGCTTCCCCTCTCTCAGTGCCTGGCGTTGATTAGTGGGATTAACAATCAACCACTCAACACATACAAGTACCAGCATCAATAGAAAATACACCATTTTAGAAGTTCAAATATCACTTACCTGGACATACATGCTGCTCACTTGGCTTTCACAGAGCAGATGTGTGCAACGACTATTAAGAGAGGAGTCAACGGTGCCCCCACAAGCCTGGATAACCTAGGGAAAATGTTTTTGGATTAATATTTTTAAGAGCCAATGCAAGCCAATCCTTCATGTTGCTCCATCTGTTTTTGAACCTCTACTGCTACACGTGTTGCATACCTCTGTAGAAAATAAAAAAATAGAAAATACTGCAAAGTCTTGAAGAATCAGAACACAAAATCACAAAACTACCAGACAACCACTGCAAAGATCTATTTTAAAGCTTAAAGCCCCTTTCACACATGCTTGTCCTGCAATCTAAAGTTCTGGACGACTTCCTGCTTTGAGTCATTTGTGGATTGGAACAGGGATCCACGCCTGCTAGTAACATTTCCGGATCACTGCTGGTACCTCTGTGTTATGAAATAAAGCAGTTGAGCATGCAACTGTTTATCCTAACTTGGCAAACCTTTTTCAAACATGGGAACTGGACAATTTCCTTTCAATACGTATCTGACATCTATAAGTGTTGCATTACCACCATCTGCTGGACTGTCCCTTGGCTCATCTATTCCGGCATGGTTATGTCATGTGTGAAAGAGTGCAAGACTAAAATGTTCTTACGCAAATATGCATGTGTGAATACTGAAAATCACTAGCGTCCCAGGAAAAGTGATCAGAGGAATAACCTGGGAAAAAATATGTGAAAGGGGCGATGGTATTTTGGCAGAGTACTGGATATTTCTACACTTTAGATCACATTTGATATAATATTTGATATAATATATTTTTTACACACATACCCTCTTCCATGTTGCAAGAAGCTGTTTGTCAGCCATCTGTTCAGGATAGTCTGCAATGGCAAACACACAACCTAGAAGAAAGCCATCCTCTGGAACTGAAAGTAAAGAGTGCAAGAATAGTAAGGCACTGGCTACAACACAGATTCATTCTTAAAGTTTTAGTATCTTAGAATGGTCTGCTAGATACTGTAATACAACTAGAGTTGTATGACAGTTTTACTCACTCTCTTGGCCTGGCTCATGGCCAAACAACTGGGATATCTGCGGTGGCTGCTGCTGCTGAGGCTGCAGCGGTGTTTGGAGTGGCTGTTGTTGCTGCTGTTGCTGCTGTTGCTGGTGGTGCTGTTGGTTCTGGTGCTGCAAAGCTTGTTGGTTCTGCAGATGTTGTTGTTGTTGAATTTGCTGTATATGATGCTGCTGCTGCTGCTGCTGCATTTGCTGTTGCTGTAAGAAGTGCTGCTGCTGCTGCTGCTGCAGTTGTTGCTGGTGTAACTGTTTCTGCTGTTGGTTCTGCTGCTGCTGTTGCTGCTGCTGTAGCATCTGCATACGTTGCTGCTGCTGAAACTGCTGGAGTTGTTGCTGCAACGCTTGTTGCTGCTGCAGCTGCTGAAGTCCAGGCCGCATCAACTGCTGAGGACGCAGGTGCTGCTGGGAGAAGGCATGCTGCTGCTGCTGCTGTTGCTGCTGCTGCTGCTGCTGTTGTTGCTGCTGCTGCTGTTGCTGTTGCTGTTGCTGTTGAGTAAATAACTGTTGTTGATGGATCTGCTGTGACTGTTGCAGAAACTGTTGTTGCTGTTGGGGCAATTGTGAAAATCCTTGCTGCACAACCTGTGGAAGTTGAGGCTGGTGCTGTTGATGATGCGGGAGCTGCATCATCTGGTGTTGCTGCTTCAGGTGTAACATAGGATTCTGCTGTTGCTGTGGCAACTGTTGATGGTGTTGTTGCTGCGCAACATGATGTGATTGCTGCTGCTGTAACAACTGTTGCTGCAGCTCAGCTGTGAGAGGCGCACCAGGCACCTTTGATTGGTGGAAAATAAGAGAATTGTTGCTGTTGGGGGTGGAACCCTGGCTCCGATTGGTTTGCTGGTCTGATGGCTTTGCCTGACTACCAGTCAGATTCTGAATGAAAAGCAAAACAGAAAGCAGAAAATGCAGTACAGCCAATATCTAGCTTTTCAGAAAAAAAACAAAAAACATTAATAGTAGGAACCAAAGTTATGAAGCCCTGCTTCTAGTTAGTTCAAAGGCTAGTTTTGCATGAGTTAAATTCCAGCTGGTATCTGTCAAAATTGAGTTCAAAGGTAGACCTCAACCAGCATCTCATCATCCGTTATATAATCCCCATGAAGTTGTTTGGATACAAATAAAAATATGGCACACTCAAGAACATGTACAGTTATTTGTTTGGAAGTCATTTACTAATATAGAATTCAGCACTAATTGATAATAAATGTAACAACAACTATGATAAGTAGGTTTGAAGAGGCCTTGTAACATTATGGCTGTGAGTGTGAGGTCCAATCTTTTCACTTGGCCCAATCAAACATTGGCGATGCCCAACGACATCATTCATTGAACAAAAAATGAATGATAAAAAAGAACGATAGAAATAATTCCCATGAGGAACTGGCGGGAGTCTGCATAGATAAAGCTTGCAAGGTGGCCTACAGTCATGCAACCTCAGCTGTTTGAAATGGATGGTTGCACTCCTCCCTTTATCCTCAACTCTCTCCCCATTAGACCAATATTTAGAATTATACTATATTATAAAACGGGTGGCTTAAATCAAGCGATCTGATTGGTTCCCAAATGTTGTATAAAGAGTGTATACATAACAGCTATGATGCCCGTTCAGTTCACAGAGTTCCATATCACTCTGCCCCTAACTTGAACTGTTTATTTATATATTAAAGCAATAGCATAGTTCACTGAGACTAAGAACATGTTGATTGACAGAGAGGGTGCAGATGTAGTAAAGCAGCAGGCCCACGCTGAGTGAGCTGATCCACAGATAAACCGCCGGTGAACCCAGCTACCGTCTCCGGCCTTCTCTCTGAAGGACGCTACAGGGTGTTGCTTAGCAACCGCCGCGCACTTTGCAGGCAGCCAGGAGGGACTACTTTTTGTATTCGTTAAAAAAATGCTTACGTAACCGTTTTATAAAAGCAATAGTTCACTTCAGTCAGTGAAATGTGCTCATTATCACAGTGGTATAACGAGCCCACTCCACAGCCTGTCCTGATCTATTGCTTAAATATATAACTTATTTTTGACGAGGAGAACATACAAATAAAAATAAACCTTGATGTGTAACCAACGCAATGTTGAAAAATGATCTGGACCATTGTTTTCAAAGGATCCAGTTGATCCGTGCTAGGTTAGCACTGAGCTGTGCTAGGTTAGCACTGAGCTGTGCTAGGTATGCAGCACAACATAGCTAGCTAATCTTGTTTTGGATGCAATTGATTTGTGCGATTGTATTAGGGCAGGGCGATTAATCAAATTTTGATCAGGAATTCGATTTAAGCATGAAATGATCACCAAACTAATATAATCGAGTTAAAACTTTTTTTTTCTTTATATAAATTGATTGCAGAACAGCTAGATCCATATCTGGACATTATTTTTCTATTTGACCATTTTGTGTATTTTTTTAAGGGGAAATTTCAAAGTTCTCATTTAAAAAGTGGTTTTTTTGGAGAGAAATTATGAATAAATGCATCAGGTATTCAAACTAAAAAATGATCAAGATTTCAATATTGCCCAAAATAATCATGATTATGATTTTTTCCATAACCGAGCAGCCCTAGATTGTATGCAACACAAGAACATAAATGAACACAACTTTAAGTCAAGAACCGTCTATCGTCCGTTGCCGATAATTATTGTTAAACAGTAGGGGTGTAACGATACACAAAAGTCACAATTCGGTATGTACCTCGGTTATTAAGTCACGGTTTGGTATGTTTTTCGGTATAGCAGTTTTTATTCATTTATTTTTATTCAACAATTTTTTTTTTTAATAAAAATTAAACAAAAATTTAGATTAGATTAGATTGATTAAATTGTGTCAAACAAATGCCTTAAACAAATGGAAAGACATCAAATACAATTGAGGATAAAAACACAAAGTCCAGGACTTATTTCCATTGTGGTTCTCAACACAAAACATCAGGACAAGACCAGACACTGTGTGTGTGATAATCGATAAAATCAGATTTTTTTTTTTTTTTTTCTTGGTACGTACCAAAATGAAATGTGCATTGAACCGTTAAAACGGAAAATACACTGACTTTAACCATTCCGAAGGCGAATACTTCAGGGTTGTCAAAGTTGGTACAAATATAGAAACCACGCTTAAGTAGGACTCCAAAAAGTAAAAGGACCTCTTTGGCCACAGGGGGCGCCATAACTCGGTGGCATTAGAATGTCAGCACGCTCACGGAATCTTGCGCACAAGACAAGTTGGCATGCTACCAAGCGTGCTGCGATTTTGACATGCTTATTTTTCGATGAATCAGCTTTTAAGGCACATCAATGACATTTTACCATACATGCCAAGCTCACCATACCTCTACGTATGGAAGACTTTTTCTCAGAATATAGTCTAATCTGCCCTTGGCAGCATACATGTCCTGAGCTCGACCAAACATACAGTAGGATACGATATGCTCAGCATATTGTCGGACCCAGCCATCGTTGCTTGCAACTATATTCATTATTAGGTATTTACAGTGTATTTGTGGATACCTATTGTTATTTTAGGGTTTGGGTATTATTATTCCGTACTGATAACACCTATATATAATATATTTCTAGTTTATTTCCTTTGCTGTTTCAGTACTATACACAATGATGTCATCAGGCATCTGCAATGTTTGATTGGGTGATAATATGGTGTACAGCCAAAGTGAGACCAAATTACTTAGAAAATGACATACAAACAATGCTCACAAGTTAAAAAGGTTAAGGCTTCAACCAAATGCTGACAACCACTGAACAGCAGTAGTACAGTAGAACAGAGGTAGTAAATGATTCCTTACATGGGGGGCTGTAGTGGGTCGGTTGGCTTGCTGCATGTCAGAGTTGTTGGTGATATTCCGGAGGGTTCTTGCTGCTGGACTCCATTCTGGGACCGCCTCTGAACCTGAAATGACCCCTAAAAGCCGTGAAGAGGTCGAAATAGTTATATTTATATTTTGCTAATATACAGACATTGTACCTAATCCATAACCGAGAAAGTTATCTTAAAAATACATATTTATGAATCTGTGGTGGCAATCTCAAGCTTGCCGCGAAAAGCACAAAGTGCCAAAGTTACCGTGGGTCTAGCGGTCTTAAATGGTGGAACCTGTTCAGAATCATCTCTCTTTTTGCCCTGCTTTAACGCCATTGCTTCGGCTTTTCAGTTTTCAGTTAAAATCTCTAGAGCCAATGCAGATGTCTCATAGGGTTCCCCTCTTAAGGCCAGCAGCCAGACCAATGGAGACCCTGCCTTAGCTGAATCTATGAAGCTAAGCAGGTGTGCGCCTGGTTAGTACTTGGATGGGAGACCAACTGAGAACACAGAGTTGCTGCTGGAAGAGGTGTCAGATGGTGGCCAGTAGGTGGCACTCTTCCCTCTGGCAAAAACAATCCCGATGCCCCAGTGCAGTGACGGTGACACTGTGCTGTCGATGGTGCTGTCCTTCGGAAGAGACGTAAACCCGAGGTCCTGACTCACTGAGGTCATAAAAGGTCCCAGGGCACTAATCGCGAAGAGTAGGGGATCCCCCGGTGTCCTGGCTAACACTGCCCACTTCACTGTAAAGTGTCTTTGAGTGACCAAAACAAGCGCTATATAAATCACATCAATTATGATTTCGATGGGTCAATCGAGTCATGTTCTTGACTTGTGTGACTTTGTCTTGTCCTTGACCTTGTCTTGACTTTATGTTCCTAAACACTGCATTCACAGGCGTATGCATTGCCAAATCCACTATCAGCATGTTGTTAAACATTCTGTCCACTAGAGGGCATTCTACCAATAAACGTTTTCCAAAGTAAATAATATTACGCACAAAATGACATTATATTAACGCCACATCTTGTCAGCGCTAATATCATTTCTGAATCGTGAAGTTACATTCAAACCTATAATTGTAATAAAATATTTGACATTTATTGTTAATCACTAACACACACTGCAAAGAAATAAGCATCCCTGATGACTGGCGTCCCCGGGCCCCGTACAGACCTGGCTGTGTGGGTTGACTGGGCGGAGCAGCGGCAGCAGCTCCATCCACGGCGGGGGCGTTCTCAGGCACAGAAGGAGCCGTGGTGCCCAGGCTGACGAGCCCTGGGCCTGACGGGGGCGCCGGATCCTTGTTCCCAGCTGGCGCTCCACGTCTTCTGGCTGCGTTAGTGGCCGCGATGGCCGAAGGGGCGACCACCTGCGTCCAGTTGAGGTTGCGGCCCTCTTTCTCGGCGGGGGAGTCGTCGTCCGAGTCGTCGAACATGCGCTCGCTCCCGCGCTCCGGCTTACGCGAGGAAGTGAAGGTGATGGAGGAGAGCTTTTTGGGGCCTGGTCGTCGGCGGGGGCTGTCCGGAGAGTCAGCACAGGACGAGGCAGTGCTGGAAGGGCGCGAGGGCCGCGGGCTGGCGCTCCCATCAGAACGGGAGTGCTGGTCGTAGGACTCGTCGCTCTCCCCTTCGTCCTCCAGCTCCATGTAGGTGAGGCGGGGGTGGTAGAAGAACTCATCCTTCCTGCTGTTGCCTTTAGAAGTGAAGCACAGAGCCACGTTCATCTTCTAGGTGTAACCAAAGGTAACACAATCAGTTGCATTGTTGTAATTCATAGTTGGAAATTACCTTTAACAGAATCGATGATCCAGTCTGGGGTAACAATCTTAATGTAAGGATGCTTCAGAGCACACTCAAACTTGGGCTGGAAGTAAGAACAGACGTTAAAAAACACTTGTTACTGTCAGAACTGATTCCAAATTAAATCAATGCCGGGAAACCACTAAATTCTGTGGTGGCTAAGGAGTGTGTATAAAAACACTTTTTATAAATACAAAGAACACGGTCAATGCAAAGCTGTATCCAGTTTAGGGACATTAATGATTCATCAGTAAATTATTGCATGTGGAGTTTGATTGATCAGACTTATCACATGGCCTCGTCCATGAAGTTATTTCAATGCATTTTATCTGCCTGACAACAAACAGCCATTACGGTTTAAAACTAGACACCCCCCCCCCCCCCCCCCCCCCCCCCCCCCCCCCCCCCCCCCCCCCCCCCCCCCCCCCCCCCCCCCCCCCCC
>JAOPUD010000154.1:18100995-18112479 GCA_027122715.1 Trisopterus minutus | reverse complement strand
GTGTGTGTGTGTGTGTGTGTGTGTGTGTGTGTGTGTGTGTGTGTGTGTGTGTGTGTGTGTGTGTGTGTGTGCTCTCCCATACCATCACCTGTGGGGCCAAAAAGGAGTTAGCCCACCAATCTCGTGGGGACCACTTCACTTGTGGGGCCCAAAATTCGGGTCCCATAAGTTTTTTCATTTAAATCAACTCAAGAACACCTCCAGAATGCTACAGCTAAGTCTCAGAGAGGGTTCCATAAGTCACGATTTGGGAGATGTGTGTGTATTTGTGTGTAGGATTTGCTCCCCTAGCGACAAGACTTTGCCAGTACACTTTGATACACACTTCAGGAAGTGTGTATGATTAGCCCCGCCCCTCCGCCCATCCAGCCAATGCGAATCGTTCTACTGCAGCAATCAGTCGTGGCGTTCACTTAGTGCCCATCCAGCCAATGCGAATCGTTCTTCTACTGCAGCAATCCGTCGTGGCGTTCAATGAACGTTCACATAGGCCTACACACCTGAACTTCATGGCTCCCTACAGGTAAGAACATTTTATTAATTATTTTGTCATTAAATACGTACATAAAGCGCGAGTGTTTAGTACCATTAGACCTGTCCTAACATTGCTGATACTTTGAACTGTTTAATGCTAAATGTTAACAAACGGAATAGTGGCAGAATTACCTGATTACATGAAACGACCAGCGATGTTGCTAACTTTAGCCCCGCTTAGCTGCGTCAATTACGTGATTTATTTTCATGACATTGACCACTGTGACAAAAGGATGCAGCAGTATTTTTGCTAAATCAAAAGCTACGTTTATGCCGAAAATAAACGTGTTGACATTGAATTAACAAATATGAGCTAGTGCAAAACAGGGATGCTAAGCTAGGATGCCCGGGTGTTACGGTTTAACTGGTGACCCTTTTAATCGGTGACTTTCCCCATTACCTTACATTGAGAGGTCACCAATTAACACGGTCACCAGTTTAAACCGAAACACCGGGCCTGTCGGGCTTATTAAGCTCCGTCTTCCTTTCATAAGGGATGGGTTATACCCACAGAAAGCTTAGAAACTCAACAAAAAGCAAATTAATAATAAAAAAAATAGACGAAGTGTTGACTACATAGCCTGGAGTTAGCCGCGAGCAGCCACCGATCGATCTCTGCTGTTTGTTGACGGTAACAAATTCATGATGCCGCAGTGTTAATAATACTCCGACGATTTGGGAGTTATGCCCTTTCTCTATCATTTTCATAGTGAGGCAACATGATCGATATCTTTTTTGTGGAACTATAGTGCGTTTACGTCCTGCACGGAGGGATACATCGGTGAGCTGCAGCTGGCTCTGGGACCGGTACGCGGTATCTAGGTATCTCGGTAAAAAAGTAAACAAAGAGATGACACGGACGATCATGCCTCGATAATGTATTGTTGCAACTTGAAAAAACATTCAAGGCAAACCTAACCCAACATCACTGAAAAATAATCATTTAAAAATGTGTGTGAGTAATCGGTCACAAATGAATCGTTGAATTTATCCTCAGTAAGCTATGTTTGATTTGGAAAACACGTCTTTCATGAAAGTAACATCATCTTTTCTCCTTCCTCTCTTCTCTCCTTCACTTCTCCTCTCTCTTCTCTCCTTCCTGCTCCTCTTCCTCTCCTCCCTCTCCTCTTCCTCTCCCCTCCTCTCCTTCCTGTCTCTTTCCTCTCTCCTCTCTTCTCATCTCTCCTTCCTCTCCTCTCTTCCTCTCTCCTCGCTTCTTCCCTCCTCTCTCCTCCTACTCTCAGCAGTGTGTAAAGTGCAGGGTAGCAGTGGAGGGAGCGTTTGATTCGTGGTGCGGGGCCTCCAGGAGGCGTCAACCCTGTCATTTAGCTCTAAGAGGATGGCAGGGAGAGAGAAAAGACAGAGAATTAATCCAAAAGCGGATGCAATATCGCATATAAAGAACAAGACTGACAAGCTGGACAGCCTTGAAGCATTATTCATAAATGCTGAAAAAGGTTATTACTACTACTACTACTATACTAGTTATTACTAGTATAGCAATCAATGATTTTGAGCCTCAGCAATGATATTGAAGTCAGGGTTATACCAGGTTATATAATTTTTCCCCTGACCCCTGCATAAACTTTGTCGCTTTTTTTACAGGGCGTGGGGTATTTGCCAAAAAAACCTTCAACCAAGGGGACTTCATATTAGAGTACAGAGGCGACCTCATTTCTGACTCTGAAGCGCAGAGGAGGAGAGAGGTGTACACACCAACCCAGCGTGTTTTCATTTTTGACCTTGCTGGAAAGTCTCTATGGTAGGTTTACATCTCTCTTTCCAATTTGTACTGTTGGTTGTGTAGGTTAGAATTGCATTTGACCTTACTGCTTTAACGTCACCGCTTATTCAGAAACTGGATGATGTTGTTTGTTTTAGTGTTGATGGTGCCAAAGAGGATGGGTCCCTGGGTAGGTTGGTTAATGATGACCACTTGAACCCAAACAGCAGAATGAGGCTGGTGGAGGTGGATAAAATAAGCCACATTTGCCTATTTGCGACCAGGCCTATAAGCATAAGTGAAGAGATCTCCTACAATTATGGAGGAAAAGACTGGCCATGGCGAAAGGTATGTATCAGTTTGTGCAAGCTAATATACTGGATTTGTGCAATATCTTCTCAGATGTGCAAGGTGAAGTGGTTTGTGCAAAGTCCTTAAAAGGCAGAACAGTAATGTTCACTAGCTGCCTGTTTTCCTTCTTGTTCAGCAGCCTATTTCTGTTAGGCAGAAACTTGTTTACTCTCACAGGGCCGTGTCATAACTAGTGGGGACCACATGCTTTTGTATTGTGTTTTACAGAAGCCAGCAGAGCCTACAACCTCACCTGACAGTGCATTCGTAGACACTCCTCCAGCTACTGTGGAATGCGTGTCCTCTTTGCCAGAGCCCTGTGACACGGTGGGTCATGGTTTCAAGGTCTCAATCGCTATGTGTGATTCCAGTCTTTCTTATTAGATTTAAGACATATCCAGAACAGGGCACACTTCGAAATCTCAAAAGCTTTTG
Source organism: Trisopterus minutus (assembly GCA_027122715.1). NCBI lineage: Eukaryota > Metazoa > Chordata > Actinopteri > Gadiformes > Gadidae > Trisopterus > Trisopterus minutus. The sequence continues at coordinate 18,109,436 of JAOPUD010000154.1, read as the reverse complement.
CAGACCGTGTGTTAAGTGGGTTATATGGGTGGGCCTCAGTCATTTTCAGAGCATGTTAATTTTGATTATTGGATATTTCATTAAGGCAAAGCTTAAGAGCCTCAGTCTGTGATTCCCTCACCAAGTCTGTGATACCAAGTTTACAGTGACAATGCCTAAACAACAAACAGTAAAGTAGTTCCTGCACTGTGGTTGTTGTTGTTTGGGAATCACCATGCGCTCTTCACATGCTCTGACAAATCACAGATTGTGACTTGGAAGAACTTTCAGTCATGAGTTTCTCTTTCTTTGTTTTACCCCCTGCAGACAAGCGTGGACAACAACACGGCAGAACAGACACAGACAAAGCGGAAGACTTCAGCACAGCACCGGCAGCAGACCATTAAAAAGAAACAAAAGACTGTAAGTCATTTGGATGCTGAGCATGAAATTCACAAATTTATTAATGGTGCCTGCGGGCTGGATGTGGCCCGTGGGGCGTTTAATGGGCTTGGCTGCTGGTCACCTCGCCATGTGGAAGACAGTGAAGGCATTAGACTGGACTCTAAAGTTATTTTCCTAACTTTGTAAAATATTGTTGCTCTGTATTTGTTGCTGCACCTGCGGCGAACACGTGTTGTAGCGGCATCACTAACATAGAATTGAAGTGAGTAGATCGGCTCATGGATCTGCCTCATTTATCCAATATCCGATCCATCTAATTAGTCAATGTCGGAGCCGATGTCCGATCCAAATATCGGATCGGTGCATCGCTATCCACGTTGCTGTCTCACACAGACAACAGGCAACCTGAAAGCCCACAGCAGCTTGTAGGTCCACCCTGGCACCAGTATGAATTGAGCTGAAGCCTCCTGACTCCTGATAGATCAGCACATGGCGATTCCAACACGCATGTAAATTGACTTGATAAAAGTCCAGTTATAATCCACTTCAAAGTAGTCCACTTGGTTAGTGGAAAAAAAGTAGAGTCCAGACTCTACACAGTTCAGTTTCAAGTGTTCCACATACATCTACTGAATTTGCACGGCATGTATCAGTTTGTGCAAGCTAATATACTGGATTTGTGCAATATTTTCTCAGATGTGCAAGGTTAAGTGGTTTGTGCAAAGTCCTTAAAAGGCAGAACAGTAATGTTCACTAGCTGCCTGTTTTCCTTCTTGTACAGCAGCCTATTTCTGTTAGGCAGAAACCACATGCTTTTGTATTGTGTTTTACAGAAGCCAGCAGAGCCTACAACCTCACCTGACAGTGCATTCGTAGACACTCCTCCAGCTACTGTGGAATGCGTGTCCTCTTTGCCAGAGCCCTGTGACACGGTGGGTCATGGTTTCAAGGTCTCAATCGCTATGTGTGATTCCAGTCTTTCTTATTAGATTTAAGACATATCCAGAACAGGGCACACTTCGAAATCTCAAAAGCTTTTGCAGACCGTGTGTTAAGTGGGTTATATGGGTGGGCCTCAGTCATTTTCAGAGCATGTTAATTTTGATTATTGGATATTTCATTAAGGCAAAGCTTAAGAGCCTCAGTCTGTGATTCCCTCACCAAGTCTGTGATACCAAGTTTACAGTGACAATGCCTAAACAACAAACAGTAAAGTAGTTCCTGCACTGTGGTTGTTGTTGTTTGGGAATCACCATGCGCTCTTCACATGCTCTGACAAATCACAGATTGTGACTTGGAAGAACTTTCAGTCATGAGTTTCTTTCTTTGTTTTACCCCCTGCAGAAAAACAACACGGCAGAACAGACACAGAAAAAGCGGAAGACTTCAGCACAGCACCGGCAGCAGACCATTAAAAAGCAAGATGAGTCGGCAGTGGATCGTTCTTCAGACGAGTTGGAGCCAGATGGCTCAGTGGATCTGTTTGGTGATGAATCAGAATGGGATTTCTCCAGTGTAGACATGGGAGACGAATATATACCACCTAAAGGTGAATGTGAGGACAGCACGGATGATTGGAACGGAAGTGAAGAATTCTTCGATGACATAATTGACCTGTTATCCAAACAGAAGGCCAAAAAAAAGAGGACAACTAAGAAAGACCATACAGTGTCATCAAAGAGCAGGTGCAGAGCGCCAGGTTCATGGAAAGCAAGAAGCAGCATCCCTGCCACATCAAAAAGTCCCCCTGTTGCGGAAGATGGTGATACACCACTGTCTCCTCCATCTGTGTCTGTTCCTGCAGTCTCTCAAAAGTCAGATGGGAAAAGGGTATATGACAAAATGCAGTACTGCCAGTTTTGTGAAACTTCAGTAAATAAATATGCAAGACATCTGGAGCGTCGTCACAGTGCTTTGGCTGAAGTTGCCAAGGCTTTAAGTTACGACAAGGGTTCAAAGGAAAGAAAATGTCATTTGAATTTTCTAAGAAGCAGTGGCAACTTTATGCACAATGCATCTGTGCTCAAGAGTGGACAAGGGAGCCTCATCGCAAAAAAGCGACCCAGAACACACAGTTCGGAGAAAGAATATGTGCACTGTTCCCACTGCCTTGGCCTTTTTGTAAGAAAACTGTTGTGGAAACATCTTAGAAAATGCGATAAACGACCATCCGAAGAAGGGGCACAGAAGACATTTTCTAAAACTCGAGTGCTGGCCACCTGCTCTATTGAACAACCTTCACCTTCAGGCACCCCTGAAATGTTTAATGATCTGACCAAGAGCATGCGTCAAGATGATGTCACTGATATTGTCAAAACTGATCCAGCAATCAGGGGTTTTGGCTGCCATTTAATGAACAAGGTCATGGGTAGTAGTACTGACACAGTTGGCAATAAGAAGACTGTCACACAACAGCTGAGGAGTCTTGGTAGGTTGATAAAGGCAGCAAGAGAGATGACAACTATGAAGACAACCAAAGACCTAGTGAGCCCTGAGAATTTCAAGGAGACCATTAAAGTTGCCCGTCACGTAGTCGGATTTGACGAAACAACATCAAAGTCCGAAATTCCAAGTCTTAATGGTAAATTGGGTAATGGATTGAACAACATGGCAAAGTACTTAAGAGCCGAAGCACTGCAGTACTTAGATCATGCAGAAGCAGAGCGGTACCATGCATTTTCCACTATTTATGATAGTCACTGGGGTGTGTACATGGCAGGTCATGGCAGGAGGGACCTCAGGGAGGCTAAATTTAATGCTCCCAAGCTATTACCATTTACAGATGATGTTAGACTTCTTCATGCTCATCTAGATAAAGAGGTAACCCAAGGCATCAAGGAATTGAAAGAGGTGGTTTCAACAGCTAACTGGAAACAGTTGTGTGAGGCTACTTTGACAAATGTTATACTGTTCAACCGCCGAAGGGAAGGTGAAGTCTCAAAGATGGAGTTGAAGTTTTTTCAGTCAAGATCGAAATCAGTGCCTATTGAAGAAGTCAAACAGCACCTCACAGCCAACGAGATGAGTATGTTCTCACATTTCACTCGGATTGAACTGCCAGGAAAGCTTAGTCGAGGTGTTCCTTTACTACTAACTCCACAGACTGAAGAAGCACTTGAACTGCTGTGCAATAGACGAGAGGAGTGTGCCGTTAAAAAAAACAACATGTACTTGTTTGCTCGTCCAGAAAAAGACACATATCTCAGAGGTTCTGATTGCATTCGAAAATTCTCAAATGAATGTGGTGCCAAAAACCCCGAAGCCCTACGCTCCACAGACCTGCGGAAACAAATTGCAACATTGTCGAGTGTACTGAATCTCAAAGACGCAGACCGTGATCAATTGGCAAGGTACCTCGGCCACAATATTAGGATCCATGACGACTTCTACAGGCTCAAGCTGGACACCCTTCAAATTGCCAAAGTCAGCAAGCTCCTACTCGCTATGCAGCAGGGACGGATTGGAGACTATATAGGGATGAACCTTGACGAGATAGACATCTCCCCAGACGGTACACCGCATTTCTCTGCATGACCCAATTTTTTATTAATTATTTTAAAGTCGCAGTCGGCAACATTTTTTTGATCATATTCCCTGAAGCCGATACTATGCCCCAATAGAACAACATCAATCATCCGGCCTCTACGTGCACCTAGAGCTTGTTTGTTTTGCAAAAATCCACCGTGCCCCTCTCAGCCTGTCAACTCAGCACAGTTCGTACAATATCACATGCACACACCTCAAGCTAGGCATATGCTAAATATTTATACAGTCTTTGGCTAAATGACGTTAGCAATTGTATCTAATTTGACTGAGTCAACTCAATCTGCCAGACTTGCCGACTGCAGCTTTAAATAGACTGTTATAGGAATGTGCATCATTTATTTGCATTATTTATCCTTTTGGAATAGTGTGAATAGTGGGTAACAAACTTTTTTCTTAAAAGGTTAAAGCTCTATAATGTGATTGCAATCATTGCTATAGAGTTTGTTCTTTAACAGCACTCCAGCTCAGAGAGTACATTTTCAGGTGGGTTGCCAATTTCAGCCAAACAGGAAAGAGAACCCATTTACCCCTTTATCAGCTTAAATTTTATAGTGTTCCAGGTCAGATTTTTTTTTTCTTTGTCTTTGTGTTATCACTTCACCTGTTTATCCTGTATCTTGTCTGATTTCTCTCTCCTGATTGGATAAAATTGATGTCCCAAACTAAAAAAAATGAATTTTTGTTTACTAAAGAGCTGCAGAGATATGGAGACCCCTGGACAAACACACTATAGCAATTTATCACAAATATAGCGCTTTTTATTTAACACTTAAATTAACAAAACAGATTCACTTGTATTACCTTTTACTTTTCTTTTTCTTAATCCCAGAGTCTGTACCAACACTGACGCCTGACAAGGAAGAGGTGCAAGGAGAAGACGAGATGGGAGAAGGAGACGACAGCGAGATCGGGGAAGGAGAAGACAGCGAGATCAGGGGAGGAGAGGTCATGTCAGGTATGTGTTGTTGGATATATGTAACTTTTATAGGTAATGCAAGCATTGAGATGTGGCTATTTCTACAGTGACTAACTTAGCCTAAATATGCTAGCTGCTCCTAACAGCTGTTTACAGATTGCGCATTTGGACAAATGTTGCATATCTGATAGAAGTGTCAAATGTGACACATTTTGATTTTAAGTATGAATCAGAATTGGAAAACTTTATTGTCACATCACAGGTTAACAGCAGTGTAAAACAATGTGCATAATTCTTCAACTCCATTTACTCTGTTGGGGACTAGGGGATGAGATATAGCGGGTGTAGTAAGAAGAAAGAAAGGTCCTAGGCAAGAATATCTTCATATTTACAAGTAGTGTACAGGTGATGTTACATTACAATGTACTTATTTATAGTAACAATATCTACTATAGCAGCACCTAAAAGTGTACAATGGAATAAAGTGTCCAATAGAATAAAAGTTAAAAAGTAAATTTCAGTTATAGTTCACTTCAAAGTAATCCACTTGGTTAAAGTGTCCAATAGAATGAAATTTAAAAAAAAGAGTAAGTCAGTCAAATTATTGTCCAGATAGATAGATAGATGCAACTTTATTGATTCCGAAGGAAATTCCATAGTGGTCTGCTCACATATAATAAAAACACACCATATAAGTTAATATTAAATGAATAAAAAAACACCTAAAAATATATAATTACAGTCCCAGCTCCAAAGTGCTCTAGTCCACCATAAGGTGCCGTAGTGTCGTGTCTCTGCGCCCCTCCTCAAAGTAATTCACTTGGTTAACGAAAAGCATGAACGGCACAGAATGCATGATATTGCCCATCTAAGTTGGTTTATTTTGTACCCCCCTACAGTTAAAATTAACAGGGTCCCAAAATGATTAATGCTTGGGTCCTTGACATTGACAAGGTTGAGAACTGCTTTTTCTAAAGGGCTTGGCACTCCACGCACTAACTATAAGGTATTGTTAAGTAGATGACTTATTCAACTTTTTAAATGTTTTTTATTTGTAGAGACCAGACTGAGCAACACCCTGCCCCCTGAAATTCCAACCCAAATGGAGGTGTCATCCAGTGGTATTTCTTCTTCTATAAAAGGTGAGGAAATATTCTAAACAAGGTTTTGATCAAATCAGGTAATGGGGTTCTAGGTCTCAAGTTGCATTTACTGTAGCTGTATTGTCGCTGTCATGTCAAACTCTACCACAATTTCTTCAACCCACAAAGAATAGTCAAGTGCACTGACATTTTAATTTATTTGTGTATGTGGGAGGGACAGCATATGTTTATGAACAATACATACAAGATGTGTTGTAGCTCAATGGGATCATTTACTGTGAGCCTCTCATGAACAGCTGGGTTTGGTACTGGAGCTCAAATGACAGAGACAGACAGACAGACAGATTACCTAAACGGTTCTCATTTTTCATGTAGGTCGCCACACAACAACGAAGAAGCCTTGGACCAAAGAAGAAACATCAGCTGTCGAAAGAAGCATGAGCCGAAAATTCATTGAGAAGTTTGTAGTGCCAGGGAAAAATGACTGCATTGCCTGCATCAATGCAAACCCGGAAGCATTAAAAGAGCGTGATTGGAGAGCAGTCAAATTCCATGTAAAGAACAAGATCACAGCTCTCAAGAGAAAAGCCTTTAGCCATTGACCCTGTCTGGGGGGCTTCTGTGGTATTAACTTTTTATTTGTCTGTGGCAGACCGTTTTAGTTTCATTTTTTATTTTTTTTTCATTTTTGCACAGTAGCTGGAGGAGTGTTGGGAATCGCGCATCAAAAATAATAGTGCCGTTAAGGTTTTACGTTATAAGCGCCACAGTGCAGTCTCGTTACACGTTTAGATGAAAGCTGTCTGTGTCTGTTCTAACTGTTTTTCTTAGGTTGCCACAAATCTTTGGGCAAGTCTTATACACCGTTGTAGGGACGAGACCCACGGACTAAACTAAAATTTATAATTTGCTTGTTCAGCAAAAAAAATAAACCAATCAAACTGTGATTTGCTTGTTCAGCAAAAGAAGGAAACCATGTTGTGGTAGTTGATATATCATGTGTTGGGAGGAGACCCATGGACAAAACTAAAAAGTATAATTTACTACAAAAAAAGAAACCACACAAAATGTCATGTGCTTGGTCAGTAAAATAAATAAACCATGTTCTAGTTGATATCTCATGTTTGGATGTGAATTTATTTTTAATATAACTATCTTATTACTGTATAATTTCAGTTAGATGCAACAGGTAGGAAGAAAGCCCCTACTGCTGGGCAAACAGAAAGTGTGATACTGTAACGTACTTAGTTACAATTATATCTTCAGTACTGCTTTCATTGAGACAAACCCATTGCAAACTACTCAAGCAAGCAAAGCCTTTGAACAAGGAATTGCAGAGTGGTGAGGCTTTCATTTTAGTTACACTTGATGTGGGGGGTGCAGCCCAGCTTCCCTGGGTGGTGAGGAGGAGAGACCAGGTGAGTCACTAACATTACTAACTTTCCACATGGATCCATTGTGGTGTTGGGTTCATCAAAGTTCATCAAAACTCACGTGAGCTGACGATCCTCAATCATTTGGAAACCAGAGAAATGTTGACTGCTGCTTGTCCTCAACCAAACTGAGTGCTTGGGAGCAAGGCAAGTAAATCTCTCTCTGATCACTTGATGGGCTGCAGGCCCGGGGCCTGTGGGTCCGCCCCCTCTGCTGTGGTGACCCAGAGGTTTCACCTAGCTTGCCACAATGTTCAAGGATTGGCATGATTAAAAGAGAATACAAATTCTTCGATTTGAATAGGCCATTCGAATTGGCGCACTTGTCACACACCAGGTCAAGATGCACATACTCAAATTTCAGCCTCCTGGCTCGAAGTGTTTATGAAATATTGAACAAATATTTCTTCTTAGGTGGAGATTTTGCCCAAATTCGGCACAGAGGATGCGATCGGGCCCCTAACTCGGCACACTCGTCACACTGCCTGTCACGATGCACATACTAAAGTTTCAGCCTTCTGGCTCAAATAGTTTATTAAATATTAAAGAAAAGCAGTTTTCCCTCCATAAGTGTCTTATGGGGACCTGTGTGGTCCCCTGTCACCCTAAAGACCCCATATTCGGCACAGAGGATGCGATCGGGCCCCTATACAAGAATACAAAAAATAAACCTCTCAAGTCATTTAGTTTTCTTAATTGGATGTCTCACAAAGTCAAATTCAAGAAGGTGTCAGGGGCATACACTCTCATAGCCTCTCACACAGCTGGCCAGTTTCAGGCAAATTGTTTTCTGAAAGCTGTAGAAGTCTAATTTTTTAATATGTCGTTCAGCGATCTAGGATGAGCAGAAAGGTGTGGGTTTGGTGCCGCTCAGACCTGTACTTTTTGATGGGCGGGCCTGCAAGTAATCACCTTTTGGAAACATCAAGTGCTTGCCATTTGCGCAAAAATGGACCAAATGACTTGAAACTTGGTGTGTGAACTTTATTTTGGACATAGATTAATGACCTCGAATCTCAAGCCAGTAGACCTTTTGGAAAGCTAAGTAGCTCTACGGTG
>JAOPUD010000154.1:18001115-18012542 GCA_027122715.1 Trisopterus minutus | reverse complement strand
TTACCCGGTAGAACTGGGCATTACACCAGTTTAAGTTTACCCGGTAGAACTGGGCATTACACCAGTTTAAGTTTACCCGGTAGAACTGGGCATTACACCAGTTTAAGTTTACCTGGTAGAACTGGGAATTACACCAGGTTCAGTTTACCTGGTAGAACTGGGAATTACACCAGGTTAAGTTTACCTGGTAGAACTGGGCACTACACCAGGTTTACACCAGAGTTATTCAGACGTGGACTGCCTATTCTCGCAATCAATGTACTCACAGTATTGTAGTAACAAGTAATACATGATTGCATGCAATGCTTTTAATAGGAATAGATATCTTTAAGAACATTGATTATACAATCCATTGGGCTGGAGAGCACATTATCATTATTATTATTAGTGTGGGTGCACTATTGTAATCATGTGTTGTTGATGTATCAGTGTGGTTTTCTTACTATTTTGCCTCATTTTGAATAATTATCTACTCCTAAAGTTTGGAGGTAAAAATTACACCAATTGCCAAGAAGTGTACATATATCAGTGGTAGTAGTAGTAGTATATCACTCCTCATACTGTTTAATAAAGAAAAATTTTACGTAGTTTCTGGGCCTTATTTGACATGCTGAATCTTTTTGGACACATAATGTCTGTCGGGATAGATTTTTCTGTATCTTTAAAGTATTGGAAAACATTGATAAAATCGGGAAAACCTACCCATTACCCCAAGAGAACATCCTGTAGCGCCGGGGCTAGGTTTGTTGTATACCACTGCTATTGGTTGTTGATGTGTTCCCATCAGGCTTTGAGGTTTTAGAAAGAGAGTGAGTGAAGACGGTTGGTAAACGTCAAGTCCTCGGTAACGTTTGGTTTTGGTGTACTCCTGGAACGGTTCAGTAAAGTCACGGAAAGATTATCACGCCTCTGCTTTTGACGGTCGCCACAATACAATTGTGTGTGAATACACACTATTCGGTCCACATGCTCCTTAAAATGGCCTGACCTTCTGGTATTATTTTGGTTTTGATGATGTTAAAAAAATGGGTTATGAGTTATGGCAGATGAAATATGATTATGCAAACTATTATTCAACCACGGACCTGCCACGGACCTGCCCCTTGGTGCAGAGTAAAGCCTGGTTTTGATAGCTAACAAAATTGTCCCCAAACTTCTTACATTTATAAAGCGTTGCCATCCCGACGTTTCAATGGAAGAGGTGGCTGTCCATCAGAGAGCTATCAGACTGACTCGGCCAGGTGAGGCTGCTCCAACCAGCCCTCATCCACACCCTCCACAGATGGTATACCGTACTGAAACCGTATCCTATTACTCTGCCATTTAAAACGCTACAATACCGCATTTTGTTCTTAATGACCTGCCTGGTTAAATAAAGGTTTAATAATGTCACTGGGTCAATTTCAATTTGTCACTGTTGCAGGTGATCAGTTAAAAAAACGCTGACTTCAACCGCCCCAAAGGCAAACAATTCAGGGTCGCCAAAGCTGGTACACGTATGGAAACCCAGCAGGCCTCCAAAAGGTAAAGCACCTCTTTGGCCTAGCTGGCATTAGCATGTTAGCATGCTCACAGAATAGTGGCACATGACCAGTTTGCTCATGCGGCTATTGAGTCTTGTCATGTCTATTTAAGATTGCTATTATTATTATTATGGATATTACTAGTTTAAATGATTCATATTCATCATTCATTTTGAGAGCAGCGACTCCTAAATAATGTAGGAAAGGTAAAATTCACCAGACACCATGTTTAACCCTGGAACCGCCTAATCATTAAGCCATTCAATTAATTAAAAACCAGTAGGCTATCTACACACATCAGAGAGTCATGAGGTGCTGCTGTCCCAAAGGACTCAGAGAGCAATAGAGTGATACGTTGTAAGGTATAGGACTCAGACAGCAGTAGAGTGATACGTTGATAGGTAAGGTAGGACTCAGACAGCAATAGAGTGATACGTTGTAAGGTAGGACTCAGAGCAATAGAGTGATACGTTGTAAGGTAAGGTAGGACTCGGAGAGCAATAGAGTGATACGTTGTAAGGTAAGGTAGGACTCAGACAGCAATAGAGTGATACGTTGTAAGGTAAGGTAGGACTCAGAGCAATAGAGTGATACGTTGTAAGGTAAGGTAGGACTCAGAGCAATAGAGTGACAGATCACCAGAGGGAGATGACATCCAGCAGTCTGTTATGATGGACAGGACTGTGTTGAGTTTAATCCCATTATCTTTTACAGGGTGCGTCTTGGCTTTCATTTCTGCTTAGCCGAAATCCGCACAGGCTGAAACGTAAAGAAAGATCCAGGCTGATGCAAATTGGCAAAATGAGGTGTAATGGCTTTGAATAAAAATGTATTATGGATTTTTCCTGCAGTTACTACAGACTCTAGGTAGCAATGAGCTACCAACCACAACCATGACCCATTGGCCAGTAGATGTGAACTTAATAAGCTTAAATTAATAAAAACACTACTGACTTATAATATTAATAGAAGACTCGCTCACGAGAGGATTCTTCCTTTTGCATCCATAGTTTCAGCTCATCCCTAAAAGAGATATTGTTTTGCAGCCATGGTCACAATATGAATACAGACAGCACAGCAGTAACAGAGCGCAACAGTAAACCCAGTGGTAGTTCAGAGTTCAGATACAGTGCAATGGCACTGTGCCCCCAGCAGGTGAGGGCTACTTACTATTTAAGAAACCAATGCCAGTAGAGACGAAAGAGACCCTGTAACACCAAGCCACAATACAAAGCGCATATACAGTCGTATCAGATAATCATCTTATAAAAATACTTTATTCATATACCACATTTCAAAACATTTCAAAACAAGATCTTGACAGATAGGAAATGTGGAAGTGTTTAGGAAACAACAGTAAAATCACAATACAAGCAATCTAAACAGCTACGGACAGTAAATTGATTGAGTGTTGATAAAAAGTGTGTCCTGCATTTATTAGTTTGATGTGATACAGCCTTTGTTTGACTAAAAATAACAGAAAATGACCAGACTTGCCGTTATTCAAGGTCATTAGGGTTAACATTAAATAGAAGTGATATGATAATTAAGTGAACTATTTAAAATTAATTTGTTGGCAAAGGCTGGCTAAGTTTCAGTACTGTGCCTTTCAGACAAGGGTGTCTTATTTGACTTATTTGATAAATAACAACTTGTTATCAACAACTACTTGTTATGAACCAACAAATCCTGTGAACTAAAGACTGTAATGTCATAATAACCAAAGACTTTCGGATGGGGTTGTTTAGGTGAATGTAGTTAATGACTGGTACTCGTAGTAGTAAGGAAATGCTAACAGGAGAAACTACATCGCTCTGTATTGCTGAGCCTATTGTGGCCTAAAGTGTCAACAATATTTGGGAAATATCAGGTGCAGTATATGAATACAACTGAAGATGTTGAGTCATGGGCTGAACAATCCATTCCAAAGGTAAATTCTATGTACAAATTTAGCTGTAGAATAAAACAAAATAATGAATCCTGCTTCAACGGGATTAGGGTTAATCCATCCATATATTTTTGAATCAATAATGAATTCCCCTGTGAGTGGTAGTAGGTCTACCACTCACAGGGACAGAGTGGGGGTGAGATAGAGACGTCTGGTCTCTTCAATAAGAATCATTATGGTTTACGGAAATAGTAGATAACAATCTGTACATCACGCCCTACAGGAAGTGATGTACAGTAGATAACTAACTGTACATCACGCCCTACAGGAAGTGATGTAGGGAGTAGGTGAGCGAGCGGTGAAGGAGCCTGACCTGGGTTCTCTTTATAGGTAAGAGGCCCTCAAGGACATCTGGATTATAACTCGCGGGCTCTGGCCCTACAGGAGTCCTTAAGAAGCCTCAGATAATGCTTCATGTCATTACCCCGCCGCCCACTTCTGAGAATCAGACCTTTATCTCCTGAAAAAAAATGAACTTTTCTACCTCATAAAGGGCGTGGCACAGGCCCCTTTTGACCTTTTGACCTCATAGATGAAACCGGTTCCCCAGGCCCTCTGTCCTACACGCCTTGAGGCACTTTTCAGACGGGTAGCGACGCCGAAAACCTTTCACACCATCGCCTGGGTCCCCGGAACCTGAGATTTGTATTGCAGGAAAAAAGTTTTCCCAAACGGGCCCAGAGCCTTTCAGAAGTGTTGCCTGTCAGACATCAGAATCAGAACCGGGTTTAAAAGAGTGGGAAGGTCCTACCGCCTTGAGGCTGACAACCTTATTCCAGGGGGTGGCATCTCGACTTGGACCCCTACACCGGAGTTTGGCCCTCACGGACCCTGGGGGGTCTGTGGCTCAGGGTTAGGGTTACGCCATTATACCTGGCCCCCTTTTTCAGAGACAAAAATACACAAAAACGCAAAGACATGGATTCTAAACAACATGCAGGCTTTCCATGTGATTTCAGGGATGACAGCATTATCTAACATACTTAACTTCATATGCATTCACTAAATGCATATGAAGTTATCAAAACACATTTTGATTCTGAAACTATTTTATAATGTCATCCATTTTGTTTTGGCAAATATTATTATAATATATATATTTTTAACTATACTATGCTTGCAATTTCTTCTTACTTAAAAAGTAAGCATTGATTGTCTTTTAAAGAAATGGTGACTAATTAAACATCATCAGCTCTTCATATTCCCCCGGGCAATCCTTGATGGGTTTCAATCGTCACAGAGCCAGGCAGTCTTACTGGTGGGCTTACTGGTGGGCTTACTGGTGGCCTTATTGGTGGGCAGGCAGCCTTATTGGTGGCCTTACTGTTGGCCTTACTGGTGGGCTTACTGGTGGCCTTACTGGTGACCTTACTGGTGGGCTTACTGGTGGGCTTACTGGTGGGCTTACTGGTGACCTTACTGGTGGGCTTACTGGTGGCCTTACTGGTGGGCTTACTGGTGACCTTACTGGTGGGCTTACTGGTGACCTTACTGGTGGGCTTACTGGTGGGCTTACTGGTGGCCTTACTGGTGGGCTTACTGGTGGGCTTACTGGTGGGCAGGCAGCGTTACTGGTCGCCTTACTGGTGGGCTTACTGGTGGCAGGCAGCCTTACTGGTGGCTGGCAGCCTTACTGGTGGCAGGCAGCCTTACTGGTGGGGACAGGCCTCCAAAGGCACTGGTTGGAGATGTCATGTGGAATCATTTTCTGATGCTGCGGGGGAGAAGGAACCCGGACACTCAGGGTACTCACTGGGTCCACGCATTAAGGAGACCGCCTGCCTGAGGGGATGCAGGTCCTTTCTGTTTTGGCAGCTGTCCAGTTGGACGTTAGGACCTGCGTCTACAGAACAATATGAGAGATGTTTGGGTCAGTGCCCTCTGATGAGTTATTTATGTGTGGTGGTTGAGGTGCACCCTGCCACTCTAGAATATGAATTCTAGAACCAACTTGTTATTTCTTTAACATGTTTGTATTTCAAAGACACACTATATAGATAACATCATACCATTATTATTATTTTATTTAAATAATTGAATGATTCATGAAAAATGTGTACTGAAAAGGATAGAAGGGACTAAAGCGGTGAATGATTAGCTCCTGTTTGTTTTTCATATCAGTCGTTGTTAATGGATTATTATTATCATCTTTGACGCCGTCTCAGTTTGTTTTCCTCACAATTCCAATTAACCTCATCCTCAGCCTCCCCTTGTTGGGACTTCGGATTAATACCCGAGGATTTGGCAAAGCAGTTATGGGGAGGATCAGAACACATGATGTTTAACCCAGACTAAACCGGCGTTGACTGGAATACAATATGATGGATTACATCAGAAGGTGCTGCTGCTTACAAGCAAGGTAAATCATGTCTTGGTTTTATAAACAGATCAACAAACCCCTAATATATATCTGGTCCTCTCTCATTTAATCAGTTTTAATTCGTTCCTCAATTAAATGCATTCATGTGACCAACGTGATTGCATCCTTTAATCAAACCTGCCAAAAACTGGTAAACGTATAAGAAATGCGCATGTATTCACAACGTATACCGGTATATACTATTCACCAACAATTCACCATACCTATCAAGAGGGAGAATGATGAGCATGGCTGGCCAGTGTCTCCATGATGCCATCCTGCATCACAACTGTGTGTGTGTGTGTCTGAGTACAAACGTGCTGTACTCTTTAAGCCTTGACATGTGCAAAAGGTTACAGGCACATGTGCTGTGCATTGTGTGTATGTAGTGTTTCTGAATATGTGTAAAGTTTTTATGGTGTCCATATGTGTCATAGTAATACAAATGGCAGTCTTTGTGAAATATAGTATGTAACAGAGCTGGAGGACATGCAAAAAGAAGGAAAGAGATAATATAGTAATAATATAATAATATATAATAATATAGGTGATAATAATATAGTTGGTTTTAATATAGGTGATAATAATATAGCTAGCTGATAGTTATATAGGTGATCATGATACAATCATATGTAATAATATAGATGATACCAATTGAAGTGGTAAGATTATAATAGAGAAAATTTATGTATCAATTATATTCATATTACATTACTACGACTCTCAAGATCACAAAATGGCAGATTATCATAGACCAAAAAGCCTGTGATGCACTCAACGATATACATTATAAAATAATACTGATAAACTGATAATAATATAGGTAATAATCATGTGATGATATATAATAATATATACATACTTTAATATAATATATACTGTAGCTAATAATAGCTGTAATGCTATTTGATAATACAAGAAGTTGATAATAATATAGCTAGTAATATATTATTATAAAGGTGATAAGGAGATTTGAATCCAGGGGAATAACGAGCTGAAGGAGGTGTTCTGATGAGGTCTGGGAGCCGTGGAGCAGGAAGAGGTCCTAGCAGGGCTGCACAGAGCACAGCTCATGTGTGGAGCTCATTGTTGTCACATCCTATTATTCGTTTAGCTATGCTTCTGGTATCATCGTTTTACACATGTCAGCAGTCGTTAGGCCCAGGGGTGTGTAGAGTCACAGGTAACAGGAAGAGGTGCGCTGGGAGAGGGAGCACACACACACAACATGGAATGAATACTTACAATTGACATTTTGCTATTTGTGTGTGTGTGTGTGTGTGTGTGTGTGTGTGTGTGTGTGTGTGTGTGTGTGTGTGTGTGTGTGTAAAATAGGTGCTGCCAGTCACATTCTAGCTATGAGTGCAATTGTAAGACTATAGTCCCAGCCCAGCTTGTTTAATAATATCTTCATTTATTTTCTATTATGACTCACAGACGCATTGAGGCTGACCCTGATTTAAATTGTGCCAAGAGATAACAAACAGAAATATAAACATAAAAACATCAAATTATTTTCTTTTCCATTTGTCCGGGAAAGTTGTTTAAAAGTAACTAAAATCCCCTGGTGCAAAGAATCACTTTTATGGTAAGAATAAGGGGGGGGGGGGGGGGTAAAAAACTTTATTTTCTTTCTAAATCAATCCTTTCTGTACACGCTCAATGGAACGGAATACAAGTGTCAAGCAGAAACAATAAGTCAATTGATCAGGTTTTCTAAAATGCCCTGATATGTAAATATTCAAATAACTTACAGTCACGTTCTTTGGTTAAAATAGTTGAGTTGGGTCACTTTACACGTATATTCATTACACTAAATGAAACACAAGATTAGAGTTGACTAGTTTTGTGAGTATGTGATCGCCTGAAGGCTGAGAGGAGTCCTACTCCACGGCAGGTCTCAGCCCGCCTATAGTAGTAGGTCTGCTGAGACCAGTCCACCTCCCTGAGACCGGTCCACCTCCCTGAGACCGGTCCACCTCCCTGAGACTGGTCCTTTCTAGAATGCTGCTTTGGGAGCTTTGGTGTGAACGGCTGCAGGGTGGCCCAGCTCTTCCAGATGGTTCTGCTGGACCTGCTGCCTGTACCAGATCTATGTAGCTCATGAAGGATGGGGAGGGATAGCATTTTTGAGTTTTAATATCCACTTTGCTGTTTGTGTACCAATGATGTGTTTAAAGTCGAGCTCACAGGATAATTAATTGAATCATTCCGCTGGTGCATTGCAGGCCTTTACCAACATGTTGGTTGGCCTGCCTCTTGTCAAACCTTCGGTAGTAGTCCCAATGTCTGCAGCCTCGTGTATATAAACCCAAGGAAACCAACCTGTCACTCACGCTTTGTGTCTCACGGTGCGTGTGTTTTTTCTGATCAAGCCGTAGCTTATTGGCTTGCTGCTGTGGCTGGTGGCGTTCTGAGCATCCTCTGGTCAGGCTCTGGGGCAGGCTGCTGCTGCTGCTGCTGCACAACAACAATCCACATCTGTGTGGAAGTCACAGCTGTAGTAGTGCAGACTCCGGGGTTTTTTCAACCTTCTCACAGGCCCAGATCTCAGCAGACCCTCGGTGTGGGTGTGAGGACCGGGCTGCAGCCTCACCAGACAGAGGCAGCAGGGCCCCACGGCCTCCCGGTCTGTAGCGGAGCTGCATGAGGCTAGCGGTGGACTGCCCAGACCCGCCCTCAGGGGGCGCTGTGAGACGGGGACGCCAGAGGACGGTAAGATGAAGTGGTGACTAGCTCCGCCCATGTCCACGCCCGGGCTTCAGACTCCTCACAACAGTGGACAGTGATTAGTGTTTTTATGGTGATTACTCTGAACAAGATAATCCAAATGACATCATTCCACTAGTGTGTATGGAATGGACATTAGTGAAACATAACAACCTATCTACTTATACAGGGTGGACTTTTATATGAGCCTGACTTAAACTGAGTCAACGTTGGGGCAGAGCGGCCGGCTCCTGGCTGAGCAGCTGTCAGAGCCGGTGCCAAGTGGTGGTGGATCGGTGCCAACGCACACAGCCCGTAGCCGCAGGAAGGAGAGGGAGGTCAGGCTGCTGGGCTCCAGGCCGGCAGAAGCAGCAGAGCAAACTCTCCACGGTGGATCGCTGAGGTGTGAGTAGAAATCTCAAGGTCATAAAGAGAAGGGTTTGTAACGAGGCATTAGCCCTGATGAGTCGCTGGGCTTCACCGCACCGCGCCGGTCCCACAGTCTAACAACTCCCCAAGGTCCTTTACCAACAACTGCTCCTTGACCTCGGTGGAAAGCGTCATGGGATCAGGTAGAGAGGAGAGGAAGAGACCTCCACCCGGCTGAGACCTCCACCCGGCTGAGACCTCCACCCGGCTGAGACCTCCACCCGGCTGAGAGACCTCCACCCGGCTGAGAGACCTCCACCCGGCTGAGACCTCCACCCGGCTGAGACCTCCACCGGGCTGAGACCTCCACCCGGCTGAGAGACCTCCACCGGGCTGAGAGACCTCCACCCGGCTGAGACCTCCACCCGGCTGAGAGACCTCCACCCGGCTGAGACCGCCACCCGGCTGAGAGACCGCCACCCGGCTGAGAGACCTCCACCGGGCTGAGACCGCCACCCGGCTGAGAGACCGCCACCCGGCTGAGACCTCCACCCGGCTGAGAGACCTCCACCCGGCTGAGAGACCTCCACCGGGCTGAGAGACCTCCACCCGGCTGAGAGACCTCCACCGGGCTGAGAGACCTCCACCCGGCTCCGTCCTCATGCAGTGAGCCCGACGGGGTGGAAGTACAACGAAGACTACCACAGCACCTCTCAGAGCCAGGTCCTGCCTTCTGGCCGTGTGGCTCCTGCAGGCTGGATGGAGGTGGACGACCCCGTGAAGAATCCCTTCAGTCCTTACTTCATTAGAAAAAGGTATTGAAATAAAAGAGGAATGAAGGCTATCAGTCCTAAGGTATCAGGGGTGTGCCATAGAGAACGGCTGTCCGCTCCTATCGGTCGTCATCAGGGGCGGCTGGTGATAACAATCGTTGGTAGGGCGCAGACTACCGGAATAATTAATTATACTAATTAATTAGTAGTATTCATTCATTCAGATTCATGGCCTACATCCTGACTTGCAGGGCCTGGACAAGTACAAGCTCACCCATTGCTGTTATTCTGATATTGAGGCAAATCATGATCACTGTCCTATAGCCTCCATATTCTGGGAGTCTCAATGTGTACTTCAAATGCAGTTAGAAATATGTGAGAGTTGCGTTATTTTGTTTATATGCTACAGGCCAAAATACTAAATTAATATGCAACTTGCTGGCTCCTTTTAAGTTAAACATTGCTTGGGGATTCCAATTCCTCCACTGCAGTGGGTGGAAAGTGCTTTTACAACTTCCTGCTAGTTAGCATCCATCCCTTCTGCTGTGCAACTGAGGGAGGAGCTTATGATTCGCTGAATTGTCCAATCATGTGGTGATAAAAAAAAACAGAAAAGCCATTGGCCTGGGGCTCACACTGGTCCGACCCGAGGAAGATCTTTTTTGCGCCAATGGAAGCCGTCTGTGCTTGAGTTTGCAAGCTTACGTTGACTTCAACGTGGCCGGAGCCCTGACCTGGAGGCGGGCTTTATCTCCAATGACCAATAACCAGCAAATCATTGTTCACTCATTGAAATGGTTGCTGGCAGTGGCAAGTACGGTCTATCACACAATTAAACAAAAATAAACGCTATGTATTTTTGTTGATCTACTTGGTATTTATAACAGTCAATTCAAAGGCAGATATATTCAGGGGACTAGTCCACGGAGCGGCGGCGCCCCAGCGCCCCCTGCTGACCCTCCGCCTCGTCTGAGTCATCATCACCTCGGTTTGCTTCTTTAGCAGAACACAGGATGGACTGCAGCCTATGGTTGATTTGGAAAGACTGACCGGCTGCCATGACATCCATGGGGCGAGAGGAGGGGACCCTGAAGAAAAACTAACCTCAATCCATTAACTTTGGTAGTACATATGCTACTTGTAGGGAAAAACTGAATCAAACATTTATTTAAAAAAAAAAGCCTTAAATGATTGACACTCAACTCTACAATACATAAAAATACAGCTAGAACCTGAGTGAAGTAATTCAATGTAGAAGAACTAAGGAAGTTACACATAAACACAGAGGTACAAAACATTTACATTGAGGGTATTTCAATAACATTCAAAATAAAGTGCTTAAATAATCTTTTTTGAAGAGAATTTGTTTAACAGACTTTTAAACTTTTTTTTTCCAGGGAAGCCCCATAATCATATATTACATTTAGGGCAATAAGCAGACGGTTTTATCCAAAGCGCCTTACAATAAGTACATCTGTCAGAAGAATGAGAAACAACGATATATCTCTGTGGGTACAGTGAGGATGTTCATAGAACCAAGCGCCAACGCTAACCATCACTAGGTTAACCCATTCTCCGTATACACTAGCCATCACTAGGTTAACCCATCCCCCATATACGCTAACCATCACTAGGTTAACCCATCCCCCGTATACACTAAACAACACTTGGTTAACCCATTCCACCGTACACACTAACCATCACTAGGTTAACCCATTCCCCGTATACACTAACCATCACTAGGTT
>JAOPUD010000154.1:17976436-17986820 GCA_027122715.1 Trisopterus minutus | reverse complement strand
CACACACACACACACACACACACACACACACACACACACACACACACACACACACACACACACACACACGCACGCACTCCAAATATGAAAAATATGTCCGGTCAACGGCAGCTCCACTAAACGGCCTCTCCTCACGACCGGCCCAGAGGTTTGAGTGACAGGTCTGATGTCCCTCCCTCGCCCCTCATTACAGGCAAGCATTGTTTTTAGCATTTAGCTTCTACCGTGAGTACACCTGGATATGTAGCAAGCCCCTAGCCTCTAGCCATATAAACAGAGTCCCCACAGACAAACGCCTAATATAAAACAATCATAATTCCAATTTATTAATAATTTTTGCACCACTAACATTACATAACGTAACCGTTTAAGCTTGGCATCATGTTTCTAGGTTGAATATTGACATTGTTTAGGCCCCGCAACATCTGCAATGGTTAGCTTTCATAGCCACCTCGGGCTATTGCACTCCAGCCTCACCGCCCAATCTGGCAACACTGCCTGAACGTCCTCACCGCCCAATCTGGCAACACTGCCTGAATGTCCTCACCGCCCAATCTGGCAACACTGCCTGGCCGGCGTCCTCGCGCTCAACGTAACCCAATCAGACCAACTGTAAATATACGAAGCGGGTAGGGAAATTGAAACTTAAACAGTGATTCTGAAAAAAGTTCTGAAATTCAGTTTTACAGATTATTGAAGCTACAAGTGTGTTTATTTGTTAAACGTTTTAACAAAGGTTAACGATAACAAATTTACCAAGTGAAGGGTCTGAAGAAGTTGAAGGATCAGAGAATGACTTCCATTGTAAAAAAAGTATTTTACAAGTAGAATATCTTAAAAAGTGAAATCTGAAAAGAAGCGCTCGATTGAATGGAGTCTCTAGGTATAAAAATAAAGGAAGGAGATAGGTCCCAATGCATGCAGCACTGTCCTGATAATGAGCCTACTGAGATGTGACCTGCAGCCTGTCTAAACAACCACAATTATCTGGATGCGAATTTGAAAGAGGAGAATATTGAAGGATCAAGCACTCAAAGAACAGAGTGATTTGTTTAAATAGGATGATCCTGGGAGTGTTCGCAAGGATAACGCACCTTCAAGTCCATCACCGGACCAAGGGACCGCTAGCACAACTACTGCCGCTACTAACTCAGCTAGCAACATCGCTCCACAAGAAACAGAAGCTAGCGGCATCACGAGGGCAGACACCTGAACTAATAACTGTACACTATGAGGCTATTTTGAATTATCCAAGCAAATAACCAACAACATTAACCCAAGGACTTCGAGACATTCTGATTGAGAGAGCAAGTCCAACACCTATTCAAGAGGCTGCTAGAACAACTACCATTTTTGCTAACTCGGCTAGTGATCACGCTCCACAAGAAGGGAAAACGTTAGCAATAACATCGGAGGGCAGACCCCTGACCAAATGACTGTACGCAGTGAGGATAACTTTAATGATGCCAGCAAATGACCAACAGTAAGCCAAGGACTTCAAGACATTTTGACTAAGAGAGGACCACATCAAGTCAAGGAAAATTTTCCCAGGGACAGTTTCGGTGAGTTGTTATAGTCAGACGATAATAAATGGAGAAAGATCTTGGCTCGTTTTTTCATCAAGCAAGGATGTTATGTTTTGCTTCTGTTGTAAACCTATTTGTGTAATTGAGAGAAAGTCAGCTTTTTCAAGAGATGGCGTTAAAGACAGAAAAATATGTCAAGCATACTTGGCGTCCATTAAAAATCAACCGAGCATATAGAATGTTTTCATAAATGGAAAGAGTTTGACATAAGTTTGGCCTCGCAAAAAACAAAGAGGCTGCTGAGAGAAGGCATTGGCAAAATGTCTTGCAGTGGTTGATCAGTCTTATCAGAGTAATGGCTATGTAAAACCTGGCATTCCATGATAGCAGACAGATTTTGATTTGATTTTTTATTTTTTTATTTTTTTTAGTTTGAGCATAACAATGGTCATTTCCTCAAACTAGTGGAAATTATCTGCCTTTTTGACAGCATAATGGCTGGACACATAAGGAGAGTAACAAAATAAACATACTTTCACTATTTAGGCAAAAACATTCAAAATGAAATCATAGCCATGCTTGTGTCCAAGAGTCAGACGGAAATCCTCACGATGCTGAGATCAACTAAATACTACTCCATCATTTTAGATTGTAAAATCTCCCGATGTGAGTGGAACAGAACAGATGACCTTGATAGTATGTTTTGTAACAACACAGGGAAAAGTATTAGAGAGCATTTCTTTGAATTCACAGAGATAACTGATAGTACAGGTGCTGGCATGACTGAGGTGTTCTAATTAAGGAACTTAGGGAGCTGGATATTGACATAATGCACATGAGAGGTTATGGCTACAACAGTGGATCACATATGAGAGCTTAACTTACTGGTGTGCAAAGAAGTGTGCGAGACACAAACCCAAGGGCATTTCATCTGCCTTGCAGTGCCAACTCCCTTAACTTGGTAGTTAATGATGCAGCCTTGTGGTGTCTGTAGGCAGTAGATTTTAGAACAATCCAGGAGGTTTATAACTTTTTCTTTGCTTCCACCTCTCGCTGGTTAGTGTCAAAACAGCACATATGTGAGCGTGGCCTCACAGTCACGTGTCGGGTAAACGCGCTTAAAACCATCCGACACCAGTTACGAGGTATATGATGCCCTGCTGTCACTGGTAGAAGATGAAAGGCTAACTAGCGCTTGTGGACCTAGAAGTAGATATAGCCAGAGACACAGCAGCTCAAAACCTACACTACAGACATTGAGTCTTGATGTACCTCGTGCAGTGGCACAGCTGAAAGTGAAAAAAACTATTCCTACTGGACAATTGCACTGAGAGCAGTTTTGAGAGAGTGCGGTCCAATGCAGGATCATTGGCAGAGGATTTGGCCGGCCTGCTTTCGTCCATAAAGTGCAGTGTGTGTGTGACCACGAAAGAGGAAAAAAGTGTTTCACCTCAAAGGAGATGACGAGGCGTTGATGGATCCACCGCCTTACATTTTGTAAGGATGAAAAGCGGTTGCCTCAACTCAAGGAGCACAGGGACATATCTGGGGTGTTGTTTGACATTGGGTCCATCAAGGAGAAAAACGCTACGGCTGTTATCCAAGAATGCACAGCCCTTGAAACGCCCTGACACACGTCAGGCCGTCTTAAGAGATGTGGATGGGCACAAACTTTTTGCTTAGTTGACTGCTTTGAGGCAACGTCTAGCAGCTTGAACGAAACCACGAGATACACTTAAGGTCACCTGTGATAATGGGATGGAATCTGTTTTTTCCTTATGCTTCTATAGCATTACGGGTACTTCTCACCCTCCCGTTTCAGTGTCAGGGTCAGATTCCCGTTTCAGAGTCAGGAGAGCACAGTTAAAATGAATAAACAACGACAACGAAGTACAATGAAGCAAGCCCGACTGAAAGGATGGCAACTATCTCCATTGAGATAGAGGATGCAGTTAAGACCTTTGCTGTGATGAAGGCCAACCGTTAACACTTCTGAAATGTATGTTAAGCTTCATTTGCTCTCTCGTCGTTGATTATGTTGCTGAATCTGCTGGTGCTATGCTGGTGCACATTCCATGTGTGTGTGTTTTACCAAGATGAGAAAGTGGTGGATGAGATTTTCACTGGTATAATTTAGTTTGAGGAGCTGAAATTTGATTACGAAATAATTGGAACCAGGTTATTAGAGTTATTATGCAGCCCTTTTTGGTGCATTTATATGGATCTGCAAAATGTCTGCATTGCACTACACTACACGTTATGCGTATGACACATAGGCCTTCATGTACAAAATAAAAAATGTATAGCCTGAATGGCAATGATGACAAAGTACAAACTTAATCAAATCCCAGAATTCAAAAAACTAATTGCTCACTCTTCACTTGAAATTGTGCCAATAATGATTTTCCCTTAAATAGAATGTACTTCACGATGCTCACAATGAAAGGAGTTTGGGAGGCCTGTTGGGCTGGTGGCATCAATGACAGGGTGAGATGAATGTTAGGGAAGGTGGCTGGATTCTATCTGAGAGACCTAGAGGTTTGACTCTAGAGTCATCGTCATGTTTTGTATTTTTTTTTTCTTTATTGTTTTATAGGGACAAACATTTAAAAAATTCTACGGGGATTGATAAAGTTGTTTCTATTGAACAGAAAGAAACACGGTCATCTGAAAGAAAGAAACACACTATACTTTTCACACTTTACCACAGCATTAGCCTAATGAATGCTATAGATATATTTTAAGCATTGGACTGAATGCCACATAAATATATAACTATATTTTTGCATGGTTGCAACATTTTAAGGCAGTGTTGTTTCTGCATATATATATTATTCATATATTAAGGGCCAATAAAGAACATTATCATGCATTTCTGTGGACACATTTGTATTAGTCACATGTTACTATACCCCCCCCCCCAATCTGGTCACTCTCATTTCAGACCCTTGACCCCACCAAAACCGAACCCCCACCCCTGCCACCACCCCTGTCGACAAAATCTCCCGCTGGTCTAGACATCTTTACAAAATAACAAAATAGCAAATAGAATATTTTTGGTTTGGTTTGCATAAAGTACAGAGATAAAACAGAGATACAACTCAGTCGGGCATTGTCAGCGCATATGGTTGACTTTGAGAGGAAAACCCTGCATAGGCACAATGCATTTGTCTTGTGTTAAAGGAATCCCACCAAATGACGTTAGGGTAACAATGTTTGGGTAAAGGATTCCAGGTTAGTCAGTTTTGTGTGTCAGAGAGAGAACAAGAACGATTTTGAGGATGCAAGTTGATTATATAACAGAATGGAAAACAGGAGAGCAGGAGAAAAGGAGGGTAATGTCAGAAGCAAAAAGTAGTGTGCTGGTACTACTCACAGACGCCTGTTTATGAAAATAGGAAAAACTAACGGAACCTTGGATCCTAACAGCTGAAGGGGCCTTTTTTGGATCACATTGCATCAACTATGATGCCTGTGGGGGTGTGTCTGTGTGTGTGGGGAAATCATGCTATACCTGAATTTAACTACGTCTCCCATTTAAATCTTAATTGGAATTCAGACTCAAGAGGGCAAACATAAATTAGGCCAACAGTCCTTAATGTGCTAAGTTTGCAAAAGGTTTTTGCACAATATTTCAAGTGATTCTTGACACATTCTTTACTCAAGTAGAAGTACAGATTAAATATTCTGGTAAAAAGTACTGATCAACTTCCTTACCTAAGTAAATAAAGCAAATGTACAGGCTCTGAAATGTACTCAAAGTAAAAATGTAAAAAGTAGCCATCGGACCTCACGTCACATTAATATAATTTGAAGATTGTTAAAGTTAAACCATTCTAACTTCAAATAAAAATATAGTTCCAAGCAACCATAATGCCAGGGGTCCTACTATAAGACGAGTATGGTGGTGACCTAATGAATGCCTGATGGTAAACATTATTTGATGTCATGCCATGTCTCGAAGGATGGATGGTTGAGGTTTGACTTGGAGGATATTTTGAGAAACAGAAATCTTCTGTACGTAGAGGTAAGGTGAGCTTGGTCAGTATGGTTATATGGCATTAGTATGCCTTAAAAACCAAGCAACTTCAAACAAATGTGTTACATTTTTATTTTCAGATATAGACTTGAAATTGGGCATGCCTGGAATCTCCTCTTAGTAGCCATATTAGACAGCCGAGGCTACGTGTTTTTAACACAATGTTAGAGCTGTTTAAACACCAGAGATATTCATATATTCCACTTTAAAATGTATATTTCTGCCACCTAGTACATGTTTGCCGAGTTTGCATTCACCCTTACCCTACAAATGCATTCACGTAGGGACTCCTTTGTTAAAAACACTAGGTTAGTTGGTTGCCAAACTGTATTTTGTTGTGTATTGCAATGACAATTAAACTCTTTGAACCTTGATGCCACCCTTGTACTTTTCCTGACCCACCAGCAGAGTAGGCCTTTTTTGTTTTTGTTTTTGGTTGTAGAGTTGGTGGAAAGTTAGGCCCAGTAAGTTATACTTGTTTCATTTGTTTGGCACCTTTCTTATGTTGGCAACTTCCCCCACAGGTTTGATTTGACAGCTCTGATATGTTGTCTTTAGTTTGTACTTTTTGCCACCTTTACTTTGACTCGGTCAATATTACTTGGTTGTGTTTTGTCTTCATTAACCCCTGGAACAATGACTAATGGTGCATGTATACCAAGTTTCATGCATATTGCACTTTCCTAGTGGAAATAGCCTGTTGAGAAGGTTGCACTTCAAAGGTTTGTTATAGCGCCACCTATAGTTAATTCTGGCCCTATTTCATCTCTAGCTCATTTTCCGAGATCTACAGGCTAATTCATACAACCATACTACCATGTCGTTTTTGAGATATGGCCGAAATTGTCACGAAGAAGATAAATATTAATGCTAATGAATATCATAGGGTTCCTACGTTTTTCATAGTACCCCAAATTAACAATATACTGAAAATAATGACCATTATCTTCGCTCCCAATGTGCAAATCAGCTTTCAATGTCAGCAGCAGAACTTGAACCTGAAGGGATGGCCACAGTTATGTTGTGGCCGTACCAAGCAGATGCTCTGCTCAGTGCTCCCTTGTTTACCCTGGCTCTGCACCTATTGGACATGCATTCCTGCCGTCTGCCTTCTCCAGTCATCAGCTGGCCCTACTTGGCCCTGGTTCTTCACCTACTCATGGCCAGATTGCTGTTTCAACCACAGTGGTAGATAACCAGTCTTGGCATTGGTGAATTTTGTATTTCTAAATATATATAATTCTTTATTTTAGACCCAGGGGGATCTATATCACACAGACAAGAACAAATGTAAAAACAAAAATGCAAAAAAACAAAGATTTCCACAATATTCAATGTCTAGCATACTGCCATGTTCGCCAATGGTTCCAAAATCTGGAAGAAAATCTGCGTAAAAGGTAAACCAAGACAGCAATTAAGTTGTTTTCTGACTCAGATGCCCTTCACATAAATCTATACATGTTACGTAACACAGCAGAGCAGGTAGATACAATGACAAACGTATGCACTGGAGCTTCTTGGAGCTCTCAGCAGCAGCCTCTTGCTGTGATTAGAAGCCACTAAGTTATCTAATGCTGCCTTGTTTATAACGACACCACAGGTAGGCAGTATACAAAGGTGTACAATACGGTCTAAAGAGTGAGATCTTCACAGGTACAGAGCACATACTAAACTTACGACACAGCATGTTTGCTTGAGCATACAGCTTTCAACACTGCCTATCAATGTTCTTGCATGTAAATACATTGTGTGTTCCATGTTTCCTTCCCGTACCTGCCTAGCATCCACTCAGTGTGCTCATCTTCCTGCCTACCTGCCAGTAGCCCTGCCTGTCCACCTCCTGTATATTCCCTACTCCTCCCTACAATAAACCTCTGGTTTAATTCAATCTGTTGTCTGCGTCTGTGCTTGGGTTCCCCCGTTCGAATGTAACAAGTTAACCCAGAATCGGCTAAGCACCGAGAATACTTTTGACGAGTTAACACATGTTGGTCTCTAGGTAAAGAATTGCGCTAAACAAAACTTTCCTCAAGGAAGGCAACAAAGTTAGTAGTGCCAGCAATATGCTGTACCCCATTTAAGAACAAGTAACCCCAGTACAGCCAATGTGCTACAGCATATTTCCATGTCTGAGGATGGCTCACAGCCAAAGGTCACGTAGCTGCTAGCCGGGGGCAGAAGGTGTAGCACGCACCGCTCCGAGGCCGCAACCAGCTGCTGTGATTTAGACCGATGTGCTGTCAATCAGTGTGGAGGGCGCAGGATTCATAGTAGGGCTGGGTATCGCCTTAGATTTCGATTCACAAGGTCTGGATATTGTAAGAGATGGGGCACTCGAGTGAATGCCAACGTTTCTTTCCGCCAATTAATTCTCAACCATGGCCGAGATAACCTCCACTGCAAGTCTTTACTTGTTGTGAAAGTACCAGAGACGTAGGAGAACCCAACGCTGTCGTTTATGGGTTCATAATATATATCACTGGTTAAATGGTGACTGCCTGTCGAAAGCTAACGAACCAAAACTGACATCCCTACTTTAACATTCTGATCAAAACAAGAACACACTTCAGGTTAAACTAGACTTTGACTGTTTCATCCATCCTCACTGGCTAGGCTCGTAGGTCTCCCATAGACGGCCCTTCTCTGCTGTGGCATCTCCGTTATATTCTACGTCGTTTTGTTCTTGTTACAAGTGTCGTGAGTGATTTGCACTGATGAGGGTGTGTTCAGTCTTTTCTATATCCCATCCAATTAGGTTGAAATCTGTCTTTATGATAAGGCCATTTACAATGATGCAATATAAAGAAATGATAGATAATGCATCCCCTGAAATGCATTGGAACTAAAGTAATGAACAGAAAGTACAGATATTTGTGTTCAAATGTAGGGAGTAAAAAAGGTGTTGGAAGAATCAATAGTAAAAATGTATTTTTGTACTTCCCACCACTGAATACAATTCAACCAAATACTCAACTTGTGGACACCTGTTGTGCAGAATGCAACAGCAATTCAAAGAAAGAGAATATATTGAAACAAAACAATTATACAAACCAAGGCAGAGCCCTATTAGCCTCCATATATACTATTTAAAAGTCTCTTTGGACCATGAACAATGACCTTTTTGTTTTTTTAAGACAGCAACTACTAAAGGTCTGAGAATATATATACAGTATGAGATTTCAGGGCCAATCTGAATCAGATAAGATCCCATCACTTGATTTATTAAATTTCGACTTGTTAAAATGTGTCAGGCTGATGTTTCCTGTTCCCTCAGTCAACTGTTCTATGATAGTAACATTTTGCTGAGCTTGTCGGAGTAGAGGACTTGTTTGCATCACAGAACAACTCCCAAGGAGGTTGACCATAACATACGAGGACTTCAAACTAATCTAAAGACTAGGATGCCAAATAATACCACTTTAAACAACTCAAAATGACATTAATCTCTTTTGCTATGCATGGACTGTCAGTGGTAATAACTGTTGCATAATCTACAACAGGAGCACTGGTGATGATACATGTCAACATTTATAATTGAGCCGAGCCAACTTGACTGTTTATCATCAGTTGTTTACCTGAAGTGAACCCACGTGCATCTGTCTGTGTGTTTTCTTACTGTAGAGCGACTCAAGCAATGGAATGATAATACATCTGTTTTTCATCTAAGGATGAATCACCATATAAAAATAAGTATAATATTAGTGATAGGCCTATACTGCATTCGACCAGGACTATTTTGATAACGCTGGTATTGTGATAAATGCTGCCAGAGAGAGAGAGAACCAAAACTAGTGAATTCACATTTTTTGCAAAACAAGGTGAATATTCGACCAAACATGGCTATTAATCACTAACAAACTAGGAATGACAATGCAAAACCCCTAGAACGGTGTGCATCCTAAAAGTACACAGAAATAAATGACGTCCTCAAGTGAGAATCAGAGCGCACCAACCAATACGTGTAGTCCACTGTTGTCCAGGTACCGTTGATTGTGTCTAATGCAAAATGTGTCCGCGTCTCAGTCTGTGTGTGCGTGTGTGCACTGCTGGTGGTGCAAAGGGATCCAAAAGCCCCACAAATAAAATCAACCACAACACGAATTGCCAATGTCTGAGCTGTGTAGCATGGCGGTCCTACCTGTACCAATGACGTCTACTGTATTGTACAACAGGAGGAAGATGCCTGTTAGTATCTTGGATGTGATATTTGTGTAGATCACATTGTGTGCCGTGCATGGGAACAGTTAATTATTGCAAAATGTGGCTCATGTGACAATCTATCCCAACAATAGCCATGGTGTCGACATGGAGGCATTAAAACGAGGAGAAAGGTAGACATCGTTCCTGTGCAGTCATCGACGAATGACGCCCAGTTATTCCTCAAATGTCGACATCCAGGCCCCTAAAAAAGCTCCAGGTCTGCTTACCTTGGTACCCTGGAACCGAAAACAAAGGAGGATGCTGCGGTATCTTCTCGGCCCTGATCATCTTACTCCAGACCAGTTAACGGTAAAGCCGCTCTGCAATGCACAGGAATAGACCTTGAGCACAGTGTTGCCAGCTTGGGCGAGAAATCTGTCCCAATCTGGCAACACTGGCTGCAGCGCGCGGCAGCCAGTGTTGCCAGATTGGGACAGATTGCCTGCCCAATCTGGCAACATTGCTTGAGCAACACAAATAGGGGGACGGAGAAGGATTCATAAAGTCATGTTCCTGGAAATGTCGAAACGTTTAACGTTGTAAACCAAATACAATAATACTACTGTATTTGCAACCAGCGGTTTTTACAACATGTTTAAAATGTGAATATATACATTTA
>JAOPUD010000154.1:17794910-17811595 GCA_027122715.1 Trisopterus minutus | reverse complement strand
GAGGGGGGGGGGTCCCTGTGAATGGGGGGGGGGTCCCTGTGAGGGGACGCCTGAGACGCACATATTAAAAAAAAAAATTCACATTTATTCCGGTCTGAGACGTCACGGCGTCTAGGAGAAGAGAGCAGTGCCCTCTTCTCTGCATTGAAAGACATGAATCAGGCCATTGTAGGCTTTAATGGGAATGGGAAAAGGTCATTCATGTTTTAACACTAGCAGAGTGCTTGCTGTCAGGGCCCAAATGCCACTCCCAGCGAAAAATAGTCTCCTTTGTCCAAAATAAGGGCAGCAGTTGTGTCATTTTTTGCCTTTGAAGGAAACAACAAAGATCCCTGGGCTTCACATTCCCTCCAGCCGATCTGGACGGGAGCGAGTGAGAACTCACAGATGTATGCAAATCAGTATGAGGAACAATTTATAAGGTCATAATTATTTAAATAGTTTGTCCCCCTTTTTTTGTTTGTTGTGTAATTTTTCAGCCGAGCTGACGGATGAGAGATAGCTTGCCAGTTTCAGCATCTGATTTGGCAATGTTTCTATTTACGGGAACCCTCTCTAAGGAGCTTCTCTTAACAACATCAAAAAAAGCAATAGAAAAAATGATTGATGGAATCAAAAGAGAGGGAAGGAAAAGCATATTTGAACGAAAGAAATTACAGAAGAGGCAAAGGGAAAGAAAGAGAGAGAGAGAGAGGGAGAAAGAGGGAACGAAAGAGAGGGAGAGAGAGGGAAAGAAAGAGGGAGGGAGAGAGAGAGAGAGAGATTCAACTTGCAGGAGGGATGGACTTAGACAAAAAAAGTAGTCAGAGACATTTTGAACAAAAGCGGCCCTAACCGTAATTCTTAGCCCTAACCCGAACCCTGACCCTAACCCTAACCCTGACCCTAACCCTGAGCCTAACCACAACAGCCACGGTCCGCACTCAATGACATCTCAAACAAGACCTCAATCATGTGTATGACGTATGTTCAAAACAAGCCCATAGGATTTGAATTTAATCCCAGAACTTCTAACGGATATCCCAGAAAGCCATATGCCTTTGAACTAAATGAAGAACCCGGTCTCACAACACCATGTAGTACAGTATAGCTGGTAGTTTCACAATAACTCCAAAAAGGGGGGAAGGGGGATTCCGAACAAAAATGTAGCTCATTGCTCATCATGTTTGAAATATATGTTGTGTAATCAAATTTAATTTTGATTATTTCTTAATCAGAACCCCAATTCTAAACCTTGAACACCCAAATAAGCATGAACAAAGTTTAACTGACTAACTGAAAATCATATACAATCACTGAACTAACATTATGGCAATAAAAGTCACATTTCTAAAGAGAACTTCAAATGAATGTCAGCCATGTTTGGTATTCAGCAATAAAAACAAATGCTTTGGCTCGACAAAATAAACAACAGTTTGCATCAATTTTTTTGAGTCATCTCATGTATGTTCTTAACTAGAAAATGCCTTTCCTTCAGAAATTGCGACGCATGCTGTAGCAAAAAGTGAGGTTGAAAATAGCTTTTTCATAAAGCCACATAGCTTAAGACGTAAAGAAATGTTCAATGGCTTAAATCAAGTGAAGGGATTTAAGCACATTAACAATGACATGCACAAACATGCACACCATTTAAAAGGAGCAATCTCCTAGCCTCTAGCCATATAAACGGGCATCCCTAGAAACAAATCGGTATTTCCAATTGATTAATCATTTTAGCACCAGTGAAACAAGAAATACTGTAACAGTTTAAGACTAGCATTGTGTCTCTGGGTTAAATATTGACATTGGTGTGCTCCGCGACGTCTGAAATGGTCAGCTTTTGTGATAGCTAAGAGCGTGGCTATCACGTGAGCCGCTCTAGCTTGGGCTACAGTGGAATTTCTGTGACGTCATCACGCTCTAGCCTTAATAGAAGAACAGAACTGAAAATATACCAAGCCTTTATGAAATTAAACTGATCAAACTGAAAAAAGTATAAATGTTATCAAAATTTGGTTTAGATGATACAAGTAAAGTAACAAGTGTGTTGATTTGTTAAATGTTTGAACAAAGGTTAAAGGTTAAAAATGTAGGAAGTTACGAAGTCTGAAGTAGTTGAAGCGTCAGAGAATGGGCTCCCATTATCTTCCATTGTACACTTTTTTAAGTAGAATAATCTGAACATTTTTAAATTGGAATTGAATCTCTATGTGAAAATGTGTGGAAGAAGTAGGGTCCCAAAGTTTGTAGAAAATAATAATGAAGGAATAAAACCTATAGGAACAATAGCTGAGCTCTGAGCTCACCCAATTACCATAATTATGAACACAACTTTCTAAGTTGACAACCAAAAAAATAATGTTGCTTCAATTAGATATTCATTATTTCTTAATGTTGATGTTCATGTTGTAGCTTTTAAGATATTAATTCAACAAAATTGTAATACAATTCACTTTTATTTTGAACTGTGATGATGATGATCTTCAATAATTGCCTCTCGAGGGCAGCATCAAACTCCACTCTGTCCTTGTAAAGCAAAACAATTAAACAATGATTTGATGATATTACTACTCTTCGTGAATTCAGTCGAGCCATTCATTTGTGTATTTTCTCTTCAAAACACAAACACATTAAATACGTTACATTCATAGGTTACAATTTAAACAGAATATCCTATGACCATCTTGGCATGCTTTACCAAAACAGATTTCTGAAATGCTTTTCAATTGCTCAACATAAAATGAATCCAGGAAATTATGGAGCAGGGGTGTTGGGACCAGAGCCAGCTATGGCAAAGCAATAGCCCTTTCTTATATATGTTGTGTATTAAGGGTCAACGCACGCAAATTATTCATCTGTTTCACTTATTCACAAGTTTAGTGTGTTAACCAGATTCTAGATAGCATTAAATGAAAATAGGGTAAATTACAACATGGGTCATTTTTTTGTAGTCCTAATGGGTATCATAAGATGAACTTAAAGATATGAAAACCCTGCAAGATCAGTAAACCATTTTTAACTGACCATCAGTTTGTCTCTATATCTCTATATCTCTCTAGATAATTTTCTCATTGTTTTGCAGGTTTCATTCAATAATTGAACCAGTTAGGGGAAGAGCAGCAGCCACTTTTTTCAAGAGCCTTTTCCATGCCACTGCTGTCAACACTTATCCATGTTGAACGGAACCTTGACAAGATATTTGTGATTGGGGTGTGGCCAGAAATGCAATATGTTGAAAAACTGAACCGTCAGGGAACAGTGCAGGAGCGGTTTCTGCCGTGTGTGTTTACACTGCCCAGTGTGGATTTTCTTTTCTTTCAAGATGTTTAATGATTAACATTACACTCCTTGAAAAGGTAATCATCCTTCTCTCCAAGCTAGACGACAAGGCAGTGGATGGCTACTGCTCTCCATACTTCAACTGTATTGTGCTATTTAACATAAAAGGAAAAAAGGATCAAGAGAAAGTACCTCAAATTTTTAAGAAAAAAATTAACAACTTGCATTTCAAAGATTAGTTTAATAGTTATACCTCAAAAGCATGTCCTTGATGAGACTCAGCCATCAGTTTTGGGGTGCAGTGGTCAAGTTTGGCCATATTTGTAGCTTCAAGGCTTAATGTGGAAATTCTCTTGAATACTTCATTTATCTGTAGACAACACAAACAGAATAATTAAATATTGCAGACAATTAGCTACGCTGCATTAATTCATTCAGCATGAAAAAAATGATACAGTGGACTTAATGTTTACTGTGATGGAATAACTATCTACTATATTTAAGCAACCTCAAGCTGATTTTAATAAAGTAATAAAGTGTAACCAATGGCTGCCTAAGGATGGGGAAATCAATTAATCAAATATGTAGTAAATTGGCTACCAAACATTCAATATCACGGCTTAAAATTTCAAAAGTAAAAAAACTGATAATTACATTGAATATTGCAGGCCAGCGCTCCATGAAGCCCCTGATTGCGGCGGGCTCATAAATTATTTCTTGCCTACAAAGAGAGAACGTCTTGGCCATTTCCTCAGCAACCACCTGGCAATGAACCCTTTCCTGTCACTTTACTTGAGAGGTCCGCGCTTTTTCTCCAAACTTCCACTGGTTTCACCTTGAGGATGAGGAAGTAGGTCATTTACTTCAGCCTTTTTTATATTTTTAGCAGGAGCCTGCTCATCTGCTGGTTTCCTCAAGGTTTGGATCTTAAGTTGTTGCTGGCTGTTTCCATCCGTAACATCCATTGAAAGATTCTGTATCTTTAAGGCAGGTTTGTGTTTTGACCAGGGCCTATGCTACTTGACTTAGGTGTGCACCTGATGGATAAGCAGAATACTCATGAATGAGTGAATGACATCAGCTAATACTGAGCACATCTGATGACTTGCACTAAATCGAGTCTGCCAGGGTTGCATAGTCTGGACAATAGCTGCTTGTGGCTAGGCTCAAGCAGGCTTCCAAATTATCATCAGTCATAGTGGAACGGTATTTGGACTTAATAAAGTCAAATGGATAAATAAGTAAAATAATGAAGTCAAGGAAGTAGCACATTTCCTCATGTTTGAAACATTTTCCTCTGTGAATAAGTTGTTTTTTGCAAAATTGCATGATTGCATGAGCCCTGGACTTCAATATCAGCTTGTACTGTCAAATTTCATGTACTGTCACGAGTTCAGGTGAAACAGTGCTGCAATTATTGATGTAAATAAAGTAAATCAACCTCAACATCTTCCCTAACTGGATAGC
Organism: Trisopterus minutus; assembly: GCA_027122715.1. NCBI lineage: Eukaryota > Metazoa > Chordata > Actinopteri > Gadiformes > Gadidae > Trisopterus > Trisopterus minutus. Next base: position 17,806,870 of record JAOPUD010000154.1, on the reverse strand, counting down.
ACATACATTAAACGACTTGCTTGAGTAAAGCAAAGCCTTTGAACCATGTTTTCCAATGTGGTCTAGCAGGAACCCGTCCAGGTGCCACACCGTCCATTGTGTCTCCAGCTCCTATGCAGGTTTTGGAAGTTCCCCAAATCGTGGTGCTGCAGCTTTGTGGATAGATGTTGCATTGTCAGTTTGAAAGCATTACCTGAGCCGATCATATTGCCAACCTTGTTTTATTTTCCTTGCAGCTCTAAATTAAGCTCATTCAACTTGTTGGTCAGACCGGTTAAAAACGCCATGTCTAGCAGCCACTTACTGTCATGAAGTTGGGTGTATTCTGCATATTTACTCTCATGGAGGAAGTCCTTTATCTCCGGACAGAGTTCTTGAAATCTCAGCAGAAATTTCCCCAACTCAGCGTCTCACATCGGTGTAGCGAGGTCTGAGTAGCTGCTGTAAGCCTCCTCCAGGGAGGCACCAAACAGTGGTCTTTGAAGAGGTCTGGCTCCAATAGAACAGTTGCCACATCCATTATCTCTTTCATGATCAGCATCTTGGCACATGATGCATGTTTGTCTGTGTACGTATACATGGGTCGGGGAGAGCATCGTCCTGCCTGCACTTGGCAATAAATCCATTAAAGCATCCTTGTTTTGCAAACAGAAATCCCCAGAAATCCCAAATGTATTTTGAACAACTGAATGAAGTTCTCCAACTGTTCCAGGGATCCAGATGGTAATGTGATTTTCTGTACGTGGTCTGAAAGTATCACACAGAGTAGAGTATCCTATTAACTGTATTTGTGGAACAGAGGTTTTAAACTACATGTCCAAGTTGTTTGAATGACAGAAGCTCCGCTAGCTCGATGCTAAAGCGCTAACCGGCGCTAACAGAGCCTGTCCCCTCCCATCCTATTAACTGTATTTATGGCTTTTGTTCTTTTTAATATGACCAAACACAATGGTCAGAGGACCAGCATCTTTTCTTAACCGTACAAACTAAATAAACTATGAGTTTTACACATTCTAGAAATGTTCATTGATTGACAGTCCTTAATTTTATTTTCTTGTCTTTCACTACTTTATTATAGTATGGGGAGAGGGGAGATTTGGAGGTACCTGGTCAGGGCTTGGTCAGCCTACAAATCCCAGGTGTGGAGACTGTGGGGAAACCGCACAGAGAGGACACTTAAGAGCCATCTCTCATTCATCGTGTGGACTCATTGGTGGGCGAACTCCTCTAGGCAGATTGCTGCACGACATTCGCCACTTATTCAAATTACAGAGGTTGAAGCAGTCTGCATTTTGTTCACTTGCCATAACACTGTCATGTGTTTTATCAAAACACATTCAGTAACATTTAAATTGAGTTTTGTTGACGTAGACAGCTCTTTTGTATGTCAGATGTTTCAGTGTTCAGTGCCTGTTTGTGAGAAATGCATTGTTTGAAAGTTAAGCTGTAGTTTTTGTTTCATTTTCATATGCCTTGGCTTGGGGTTTTATAACTGAACTTAAAGTGCTTCACAACTGGTAAACATATGGTGAGCAAAGCTTCACTACTGGTGAACGAATGGTGAATGAATGGTTCAAAAAGCTTAACTACTGGTAAACGAATGGTTCAAAAAGCTTAACTACTGGTGAACGAATGGTTCAAAAAGCTTAACTACTGGTGAATGAATGCTTTGCGAATGAGTAACAACTCATCATCAGTCAGATCCAGCTCCACCAGTCCATCCAGTGTGGGACCCAAGCCAGCCCTCGACAGCTCTGGAAACCAAGGGCGGTAGGTTCTAAGCATGCCCTGCAGCGGTGGACAATTGCTTTTAAGCTTTCAACATTACTAATGCCACATAATAAACCTTAAATGTGAATATTAATGTATGGATTGTGTGTATGTATTGTGAATATCTGTATTAAAATATGACAATCATCCCATCTGTTAATTTAATCACTAATTGTGAAATCCCAGGAAATTTCGGTTGCTTTCATAATCAATTGGTCAGTTGCTAATTCACAGAATGATTAATTGATACAGTACTCAGTACTCCCTAATCTGATTACCAGTAACTCCTCAGTAGTTACTGAATAACTCACTTAGGGCCCCAGTTAGGGCCCTGGTCGTTCATCATTCGTTACTCATTTGTTCGTCATTAACTACCCACGTTTTTGCATACCTTATTGGAAATAGTTACCAGATCAACTCTTCAAAATCTGTCAGACCACCTGTTGAGCCATTAGCCAAAATCATTCCAATTGCAAACTTTGCGCCGCTAATTGTTTTTACACTGCCTAATATGCCCGTCTTGGTCTGTTTGTTTACACTGACCGAGGTAATATACTGGTTTGATTTCGCACCCCAATTTCCCCTACACATATTGGGGGTTTAATTTTCATGCAAATGCAATTAGACAGCATCGCGTACCGGGGCAGAATTGGGTAAAGGTGTTGCTGCGTTGCCCCTACAATAGAGACAACGCACATTTACATTTACATTCAGGGCGTTAAGCAATAAGTACATTTGTCATAAAAAGTGAAACAATATATCGCCGTTGGTACCTAAAGATGTTCATAAAACCAAGTGCAAGTTTGATGGATGGATATATATATATATCCTACATAAACACATAAACTTACACACACGCTCATATACATACATATGTCACCCATGAGCTAATATCAGATGGTATCTCCCACCATCTGAGCCACCTGCCGTGCCCTCTATTCAAAGCAGCCTTGCAAGCACTGGTTGCAACCTGAAATGAGTGAAGGACCATGATAAGTATCAAAGGAATAAACCAATATCAAATAAACAGTACCATTTGTGTGTGTCTACTTGTTGCTATTTACCTGCAGGGGATTTGTGTAAGGTTATGAGCTTAAAGGGAAGTTGTATTGTAGTGCGTGCACTCACCACAATAAGAGAAGGGAAGGATAAGTAAATGAATGGATATAATGTCTTAGCCAGCAACTAGTGGCATGGCCTTCATGTCACAGCGGGGAAAGATGGTGCCATCTGGTTATAGATATTTCCTGCTTTCAGAATTTGAGGTTCAGAACAGTAGTTGATTAATTATTTACGTATTATTTATCTGTAATTTATTCGATTTATTCAAAATTCTAGTTGTGAAGATGTGTCGTTTGTCCTTTACGCTTGTAGGCCCGAGCTGCTGTCCTCACAGTCTGAACAGGACGTCCCCAGTCCAAGCAGGGATCATAGAGAGCAGAAAACAGTGTGTTGGCAGTAGTTGATTCCATTTGGTACATCCAATAAAGTCTACCTATGCCATGTACTGTTCAGGACACCTAATGCAGACACTCATCTGTTCATGCTGCGTGACGTCTCGTCCACGATGACCGTGAACAATCTGGCCTCCTGTATGTCCGCAAGGACTCCTCGCAGGACCTCAAATGCCAGCATCTTTATTATTTCATTTTGAATCTCATGCAACACAGACTTTTTTTCCCCTCTCTTTTTAGCCAATTTGCAAGGGCCTGATTATCCTGCGATCTTCCTTGTAATGTCTGCATAAAATTGGACTCTGAGTGCCAGTAGTCTGGTTTCCAAGGGGGTGAACCTCACAGTTGGGTATGTACAAAGTTTTATTGCATTTTCTTGTTGTTTTCTAGTTACTCATTCAGAATAAAGATGATGCAACTTTGGCGCCATTGAACACTTTGATTTATGACCTTGAATGTATTGGGTTAGGGCAAATTCACTAATATTGCTAAAAAAGTGAACAGAATGTTCTAAAACTAAAAATAATCGTTAATTATTTGATTTCCATGACAGAGCAGTTATTATAATACATTTATTGAAAAAAAATATGCAAAGGTCAAAGTGGATTACAAATGTCTGTGATGAATGATTCAACATATTCTAATTGATGCTCAATGTTAAGACTACAAAGTCATAAGAACTTGCATATTTTTAACCATTGAACAATAACAAACAAATGGTTTCATCAATTCCTCAGAAATTAACAAAGAAAATAACAATGACAGTAAAATCTAGTACATCTACTCTTCCCCATCACTGTCATCTGAATCAGAACATGAATGAAGCTGACTTAGCTTGATTTAGTGTGAGGAGTTTCCCTGACCTCATTTCCCTCACATTTACAGCAGGGCGCCACCACGATAGTATTCCATAGTACGCACAGTCCGCCCCCCCCCCCCTCCCCCCCAAAGTGCAATTTTGCAATACCCCAAAAACAGTGGTTACCGCCAACATATTACCCCTAGACTACTGTTAGATTATAACAGCAAAGACAGGGGCATGTTAGAAGTCAACAACAACAACATGTATTGCAGCAAAAAAAATAAATAATAAAAATACATGTGCAGCCGAAATTTACAGATCAAATACCACGTTTGCAAAGCAAGGCAGTGGGGAACATTTTTCACGTCAACAAGATGGCAAAATAATCAACTCAAGAAATACACAGCAAAAGCGCAATTTGGGTAGGCTACAATTGCAACGAGCATAGAAGGCAGAAATAGGAGGCGGACAGTTAGGGCTGATTACAAAGACATAGCCTAAGACAGGTCAAGGAATCCACTCAGTCTACTTCGGCGCAGACATAGATAGGCTGCCGGGCCATTCTGGCTGCAGAGTGCAAAGTTTGTTTGTTCGTTCAGTCGCGTTGCTGGTAAGGGTGAATCATCGAATGCACGGTTCTCAGCTGAGTCAGTCAGACTCAGCTCCTCCCTCGTTCTCAAGCTATGGTGAAAACAGTCATCAATCATCACACAACATTACAACTAATTTCCTTTCAGCTGAGGAGTGCTCCATGTTCGGAATCGGGATGTTGTTGCCCAGGCCAGTCCCTCTTCACCGCTCTGCTAACTTAACACAGTGAACAGAGAGTCAGCGGGGGGAGTCGAGTCTGGGAGAACGAACAATAGAGATGAACGAGAGAGAACTGAAACGTGGAATCAGGTCGGATCGTTCTTGTTAAAGAGTCGTTCCTTCGAACTGATTCGGTCGTAAATGATCCATCACTCCTCCTTGTTCTCAAACGATCGTGTCAACACAACACAGTAGTTCAAGGCAAAACGTAGCTGCAACTTCATGAATATGTCTACTTTGAGACAACACAACAGTGGCTAATGTGTATATTCACCTTGAAATGTATTGAAGGTAAATAGAAGAGTAGACTAGGCCTACGGCTAAATCTGCTTATTTATTGTCTGAAAGGAGAATTACGGTATTTTGCATATTGAGCCTCCTTTCTGGGTTGTCTAGGATGTAAACGAGTGTTGGACACCGAAATTTTGACTATTGGTCCTGTCTCGGATATTTGGCTCATTTCAAGGCCGGCCCTGCCCTGCCTGCTTCAGAATGGCTGGCTATGGGCATTCACAAACCTGTCTTTAAAACAACCCTAAACGTTAGTTTTCAGAAATGTGCAAATCACAGAGTGATTAGTAGTTAGTGGTGTTTGTTGATATTCCAAATCATGTTTTGTAGCGAAATGCAGTTTCTGTTGGGTTATTATATTGTATTTTCTAAATTCCATTGAAAGAGAAACCGGACGGGAACCCCGAAACGGAAAGGGGGGCTGATTACGTTTGGTTGTGTAAGCGCAGGGTTTTCGCTCTGTTGCTATTTCCAATAGTCCAACAACGACCGCCTTCTGAAAGCAGACTTCAATGTTTTGTCGCATGACAATTCTGTTAAACTCTCCCGCTCCCCAACAGTGAAGTCTTCGGGTATTTCAGAGGTTTCAGTGCTTAACGAGTTTCTCATCCAGTTGTTCGCTTCAGCCATCACAGAGTAATATTGGCGGAACTGTTGTCAGAGCGAGACGCGTGCGCAATGTTGTTGTTCTTGACCATTGAATTGTTGACTTTGACTGCTGCAATCGGACAGGATTTCTTAGGAAAAATCAACTGGTTTGTCTTTCAGCACTGCGTGTTTGGTTGTGAGATGACATTTGAGAATGAATTGTTTCATGGCTTCATTGCTAAGAACATCACCACATACCACCTGTGCTCGCTTTACTCTCAGTTTTTTAGCTCTTCTCGAAATATTCTCCTCCTTTCTGCACTTCTCTTCCAAATAGTTCCCGTTTTGAGGCAAAATCGCAGTTTTTAACCCTGTTTAACCCCAGTTTTAACCCTGATTAACCCCAGTTTTTAACCCTGATTAACCCCAGTTTTTAACCCTGATTAACCCCAGTTTTAACCCTGATTAACCCCAGTTTTTAACCCTGTTTAACCCCAGTTTTAACCCTGTTTAACCCCAGTTTTTAACCCTGTTTAACCCCAGTTTTAACCCTGATTAACCCCAGTTTTAACCCTGATTAACCCCAGTTTTAACCCTGATTAACCCCAGTTTTGAACCCTGTTTAACCCCAGTTTAAAAAAAAACACGATTTTTTACCCCCTCACAATTTTACCACCCAGTAAGTTTGCTTGCAGCTACAGAACGGCTTGCCCCCCCCCAGGGGCTGTTGTGTCATTTTGAAATGATGTTCCTGATTTGATAGTCAAAGTGGGCAAAAAATTGAGTACCCCAACGTTTGGTTTGTGCCTATAAAATGATGGGCAACTACAAATCTCATGTGTAACTCTGCTTGATTTTCTGAATTCATTGTATTAACGGTAAAGAGCTGACTTTCCGTGTTATTATTGTAAAATGAGTGACAGATGGTTTGGAAACCATTGGTGGTTGCATGGATTTGTTCTATCAGTGATAGAGACTGAAATATTGTTTTTATGTTTCCCAAAGAGTGGAAAACCTTACTGATACAAACATTGACCTCAGAAGGCCGCACTGCAAGGGTTGTGGGATAAAAAGGCTGTTATATTTGCACGTTTTCATGAGTTCAAGGATAATTATGAGAAAATAAATGGAGCAGCTGCTGCAGCCGCTGTTCCAGGACTTGTGAGTTCTCTTCTTTGTCCAGTGTCCTCGCTGCCATCAGCCCACCTTCCACTAGCAGCTTCTCTCTTCCAGGACTTCTGAGTTCTCTTTGTCCAGTGTCCTTGTTATGATCGGCCCACCTTCCTGCAACAACTGTAACATCAAGCTGCTTAAACATTCATTGAACTTGTTAAACAAATATTTGTACCTACTGGTGAAGTTTAAAATTCAATGTATGAAATTCAATGTTAAAATCCGAGGAAGAGCCCTCCCTCCTAGACGCTAGACGCCGTCAAGCAAGGAGAGCGAGCAGGAATACCAGTCACTCGTCCCTCGTTGCATATGATGGTTATGATTTGTTAAAAGTTTAAAGAGTTAAAAAATGCAGGCACCTTATTTCAATGCATAAATATTCAGTGCTTAAAATTCAATGGCTTTTTATTTTCTAAATGAATTTAAACATGTATACTTCTACTTGGGGACCCCCATTTATATGAGCAGAGGTGCTAGGTGCTTCCTACGTACCTGATGTACATCCGGTATAATCTTAATGCTAACAACAATGCTAACAATCTTTTTTACGTCATGCTATCTACACAAACGATATACCTGTGAAAGCTGAGACTCAAAGGATCCAACATTATAAGCCTTATCATTTTGTGAGCTCATCTCGATTAACTAGTTGTAAAAGAATAACGCCACTCACTTTTCCTAATTACACACGCACTTGCACACACACTTACACACACACTGGATTCATCCATTTCAAACTTCATCAGAACAGCTTAGCTATTTTACATTTGATCTAATATGTATTCAAACTTTATCACATTAGGTAATTGTTTAACTCTTATACTTTATTGGTTCCACCAATTTTTTTAATGGTGTGCATGTTTACATTATTTACTCCATTTAGACTTCTCTTCTCACTTGATTCAAGCCATTCCACATTGCCTGATTGAAGCTATTCCACATTTCTTTACGCCTTAAACTATGTGGCTTCATTATAGCACCAGGTGTGAGTGTGATTAGCCGTTACAAGATGTTTTCAAAATATGCCTCTTCCTGTGTTTGAGTGGGCGTGTCCAACTGGATGTGTGCTCAGTCTACCAGCCTACCCAGTGGACTGTAGCAAGCGCTATCTGTCATACATCTAGGTGGACACGGACACTTGTGATGTCACTAAAACACAGGAAGAGGTAGATTATCAAAACGCCTTGTAACAGCTAATCACACTCACACCTGCTGGTATAATATGGGATCTTTAAAACATGTTTCAAACTCACTTTTCACTTTGCAAAAGTCATTCCTCATTTGAACGACAATAGAAATGGAGAAAATCTAACCGGCTCCAATCAGAAACAGGACAGGAAGTTGGTCGGTCTCAATATTCTCCCATTTAACAGTATGTAACATCATGTACAGTTATGGAACAGCTTGTCATTTGAGGCTGTTCCCTAATGTTATAAGTTGCTGTTACAGGTTGTGAGATTGCTGGGTAAGTGAACATTTTGCAAACAAGGAAACCGTAATGTGAACTGTAATCCAGTTTTCTAAATGGATTGGGACTGTATTTAGGGAGCATGCTATTAACAAAAACAACATGGTAAGCAGAACAGTAAAATCAAAGGTGTTTAAAACAGATAAATGTAGGATTGCACGTGCAATCCTCTCAGACAGCGAGGGGGTTCTAGAGACCCCCCTCGCGGCTGGCTGCCCCATAGGCGGTGGGCTCCTCTGAGGGGGTGGGCTCCTCTGAGGGGTCACCGGGCTTCAGAGAGAGCAGAAGGGGCCGCCAGAGGGTAGTGCACTCATTCCATATGGCGCCAACACACATGAACACACACACACTGAAAAAACACACTCCACACTCACTCACTCACTCACTCACTCACTCACATATACCACTATGCCTACAATCTGGATGCTGTTGGCTGTATGGTTAATGTAGTAAATAATGACCATGAGTATGTAGTGTACACATCATCTTTCCTTTCTTGAGGGTTTTTTCCGCCTTTCCTTCCGCCTTTCCCGTTTGAAGAACCATGGATTTACATCTCTTCCTGTCAAACTCTCTTCGCTCGTGGCTTCTGTTTTCTTGGTGCTTTCCGACTTCCATCGACATTCCGGTAGTAAACTACCCTCTTACGAGAGCACAATTTGAATTTGCTCAGCGAGTCGCTCTGGGAACGAGCAATACCCTCACTTCCCGATTCCCCTGGCCCAGAACATTAACCAATCACATCGGTGTATCTGATATAGGCGGGTTCCCCAGGCCCAGAACATTAACCAATCACATCGGTGTATCTGATATAGGCGGGGCGAAAAGCGTTGCTGTTTTACCGACCGGATACCGCAGAGTCTTATCTATTGGTTAGCTCCGCTGGTCTGGATACGTCATGCAAATGCATGCTTGGGGCCGCCCCTCGAGTTGTGCCCTTTTTATTACTCGCTGCCAGACCCTACAGCTCTCTAGATGTGGCTCTGGATCTAGTGGTAAACACTTTCAACCAAACTGACACTTTTCCGGCCTCTACAGTGTGGACACTTTTGGTCTCCCTTAACTTTGTTCTGTTTTGCATTGTGTGCTTCATGTTGTCCAGTGCAGTGTTATCTGGTGAGCATGGACGTGACGCTTCACTCTAGCGGTGAGGACACAAAGGAGCCGTGGGGCAGCATTCAGGAGTGTGTCTTTATTTCCTCCGCTGCTCTGCATGTGGCTACAAACCTCCCCAGCTTACAGGCCCCCTCCCCTCCCTCATCAACCTCACTGCCCAGACCCATTCAGACTGCACCTGGGCCCACTGACACTGAACCAGTACAAACAGCTGATGGACCAGCTTGGGAAAGGTCAACTGAATGGTTGATTGCCCCTTCAGTTTTTAATGTTGTTGGTTGTTCAAACCTGAAATAAACAGATAACTCTCTTAAGTCTTGTGTCCATCGATAAGCAATCTGACCATACCCCATATTTCAGAAGTTCCAAAAATGCCCCAAAACCTTTCTGCAAATCAACTCATCTATCTGACTGTAGAAAATATTGAAGTGGTTACTTCTGTCTCTCTTTTTGAGAGGCCCATGTTATGGAATAAAACATGGATAATAACAACATTGGCCATTTGAAAGGCCAGTAATATGAAACAAAACATGGACAACGGGGGCAGTAAATGTGGGGTGGACCACTTGGTGTCAGGACGACCGATTCAGTGGTTAAAAGAGATGTTATATTCTCAGGGGCTCCATGACCTTTTGCTGAGAGGAAAAGCCGTCCCCTTTGCCCTTGGACCCCCTCCGTCCTTCCTCCCCTCTCTCTCTCGCTCTCTTTCTATCTTTGATCTCCGCTTGGACTCCAGTGATTCCAGAGCACAGAAGTTACACCGTGTCCTGGGCTCACATGGCTGGTCTCTGACGCATGAATAATACTTTATTTGTCTCACACAGACTGGCTGTTGTATTCAACTACTTTTTTGCTTTATTTTTCACTCACTGCTAATTTGTTTCATGTTTTTCTTCCTAACATTAGCAATAATACAGATATGAGCTAAGCTATCAAAGGCCATTAATTTCTTCCAAAATTCACAGTATTTCATACTGAAAAATATGTATATATTCATGCATTCAAATATGTGATTAGTTAAATAAATGTTGCAGTGGAGTTGTTTTTCCTTATCTATTAGTTCATCATTGGTATAGCTGATTTTGTTTATTTTTTTGTTGTACATATATTTAATAAAGTATTCCTTCAAATCTATTTATACAGAAATAAATGCATGTAGGCCTACTCTGTTGGTTTAATTTTCACAAGGCTTTTCTCTTGAATCACTACATCACGAACATTAGCAAACAAGCAAAGGTTGAGCTGGCTGGAACACCATCGCACCAGAAGGAACTCAGTGTCCCAAGCGTTCTAGTCTCAGGTGAGCAACACAACCCCAGCTGTACTCTTGCACCCTTGTCCAGTGGAAGAGTTTAATTTGAAGGACTGAGAAGGTGTTTGATAAATCACGTCACTGCATTCTTTCCAGCCTGGTTCTGTAACAGGAGACCGACATGTGCTCGTCACTGAAGTAGACCCTTGAGATGAACAGAAGCACCATGCCCCCACTCATCCACTGTATTCCTCCTAGTGCTCAGTGACATTAAAGCAACATTTCATTACCAGCAGCTAGGAGAAGACCCAGCCCGTTGGCTCCATTTCATGTTGTTTCAGTAGGTGATTGTCTTCTTTTTTTTTGTAGCGTTAGAGGGAACTAAGGATGGTGAGGAGCCCCGGGCTCAGACACCAGTGACTCCTACACATCCACCTCAGCTCCACACCTGCTTCCAATACAATTTGCAAACATGAAAAATAGAAATATGAGATGTACAGAAAAAAGGAATAGACAAAAAACTGTGTGAGAAAAATTCAGTGTGAGACACTCAGTGGTGCAGGGACAGGATGAGTCTGCTGCTCCAGGTCCAGACTTAGTGGCCAGGAAGCATGAGAATGTACTCGGTACCTGTCCAAAAACAAAAGAGAGCAAACAGAATGCAGCCTATATAAAAGGGATACAATCCTGTGAAACAGGAGGCGTTTTTACACTGCCAAGCCGGTACGGGCGCGGCTTGGCAGACCCTGCAATTTCACTGTCTTGCCTGAAACCCAGGGGTATAATCCGCCTTCGTCATGGAGTCGGCTCTCGTAGTTCATTGGAGCAGGTGGGGCTACGCACGGAGAGCAGACCTCTTCACCACGCGCCTTGCCCTGAATTGCAGCTCTTGCCTTTCAGTTTACATGATATATTAATAATTTAAACAGCAATAAATCATCCGCAGGGGCACATACTAAACTTGAGTCTGGCTATTCTGCAGACTTTGAAGGCATGGTCCTCCTACCATCACATGTGACACACTGTGTACCATCACATGTTACACACTGTGTACCATCACATGTTACACACTGTACCATTACATGTTTCACACTGTACCATCACATGTTACACACTGTGTACCATCACATGTTACACACCGTGTACCATCACATGTTATACACTGTACCATCACATGTTACACACTGTACCATCACATGTTACACACTGTACCATCACATGTTACACACTGTACCA
>JAOPUD010000154.1:17316903-17328510 GCA_027122715.1 Trisopterus minutus | reverse complement strand
CACACACACACACACACACACACACACACACACACACACACACACACACACACACACACACACACACACACACATAGGTGGACGTAGAACGGTGATACATGCTTAGGAATCAGATGCCTCGCAGAAGTTGCGGTATCTTGTTGCAGTCAGCGCCTCTTCGATTGGTACCCTCCCCCTCCCCCCAGGATGTAATTTATCACCTCAAGGCGCAGGGCAACGCCTCCTATTATAATCAAAGTTTTTCAAAAAAAAATTGTTGCAGTGGCATTGTAACATGTGACGTGTTTCCTCGCCAACATGGCCACCAGATAAACTGGTTAGTGCTGATTTTTTCTGTAGTTGGAGGAAGGGTACTGCGACAACTAAGGAAATCACTGGCGAACATGTCTAAAATCAATCTGGAAACAGATGGCTCATTGGAAGTCTGCTGTAATGAAACCACTTACAGCAGCAACAGCAGCAAGGTATGGGCTGAGCGGTGTGTCATCTACCTGTGGTAGATGTTGCATGTTACAAATTGTTGTTTACCTTCCGGTAAACAAGTAGCGGAGGACAGGCCATTGGTAGCGCTCGGACGCGCACCTGATCCGTGCGCTACAGGACCAGGCTAATTAGTAACCATGGATATTGTGATTGAAGTGACGCACGAAAGTCCCGCTAAGCATGTGATTAGTTTGTGGTGAGTGTATCGCTGGTAGTTTTTGCTGAAAAAGTGAGAATGAATTCTCCATTGACAGAGAGCGGTCGATGGAATGCCGTTTATATGCATTAATGTTCACTACTTACATTTAAAATGTTTATAAATAGATTCTGTATTCAATCAGAAATACGTATAGTATATATTTTCTCAAAATTTAGAATATCCTCATTTAGAATAAAATAAAATAGCCTAACTAACTTCAGTAGAGCGACAAATCTTTATGCATATGTAACTACATCCATAGGGTCTTTGTGTGGATAGTGTTAAATTAACATTTAGTCATTTGGACTTTGTTTGTGCAGTCCTGCCCAGTGGTCCGAGGAGCATAAGTGTCCCTGTGTGCGCTCCGCACCACACCTCTCCTTTCACCGCCGGATCTGCCTGCTCCACTCAGCACATCCACGCCTTGTAGCGCAGCCTTTACTCTGGGGCACGATTTCTGTGTGAGATGGCCACGTCATATAGCTTTGCCAATCTCATTTTGAATATAGATAAAACTGAGGAGCTGATATTTGATTTTAAAATGATAAGAAAGTAGCCCCTATTCTTGTTAGAGGTCAGCCAGTAGAGGTAGTTCCCTAATATAAATACATTGGTGTCAGTTTAGACAGTAAACTAGACTAGAGGAGTGTGTTGTCAAGGGATGACCACCCTTTGCACAACATCTTCACTGAGCGGTAGGAGCAAAAGGATTCTGCTACCCTGTTGTACTGTGCCCTGTCTTGATGTATTTACTGTCCTGTTGATGTATGATGTTGTTGGCAAAATAATTTCCCCCTTGGGGATTAATAAAGTGCAATCAATCAATCAACTTTGAACCTCAGTCAGTCAACACAAAAAAGTGAAATTACATTTTGGATATTTATTTTATAGTTTGGTGCAAGCGATGTGTAAGCAAGAGTTCAGGAAACATGCATTAATGCACTGAAGCGTGCGCTGGTCACTGTGGCTCTTCCCGTTAGTGAAAGCTCTTGCTGTTCGTGTCTGTGTTTGCCATGCCTGTTGCTTTTTGGGGTGGGGTGATTGTGTTAATGGTGAGACAGGAGACCAGGAGGTGAAGTGAAAAAGTAAATAGTCGTCACTGAGCATGTACAAATAGTAGTGTTGGGAGTCTTTTGTTTTGAGATAAGGAAGGCCAGATGTGTGTAGCTTTTATTGATGCTTTATAATTGTGTGCTTGTGCTTGTGTGTGGGACTACAAACCGGTCTGCATAATTGATATGGGGAATGTTCTGCAGAGACCGAGGCCAAACCTTCAGGTTTGATTACATTTTTACTCGTGAACTAGCGAGCAGACATACAGAACCTTAATGTCCCACTTGTCTACTCCTGCCATCTTTCTTCTCCTGTTATACAGCCTGTGGACAGCCCCCGGACAAAAATTTCTGGGGTGTAGGTCTGTGATCAAAGCCCTTCTGTGCACCACAGATGTCTTGCAGGTGGTCAATTTAGCTCAAGGCCTCCCTTTGACAAGAGGAATGTAATGCTGTTGAGAGGGAAGACAAGGAGTTAACAAGGAGATGTCTTTTCTTCAGATTTACTTTTGTATACTTCCTTTAATCCTAACTCATCACATCTGCGGCAATCATCTCACGTTAACATTTCTCTCTCTTCCTCTCGCTCTTGCTCTCTTATCAACCCATAGGTGCCCCTTATCCCCCCTGACTCCACAGAGCCGCCGTCTTCCCCTTCCTCCAGCACTTCCACGGGGACCATGATTACAGCGTGTCAGTCCTCCAGGATAAAGTACCTGTCCCTGGGTGTGCTGGTGGTGCAGACCACCTCCCTGGTCCTCACCATGCGCTACTCCCGCACCCTGCAGGAGGAGGGCCCGCGCTACCTGAGCTCCTCGGCTGTGGTGTGCGCAGAGGTGCTGAAGATCCTGGTCTGCTGCCTGCTGGTCCTCAAAGAGCACAGTGAGTCCTGGAGGTCTGGGGGCGGGGAGATCTCTCTCTCTCCCTGCTCTCACTCTCCCACGTGTTGCCATTAGTTTAGATCTGCATTCACACAGCTATTATTAACAAAACAAACATAAGATGATATAAATAAAAAACATTGAAAATGTAACACTATAATAACCTTGACAATAATACACTGTCACAAAATAAAGTTGACCCTGATAGAAACACCCTGAAGGCCATTATGAATGGCTGTATATAATCTCCTTATCACATGGCTAACTTCTAAAGAAATCAATATTTGACCAAAAATATAATAGCCAAAAATATTTTCTTGATTTAAAACAGATTTTATTACTGGAAAAAACGTCCAAAGCGTCCATTGCAACTGTCTATTATCATAGAATGAGTCTCTACGGAAGTTACCTACCACTGCTGCCGTCTTCGACCATTCCTTCTACATTGAACCAGTGAAGAGGGACTCCTGGCTTCACTCAAACCCGTGTTATCGTTGGTCAATCAGCTCCTTGTACCGAATGTTCACAATAGTAATGTAGCATATTTCTTAATTTACTTGTGTTCTTTTGGAATCAACGTGGTCCGTACATAGTTTGTAAGGGTAATCAAACAGTAAATTGTAGTACTTTACAAAATGTCACACATCACACAAAGCACAAGTATTTTTTACTTTATTTACTTACTTTTATATCATTATTATGTTTACTGCTTTATTACTGTTTACATTCAGGTGTACTACCTGGCTCTCAGGCAGAATTACCACAACATAGGTATTCTGATTAACTATGTTATATAACTATTAACTATGTCTAACGGCCACTGATGTTTCAGTGAAGCCAGGAGAGGCCCCTTTAATGTCTGCAGTGACGGATGCATGGCAAACACACGTTGACCCGGACTAAGGTGTGCATGCAAACATCCTGGAAGGGGTTTATGGAGCGCGTCTTAACGCGTTCACGTCCTGACCGCCAGACTTCAGCCTCCGGGGTTTCCACCAGCTGCTGAAGGAGGAGATCGTCAACAAGCCGCTGGACACGCTGAAGTTGGCCATCCCTGCAGGGATCTACACCCTGCAGAACAACTTGCTGTATGTGGCCCTGTCCAACCTGGATGCAGCCACCTACCAGGTAGTTGGTGTGTGAGTGTCACTGTGTGTGTCGCTGGGCGTGCCAGTCTATCGTGGATGGCGTGCGATTTATCCGCCCATGTGTAACTAGCAGCCTTGCGTAATTTGCATTGTATTAAAATGCGCAAATCAGTCTTAGGGCGCACTCACACTAGGCAAAGTGTCCCTCAAGTACTCAAGTACGATTGCTCCCCCCCCCCACTGTGCCGCTGGTCTGTGCTCACACTAGGCAATCTCAACTGGGCCTATGGTTGCCTCATGTACATACGGTTGCGTATCCCTGCGTGTGCGTGTGTCGGCTCATTAGCATTTGTACTGTGGCTTGAGCACATCTTTGTGAAGTGTACTGAGGCCACGGAATTTAACTGTACTTGAGTACGGATGCTCACACTAGCCAAACAATCTAGACTTTAGGGGGCAAATGTACTCGGGCACAGTACAGATGTCCTAGTGTGAGTGCGCCCTTAAAAGCCAAAACAAGATGGCGAATACAACCTTTCCTGTCTCAGCTATCGACCCGGTTATAATTTCCTCGCGGAGACACAAAAAAACAACATATGTACAGGCAGCGTCAGGTCCTCTGCCTGGCTGGCTGCCTATCCCTGTTAAGAAATATTTTTTGGTGGATTCTTTAAAGCCATAGCAACAAGACACTCTGGGACTTGTGAGTTGAACCTATCAATCTCTTTGAGCAATAGTGGGTTGAAGAGAAAAAACAATGCACACTACACTGCCCTTCCTAGATCCTTGAGTTCCTCCACAGATTTTGTGCGTGTGTGTGCTCAAGGTAACCTACCAGCTGAAGATCCTCACCACGGCCCTGTTCTCTGTGTCCATGCTGGGCAGGAGACTGGGCCTCTACCAGTGGCTCTCCCTGGTCATCCTGATGGCGGGCGTGGCACTAGTGCAGGTACCGACCACAGAGTATTACGGTCCTCTTCACCCAGCGGCCGTCTTGGTTCTCAATGCTAGCTGGACGCCCAAGAGGGCCTTGAGAGGAAAAAGGCCAGTAGGTGTATGGTCGGAGGATTAATAAGGAGAATGACAGATGGTAATTAATGCTAATGCTTATTAAAACAATCAGTTATCTTTAAATTATGTTTTAATGATGTCTTAATTAGTCATGTTTAGCAATGTATTGAAACGTCCAGTCTCTAAGTTGAAGGTGGTTACAATGACGTTGCCATTTTAACTTCAGTATTCAATACAAAATAGTCACAACAAGTATTGGCTTACTGGCTTATGGTAAGCATGTAAACACATTGTTGTCCGCCAAAACCAGCCAGTTTTTCCATGTTGGAAACCCAACACACTACGCTAATGTTGATTGACAGTGGCCCGACGATTCCCTTGCGGAGAAGCTGTCCGTGGGCTCCCAGTTTGTGGGCGTGCTCGCTGTGCTCCTCGCCTGTGTGTCCAGTGGCTTCGCCGGCGTCTACTTCGAGAAAATACTGAAACAGACCAAACAGAGTGTGTGGGTGCGCAACATACAGCTAGGTGTGTGTGTGTGTGTGTGTGTGTGTGTGTGTGTGTGCGCAAACCAGGGATTGATACAGTGATGAAAGTTGTCTCGATTGTCACGCATAGATTATATACATATATATTATAACAGATGGATTACTCTCCTGTCCTGCCAAGCCCTTGAGCAGTTTATTTTTAATTTTTAGGTTTATTTGGGCTTATTTCGTGTCAACATCTAAGTACAATGCCATTACTGTCATCTCATCTCTGTTCCCTTCCATCTTTCTTTCCTTCCTTCCTCCTTGGCTCTGACAGGTGTGTTTAGCTTCATCTTTGGTCTCTTTGGTATGTTCCTCTACGATGGTGCGAGGCTCTTGGATGATGGGATGTTTCAAGGCTTCAACGGTATCACCTACACAGTGATCTTATTACAGGTAGAATCAAGACCCCCTATTCTGTCTAACTTCTCCAGGGTTCAGGAGGCGGGATGGTGTAGTAAGGACTAGGCCAGCATTGAACTCCCTGTGTCTGCAGCCTGTATGCGTCTTTAAGGCGGCATGTGTCTCAGGAGGTAAAGCGAGATGGCTGGTAGCCGGAAGGTTGCTAGTTCGATCCCAGGCTTCTCCTGCAAGTCTCGAGGTGTCCATGAGCAGGCGCTTGACCTTAACTGCTCCCGGTGAGCTGGCTTTCGACTTTCATGTTGGATACCGTCAGTGTGTGAATGTGTGTATGAATGTGTGAATGTTGGATGCTCTGTATATTTGCAGTGCATTTACCATTTAAAGGACAACTTGTGGGGCTTTTCCACATGGACCCTGGAGGGACTGGTGTGGTCACCCCACGTATTCAGGATATGGACAACCGGATTGGAGAGTGTGGGCAAAAACGAGGGCAATTGTGTTTTTTGTGTATTTACTCCAAAACAGTCCAAACATAAATAAACCAAAAAAATCTGTTGGTTACAAAATAAAGGAATGTTCCAAAAATAAAAGACTGTTACTGTTAGCCTAGCATAGCACATACCATGTGCTTCTAGTAATGAGACTCCCCTTAAATAAGCCTGTCAGTCCCAGGTGGACTGATTGGGCCAGACCATTAACAAGGGGAAGATTCTCTGGCCAAGGCTGGAATAACCTTCTGCCCCCTAGTGCTACGGAAGTCCAAATACCACATTCAATATGAAGTAAGGGGGACAGTGAGAAGGGATTTTCACCTTCTCACAGACCCTATTATCACCCTTCAACTACTTAAATATATAAGTATCAATATATAGTAGGTGTCATCATTGCAGTTGTGTGTGTGTGTGTGTGTGTGCATACGGGTAAGAGAGTGGCATGACTGTTACTTGTGTATCTTGTATCTCTTCACACTAACAGAGGTGTGTTTGCAGGCTGTGGGTGGGTTGGTGGTCGCTGCTGTTATTAAATACGCAGACAACATCCTTAAAGGATTTGCCTCGTCGCTGTCAATCCTCGCGTCGACAGTAATCTCCTTCTACTGGCTGGACGACTTCGTCCCTACCAGGTAAACACTTGCAAGGACTAAATCATTCTCTTCGCAAATACTGCAATGACCTGAGGCTGCTTCTTCACACATTTCTCTCTCTTTTTCTTTCTTTCTTTCTTTCTTTCCCTCTCTCTCTCTTGTGTGTGTGTGTAGCTTCTTCCTGGTCGGTGCATTGCTGGTCATCACCGCCACTTTTCTCTACGGCCTCGAGCGTAAGCCAACCCCCACGGCTGTCAAAGTCTAGCTGTGGATACTAGAAGAACCAAGTCCCGCCACCACCTACTTCATCATCAAGGACAGTTTCAGTCCTCTGGTCCAGAGTGGAACCGGGAGCAGAGCTGACCGGGGTTGGAACCGTGACCAGTGTCCGGTTGAGACTGTCCTGATCTCCGATAACCTGGTCCCAATGGCAATGGAGCATTTCTAATGTTACTGCTGACTTGCACAGAGGAGGTATTGCACTGGGATGTAATAATGGCATTGTCTCTTTGTAATATTAATGTGTCTTGAAGAAACTGAAATTAGTATTTGGGTACTGAAGGGAACTGTTCTGTTGGTTCACACACACAAGTGTAATGGAGTCAATAAAACGACTATGTAAATAATGTTAAATCCTGTGTCATTGGGTCAAGAATTTTATTTTGATTTGTCCGTACAGTGTTGCATCGTGGGTATCCTGCAGGAAAGACTTATCTGCTGCAGGTAGGTTGAGCAAGAAACATGTCCGCATGGAAAATCAGTTTAAGTAATGTTATTGTTTTATACAAGTAATTTATCTCTAGACAGTTGTTACAAATATATGCCATCATATAACTTAGATTCTTGGGATATTTGGCATAGTATTGTTGGGACCGGCTCAAGCCCAGCTATTGTATTGACTTCGCTAATGCGATCCTGAGACGATCCGTTTGGCGAAGCAGATCGAATGTTTACATGAATCCGATCCTCATTCGATACGTTCATTACACGATTATGCTCCTGCATGTAAACGCAGTCACTATTAATGTTAAGCTTGCTTCATTTTCGCTTGATTAGAAAAATATTTTGATTTAGTTTTACTATGTTTTATTTTTAGATCACAAATCTAATAGTAAGATAGGGATACAATATATTTGTATTTTTTCATTTATTCTTATACGCCATATGCTAGAAATCCATATATAGATATAGTCAGGATAGTGCATCATCATAGTCACTCATCATGATGCACCTTTTGTAAGTTGTTCAAGCTAAGCTACTTCTTGAAGCTGAAAAGTGTCCCTCCCTGAGAGGCAAGATGGATTCCCCAAACCAATAACGGTGGTCAGATAATGCAAGGAGCGGTGTCAAATCCAACGGTTTCACACAGACACATTTATATACAAAACAGATATTCTCACAAAGCATCTCACTCACTAATATCTGACGGATGTCATATATAAAAAATTACCAAATAACTGCACTTAAATCTTACCTACACCACCTTTAATAATAAAAACAATTATTTTGATATGAAAGACTTTTTTATGCGCACACCGACTCAACTTCAAAGCTCATTACTATATTCCTCACAAAGGTTCTTGAGATATGTGGTAGATTTAAATAAGAAAATATGTTTGTCTGGAGTAATCTCTGTGCTCACTCCAGCTCCGACCTGACAACAAGTGTTTGCATCCAAAGCCTTTTTACCTTTCCCAGACACAGGGACCTTGGCTTTCCTTTTGACAGAAGATGGTTCTGAAAAGGAGAGAGTAGTATGAGCGGTATGTGTCATCAGCACCAATACTAGACAATATGTGTTCAAATGAAAATCACGATACCTTTCTTTATTGCGGCTGTCGTTTTCTGTCCTTTAGGTACAGCCTCTGGGATTAACAAAGTAGACAAATTAACAAAATAGCGTATTTTGCAATTTAAGGAAACAGATTTTTCTACCTAATTCACTATTAGACTAACCGGGGCTACGCTGACGGCTGTTCCACCAAACACCTGGTCCTGTGATCGGCAACTCCTCCCATTCACTTTGTATTAGACGAAATATCGTGTGGGGCAAGGGATTGGGGCAAGTCTGGCATGCAGGTCAGGGAAACGAGAGTCATACCATCTGGTCAGCCCGGGCCGTGCACATAAAAGCATCTCCTTTGACCTGCTCCACGGGAGCACACTGCCCCGCAGTGCCACATCGACGGACCTCCACCCAAACCTGGAGCTGCAGTGGCAGCACCCAGGATGTCTTTGTTTAAACTATCCTGGTAAAAAGAATGTCTGGGGTCGTACTTTATGACTCTATTTCTCTACCCTGACATCAACTGTACCTCATCCATGATGGCAAATAGAAAGATACAAAGTGAAGAAGAGGGTGACACCCTGCAGAGGGACCCAGGGTTGGTGCTGGTGGTGGAGGAACACATCCTGCACATAGCTGCACTTACTCCATTAGGTGTGATTTGGGGTGCACCATCATCCTACACCCTACGGAGCGGGGCAGCACGGGGCAGTTGGTGGGCAGTGGGGGGGGGGGGGGCAGTTTTTATCTACGAAAACAAGCTTCAATGTAATCCTTTGGGGCAATAGAGCCCTGTAAAAGTATGTCCCTTTACAAAGGGCTTGTTGTTTCCACTAATAGACTCAGATTATATTCTAACCTTATGGAAAGGACCACAACAGAGAAATGATTACTTATTTCTTTACCCTTTGCTTGATCGGGGTATGTGAGTTATTGTCTTAATAGTCTCTCGCAAGGAGAAGTCTGGCAAGAGTGGAGTCGTTGCAGGAAGAGAACAGTGGAAACGTGAGTGAGAGCTGGAGAGAGCAGTTTGTTGTGAAGGCCTACAGAAAGCCTAGCTTAGAGTTATCTTCAAGATTTGGGCAAAGGTGAGTTGAGATTGTCATGACAATAGGGAAACGCAACAACGAGATTTCAGAGCGAGACTTGGTTAGAACCATAAAAAACGGACTGGATCAAGAACGAAAAATAAACAAGTTTTGTTCTAACCGGTCCAATCTGCATTACTGTGTCAGACCTGATAGGATGTGAAAATAGGCCCTTCAACATATGACAGCTTTAACATCACTTGACTGTCCCAGATTTTATACATTTCTCTCTCACAGACGCAGACGCACACACATCATACCTTTCTTCCTTGGTTTGTCTTTGATTATTGCTGGTTCTGTAACAAGACATGTGACAGCACAATCATTTTTTATGAGTTATTATTAAACAGATGCTGCAGTGCCTAAATTCGTATTGTATTTTACGTAAATATAAACATAGTTTAATAAAAACTAAAAGAATTCTAGTTAGTGAATGATGAATGAATGTATCACTTAGGACAGGGTTAGAATGTATGATGCTTACCTTTTTTAGCTTTCATGTGGGCTGCTTTGGTTGCCTCAGAAGACTCCTTTCTTTCACCTTTCTTCACAGTGCCCGCTATGGTCATGTTTTTGGAAGCATCATAATCTGAAATGGTAAACACTTTGATTTAGCAAAAAACAAATGAACAAATAAAAGTGTTCTTCATAAATGTATAAAAGTGGCGATGTAAAAGATTTCTGTTCCCTTTGGTGATGAAAGGGAAAGGTGCCCAACAGTATCCGTTTGTAACATGCCTTGGTACTTGGTAACGCTATAGTGCTATAGGTTAGGGTTAGCACATAGCACAACATATAGTGCTATAGGTTAGGGTTAGCACATAGCACAACATAGTGCTATAGGTTAGGGTTAGCACATAGCACAACATATAGTGCTATACGTTAGGGTTAGCACATAGCACAACATATAGTGCTATAGGTTAGGGTTAGCACATAGCACAACATATAGTGCTATAGGTTAGGGATGGCACATAGCACAACATAGTGTTCCCACAGCCCTATGTTCCCTCAGCCTTATGTTTCCTCATTTCTAAGGTTTTTTTTTTCTTTCCAAAATTAGGCCCTATGTTACCACATTTCCTTTATCATCAATTTGCATCAGATTTTATCCCCATTTCTCCCAATTTGGTAGTCAATTACACGCAACCTATTATCCAGTAGCAGTTGACTACAGATGTAATGTAGCTTTTAGCTAAATCTGGGAACATAGGGCCCTGGAAACATAGGGCCCTGGAAACATAGGGCTTGACCCCTTCCAACACCGCTACTCCAACATAGGGTTGAGTGACGAACCCTTATACAGAAATTAAACTTACTTACATGAGTTAGTGCAATTTAGACACAGCACACAATTACCTTTCTAGAATTCTTTAATGAACAGTACACAACCTTTTATGTGCTAACAGGCAATCCTGTAAGTGCTGTGACTGCTGTCCTTTGTAGATTGAACAATAATAATAAGCAAAAAATGTTGCAAATTCAAATAAAATTGCTACACAATTTATGAAGTTCTCTCAAAACTGGAAAGGGCTTATTGCTTTTTCAACATTTTATGTGCCAGGAACAGGCATATCCTTTGAAGACTATTTCAAGAACAAAAAAAATACAAAGGTCAATTTACTATAGGGAGCTTCACTTTAGCAAAGAACCTGTCAAAATGATACCCGGGAACAGCACATGCCAGAGCAACTCTAAATAGCTTCCACAACACAGTGGCTGACAGCTCTCCAATAGGACTCAATATTTTGATTGCCACCATTATACTGTGCCTTCAGTCGCACCAGTGAGGTCTCCAAGATTCTCCATTTGCGTCGCCGTCGTGGTGGTGCATCACCTCTCTCTGCCAGCATGATGGTTTCTTCAGTCAACGTCTGGCGGTCTTTCAGGTGACGGATGAATAGCCACAGAGAGGGATGGCGCACTTACACTGTATCATTCATCGTCTGGTGGTGAGCTAGAATTAAACAGTTATAGAAAGATCAAACATCAAAATGACTTGTAGACATTTTGCAACAGCACACATTCAAGATGGTCATTTTGCAATT
>JAOPUD010000154.1:17000478-17015362 GCA_027122715.1 Trisopterus minutus | reverse complement strand
CCCTCCCCCTCCCTCCTCCCCTGCACCATTGTGGAGTATTAGTATGGCATTCACATACCTGAGGTAGAGCTATCCTAACACAAGATTGACAGGCAGGATATATTCCCCAAACAATCAGGTGAGAGTTTTCCTGATAAATCAGACATTAGCCGGCACTGTTCTCAATTTTGTCTAATACAGAGGCTGAATCAAATTCCACCAGAAGAGATTCTCACAGAGCATTTCACTCGCTGATGGTTGGCTATGGCTAATTGGAACCAAAATTGGACACATCTTACCAACAGCCTCTTTAACCATCTCCAATCGTATACATTTTCTACATACAGTTCTGTCATTGTATACTGTAATGGTGTACCAAAGTCAATTTGAGGGGCAACAGCAACCTGAAAAAACTAAGTTTGAGGGCTTTGAGAGCTTGACTTCTTTACCTGCATGTGAGTCTGTACATTTCTTCTGGAGTCTGTGGTAAGGGCAGTGTCTTCTTCTTTGAGCCAGGCCTTGACCGAGGTCTTCTTCCTTTGCAGTCAATCGCTAAAGCAAATATGGTAAACTCTTGTTAACTCATATGAGCGACAACATCTTGTAGCTCTTGATTACTTGATTTGATTGCATCTGGGTATGGCTGGTTTGCCAAGACACCAGGTATTTGTTGACATGGTCCATGTCTACATGGAAATCAGCCATGATTTTTGTTTAACTCATCCCTTCTTATGGTGTACATGCAGTCTGAAATTGGGCAGTTGGAAAGCCATTGATGTCCACTCTATTCCAACTACTAAGCAGCTCCCATAGCTGTATCTAACAAAAGTGCATACAAACTTTTGACTTTTCTTTAAACCGTCCATAAACAAAGAATGATGATTTTGTGTTTAACCTACACATGTTCAGCTTTAACTGATTGGCCTATTCTATCAGAGTACTTGCAGTGGTGTGTAAACACAGAATCAAAACCAGTGGAATCATATTTTTTTTGGGACTTGTGGTGCATTTCCACTGGGCATTGCAGCTAGGCCCAGTATGATTAAGTCCGGTAGTGTAGGTGCGGTTAGGCGCAGCCCAGTTACGGCTCGTGTTTCCACCACCAACCAGTATCCTTATGGTAGGGCGGGGTTTAAGCAAGATGCCGATAGCCGTGGCAGCTATGTAAGCACCGTGACCTCATAGCAGCCCGACAGTGTAGCCTGCTGAAAAACAAAGAGCAACAATGTAGGACGTCCAAGAAGGACGGCAAACTTTTGTGCAACATTTTCTTCAATAAAGGAAGCTTTCCCCTCCCAGAAATACCTCACGGGTACTGTGTCTGTTTTTATCTTTTTGTCCGTTATTATCCCACTGTCGCACGTAACTGACAATTCTGTCGACCAATCAACGGACGGCGTGTGTAGCTCGAACTTGTTGGCACCCTTTCAGGCCACTTGCTACCTCAACGGAGGAGCACTGAGAGATAGGTGCGGCTAAATCCGGACCCCACCCACTTTTGGTGGTGGAAACGTGAACCGTTCCGCACCTATTCATGGTTAACTGAACACGCCAGTGGAAACGCGCCATTGGAGAACCCTGCCTAGCCATGGTAGTTTATATGCACTTTTGTCATAAAAAATAAAACTTGTTTTTACACTGTCAAATACGCCCGTCTTATACCCGCTTTTTTCCTCAGCATGGTCCGTGCGTTCACACTGACCAAGGTAATATACCGGCTTGATTTCTCGCCTCAATTTCCCCTTTTAAACCAACTAAACCAACCACTTTCAACCACTAAACATATTGGGGGTTTCATTTTCATGTAAATGTGATTAGACGGCATTGCAGTACTAGGGGCAAGACTTGGGTAGATGTTGCTGCATTGTCTCTACAACGCAGCGATAAACATAGTAGTACGTAGTTCTAACTGGAGAGTGTGAAATCCGCGAGCTGCTCACTATCATGGGAGAGAAGGGGATGCAGTCGCATTTAACAAAGGCAGGGAAAGTTTCCTTACGAGGCTTTCGTTGGGATAAAAAACTTATATAAACAACATGTTGGCGTTTTTGCACTTGTAAATAGTAAATTGCGTTTGTAGCCTACAAACATTGCTGTATCTTTATCTTAGAGTAGACGACATGTGAATACATGTCGTCTACTCAGAAGATAAAGATACAGCAATGCTAAACACTCATTTGGAATATAGAATGGATTTCACTTGCTGGCCAACCGGCCCATTTCTTGGCTGATTTAGATCTAGACAGACATCAACAATTTACCTGGGTCTTTGCAAATCTGCCAAATCCTTTAAAGTGTTAGTTGACGGGTACATAATTAACAAATTAGGGAAAAAGGTCACACAAACTCCAACTATACCGTAAGTCGTAGCCAATGCTATTCATGTACTTACTTGCTCCATCAAGTGAGGCATTCCTTTTTCGCTTTGCATACGCACGCAAATGATTAGACAAGCTAACTCCACTGTGGAAAGATGCATTGCAGTGCATACAAATCTTCCGGTTGAACTCTCCTTTCTCTGATTAGACAGAAACACAAGAAAAACAAATTAGAACAAACAAAAATGTTAACAGGAAGTAATTTAGGCTTTGTTCCTCAGCTAGTCATCAGATGTATCCTACAGGCAAAATCTTTAACAGGTTATGAAAACCTGCCTTAAACCACATTTATAGTCGAGAACTGTGCAAGCCAGCATAAAACAAAAATTAGGGTTAATTACCAACTGTCCCGGGCCGCACACCCTCTGAAATTTAGCAGCTCGGAAAGCAGAGTGCACCTGCCCTTCCATAGTATGAATGCAATGCGTGTTTTTGGACCATCTGCACTCAGCACATCATGGCGTCTATAAATTTAAGCTACATATTTTTTTTAATATATCCCATCTAGCCTGTATCCCATCCCATCCAGACTAACCATTGAAAATATATAACTTACCTGCTATTGAGTTTTGTAATGAAGCGTCAAGTCTTGATCCAGCACCATGTTCAGTATCTAAACAAACTGCTAATGTGGATTTTGACATTTGAGAAGAAGCCTTTATTCTTGAATCTTCTTGGCACTTTCTCTTCTTCAGAATCCCTATCAAGGCACTCGCACTCGAGAGGGATCCTTTAACCTCCAACTTGGTCTCCAGCTGCTTCTTTTCAGATGTAACTCCCAACAAAGAGAACTGGGGTTTGGAGAAGTGCGATTTGGCATCATTGGAGATGGTGGGAATAAAATTATTTTTAAAGAGTCCAGTTAGAGAATGAGACCTGGCTAGCTTTGACGACTTACGAAATGAGAATTTATTTCGCTTCTTATTGAGGATTTGAATAGCCCTATGGACCTCTTTCTTGTCCCGCATCAGTTCTCGAAGTAAGCATAATGGGGTCTTGTTCTTTGATTTAATTGGTCTACCAAGCTGTTTCAAGTGGCCTCGGATGTGGTTGGACTGTCCAGTCCGGTTATCAAACTTGTCCCCACAAAGTGGACAGGAATGGATCATCTCCAGGTCATCAGAGTTTTCTAGAGGGTCTGCAGGGGGTTCCAACAGTAATGCTGCAAAAAGAGAAAGGCAAGACTCAGAACCTTCATAAACAGTCACAGTATTATTGGTGCATACTCAAATATACCCAAAACTATCTCAATACCTTCTTCCAATTGTGGAATGGGAGACATCCTGCGTCTCATACGTGGCTTCTTGTCTCGAGAAGCCACATGTTCAGCAGGAACTACATGCCTCTCGTTGTAATTCAATCCAACTCGATGAAGGTGGCCTCTCACATGATTGGATAACCCAACACCAGACTCAAAGACTTCAGGGCAGTAAGGACAGGATTTAGGTTCCAAATCTGATGAATCGTCGGTGTAGGATCCTTCCATTGTCATCGAATGGGACTCAAAGCTGTCTCCAAAGACCTCAGTTTCAATGCACTCTTCCTTGATATCAGTCTTTACCTCATCATCATCATTCCCGTCAGTCGTTATCTTATCAAACAACTTCTTAGATGCCTGCAGAACCCCTCTCATTGACATCCTCCTACTATATGTATAAATGTGCTTTTCTTCCTGCTTGACATCATCGTCATCATAAAGGTTAGTGTTGGCAAGAGTTTCTTTAAATTGAAAAATGTCCTTCTCTTCACAGTTTGTGATCTCTTCTGAATGGTTTAACATCTTTGGACTTGGCAAATGTTTGGGTAAAATAAAGCATGAATCCTCTTCTGTGGTGTTTCGAAAAGGTGTTGACATTTTTCTTTTTGAAGGTGTCTTTTTAATGGCCTGATCTGAAGTTGGCTTAGGTATTCTATTGCTTTCAATATCTTCCTCTGGGACACTGTATTCACAAGGATTTGTATCAGGCTTAGAAACACAAGTTTGCTTTTCACCATTTGAGGATGACCTGGTTTCTGGAAGCTTAGTTGGAAGCATTCCTTGCAAATGATCTTGCAAATCATTATCATCATTGCTAGAGGTGTGTGTAGATGTAACGCCATTGTAACTTTCTTTCTTCCGTTTTGCTTCAGTGTCTTTGTCATGTCTCTGTCGAGAAAGTAGAACATCGATCGATTTGTCCAGCTTGGACTGGGTTTCTTGAGACTTGAGAAATCTCCTCGTCATCTTTTCATGCTTGAATAAGTTGGAAAAGTTACTTATTGAATTAGCTTTTTTGGAAGGGGCAAATATTTCAGATTTAGTTTGAGAATCGTCCAATTTACAAGAGGCTTGCTTCTCAACAGGTAGCTGTGCATTTGTCTCACTTTCATGTAAGCTGTGTATTGAATCGTATTTCTCGATCGTGAGTTTATGACGACATTGAAGATGATTTCTAAAAACATTTTTACTGAAAGCTCGGTATGAACAAATTGTGCAAGAGAAAATACCGGCCTCATCCCTGCCACTATCCTTGTGCTGCGAAGTATTATGTCTCCGAAGCCCTCTCTCTGACACTGCGTGGAATTTACATTTTTCACATTTAAAACAACGCTTGCTCTTACTGTGTGTCAGGGCATGTTCAACAAAAGTATTCTGGCAGTTTGTTTGAAATGGGCATTGAGGGCAACAAAGTGCATCTTTTCCAGCCTTATTTGTATCAGACATATCGTGGATTTCTTCGACTTGTCTTTTCCTTCTCTTTGTGTGAACAGCCATATGCTCTAAAAGGGAGCTGCTCTCTCTGAAAATATGTCCACATTCTTGGCAGATAAAAGGACTAGGCGACATAAAGGAAAGATCTGAATGTAATTCCAAGTGCTGTTGCAAACTGATCTCTTTTCTGAAAACAAGGTGACATTTCGAACAGGGGTAGGATGATGGCTTAGGCTCCGAGGGAGAATTTACTGGAAGTCTACCCTTTAAGGGTAAAAGCCTGTGACTAACATTATTTTCAAAAGAGTTTAATGTTGGCGCGTTGTATAAAATTTGCTTGATGGCCTTAACAGTTCCATTGGGATACTCTGTGTTCTCAGTTGATGAAGATTTGGAATGCATCCTCAGGTTTTGTACCTTGCTCATGGGGACAGAGTGTGCTTGGTCTTCTCCATCATGCGAGTCTTCAGATGATTTATGTCCAAGATTAGGGTAAAGATCTTCTGAGGGATCTACCATAACCACCATATCCATCTTACGTTTCCTCCTCTTTTGAGTTCTAGAAGCCATAACTTCCTTTTGCATCTCCTCCCCTGGGGATTCGTCATGGTCATCCCACAAGAACTGCATGAACTCTTTGTGAGGGTCCCACTGAAGATCACGGGCACTGCTAAAGTCATCCAATGAGTCCTCAGGTGAATCAATGTCGAATCCCCATATTCCTGCAGTATCAATTTCCTGCACTGTTTTCAAGGGTGTGATGCTTTTCTCCTCTTCCTCTGTGCACAAGCTGTTGAGATCATGTGCCTGTGTAGCCCTATGTGAGGAAGGTCCATTTCCCAAGCCAACTGGGGACAACATATCAGCGTTTGACAAAACATCAAGAACGCCGTTTTGTTTGGCAAGAGCAGGCTTGCCAAAGGAGTCTATGTAAGATAAGGCCGCTTGTGTCATTCTCACTGGCTCTTGAAGGAGTGTGAGGGCATTCATCTCGGGATCTGTATCTTTGTCATCTTCATCACGAGCTGCCAGGCATGACATTTCTGTGGCCTTGACCTGTAAGAGAAAATTGGATGTTCTTAGTCCATAACGAAATATTACACCAATTTGTATAGGGTCAGTTCTATAGAGTGTACTTCATGCCCTCTAGTGATAATCCAAAATGATCAAATACACAATCAAAATCTTGACAAGTATTTGGGTATTAGTTTCGTAGGCGTATTTTCTTTATCTTTTTAAAAAAAGTCTGTGATCATTTCCACCAATGTACACATATTGTACTTCAGTTTAACCTGTATTAAATACAATATATTTCTGTTACACCAACACTAAAGCTGCATTGGCAACGCTTTTTACTTTTGCAGCGCTAGTGGGAAACAATTCAGAACAGCCGTTTTAAAGGACAATTACGGTATTTTGAACAATGAGCGCCCTTTCTGGTTTGTCTAGGATGAAAAAGAGTGGTTGACACCGAAATTTTGACTATTGGTCCTGTGTCGGGTATTAGCTCATTTCAAATTGCCCTTGCCTGCTTCAGAATGGCTCTCTATGGGAATTCACAAACCTGTCCTTAAAATACCCTAACCGTGTTTTAAGAAATTGTTTGTTGTGTTTTATTTAGCATTTTGTAAATCCCATTGAAACGGAAACTGGACCAGAACAGGAAACGGAATTTGGGCTGTTTGTAGTCTTTTGGCTCGGTTCTCTGTATAAACAGTAGTACTAGAACCGAGTGAAAAGACTACAACCAGCCCCTCTTTCCGTTTTCCGATCAACGTACAATAAGTCTTCCAGAAATCAATGGATTTACAAAATGCCAAATAAAACACGACAGAAACTGTATTTCACTACGATACTTGATTTGGAACATCAACAACACCACTAACCACTCGGTGAGTTGCACATTTCGTAAAACAAACCTTTAGGGTTGTTTAAAGGACAGGTTTGTGAATACCCATAGACAGCAGGCATGGGTGATTTGAAATGAGCCTAATACCGAGACAGGACCAATAGTCCAAATTTCGTCCTAGACAAACCAGAAAGGGGGCTCAATGTTCAAAATACCGGTTCAAAAATAAGTCATTTTGTCATTTGACATTTTGAAGTCCCGGTTTAATAGCATTTTGTTAGGCAATTGTTCAGGGCCCAAAAATAAACAGATTTAAATATATAGAAAATGTATTGATAAATATACATAAATAAATTTTAAAAAGCATAAAATGCATCATTGAGGTGCATGGCCACAAAACTCTAGTCCTGTTGTACATGCTACCTACATCCAAAGGGGGGAGCAAGAAGGTAAATGCAAATGACAAGTCATAGCTTAAAATATGACAATTTCAAATGACCACTGTAGCAGGTGCTGCCCAAGCAAATTCTTATAATGGAAGACAATGGGGAAAAAACGCTGACTTCAACCATTCCTAAGCTAAACCACTTTCAAAGTTGGTACAAAAATAGTAACCAAGCGTCTCCAAAAAGTAAAGCACCACTTTGAACGTAAGGGATGCTCTAAACACAAAGTTAAAAGATCTGCCCAATAATTAAATCAATCAATCAAAAGTCAGCTTCAAAGCGGCCCTGGGACTTGCTAGCATCAGCATGTTAGCAAGACCTCGAAAGATTGTGCATACGATGAGTTGGCTCATGCAACCACTCGCATTTCTTCAGAAAATGCACATGCCTAGTTATTATTCTGGCATTACTTTCATAATGAAAAGAAGCGTTCTTAATCCATTATTTTCTTGGGTGGGGGACACATGGAGACAGATGGGTTTTATTTTTGAGTGATAGTCTATATATTATACTATATATACAGTATACTTTAGAAATAACAATATTATGAAAAGAAAGGCTGAACGAATGTTCCGCAGTTGTTAAAAATAATGGTGCCTTGGCGTGAACCGCAGCACCATCCATTGGGGGCCAATAAAATTAACACAGAACAAAACCTTAACTCTAACCTTCAAACGTGTGTCATTTATAATACCCGCGATGCCTGACACGGCGCTCCGGGGTCGTCCGGTCATCTGTCGTGACCTACTTCACATTAAAGTTCTGCCCTGACAGAGTCGGACTCGGACCAAGAGTGGATCTGAAAACCACTGACCTTCTCCAAACAGCACTTACGTTATATTTATGCGACCACGGTGGACAAACTGTCATCTAGAGATAACATGCTGATTTTTTATTATTGTTCGCAGAGTTGGGCAAATTTCAGTCAACCAATATTTGGTTTGGTTGGCTACAGGCCCTATCATTTACACCACTTATTTTTTATGGTTCGCATCATTACCATTTACATTCTTAAGTCCCCACTAGGCATACTTTAGCGGGGCACATCAAGTCATCTACCTTATGTAAGGAAGTCAGGGCTGTAATTTTGGAATTTGGTACTAACTTACCGAACTGTAAAACAGAATTTTCCTAATTTTCCACATTTCATTGAAATGGATACAACTTTTTTTCATCTAAAGTATGCCAGATTATTCTAGTAACGTAAATGATTTAATAATTGTACAATTACAGACAAGTTGGCATAAATGCATAATTCAGATTTCAATTGGGTGGTTTTGAGAGGGCAAAGACAACTTTGAGAAAGAGGCCATCTAAGACAGCCAAGTCCTCTTGAAAACTATAAAATTCCCGAGCTTGCCTCCTCACACCACCATCACTAGTGCAAGCGCATCCGGAGATTCAAGGCGATTTATTTACAATTTATTCAGGACATTGTGGCTGTTCCAAATAGTGTAATGTTCTGTGCATCATTAAAAATCTACTGTTATACATTATTCAATTCTTGACATTATATTAATAATTCACATTAAGTAGGCACTCTTTTTGATAAAATTTGCACAAATCGTAAATCACAGAATTAAAAAAGAAATTAAGAAAAAACTATAATTTGGGAGAAAATAACACGGATTTCACAGAATATGCTAGCGTCAGTTGTTTTCAGATCCACTATTGGTCCGAGTCCATAACAATGTTATTGATAATTAACGCAACTTGTAACACACTTTATAATTCATATTGTATACCATCTGTATTGTTTTCCCTGTTTGTTGGTTTGTTCCGTTTGTCTTGTCTTGTCGTTTAGCATTTACGTTAGTGTCTATTTTAGTTTTTTTTGTCTGGTTTTGCATTAGTACTTTGTATTTTTATTGTATTGTATTTTTATCCTGTGTTTTTTTATCTTATCCAAATAGCTTATCGCTCAATACATTAATCTGCATATGTCCTTCCGCTTGGATTAAGAAGTGCTTTTTCCCCTTATGAAAGTAACACCAGCCATTGTCCAACAAATGTGAACTTCAAACAAGTGCATATCGACCAACCAATTGGCCAACTAACTTGTTTGACACACCTAGTCTAATAGGTTATTCTCTGAAGAATAAGTCTAGGTGGTGAAGTAAAAGCTGCATCACGTTTTTAACTACACACTTTTTCCATATTGTTTCCACTGGGGTTTTGCATTGTCGGTGACGTTAAAGTAGTTAACTATTAACTACTGCTACTAGATCTGCACAGACTTAGGACGTCACGACTCTACTAGTCAGGGTTGCATAGCGATGGCAATGTTTCATAGTTTGTCTTCACCAGAATGGAGTTCAGTGGCACCAGAGGGCGTCTACGGCTGTGGCGCCATTGGCGCTACTTGTTGATGTGTGAAATTCTGATGTTTGATAGGTTGTTCAGAAATTCAGAAAGTTACTCTTCTGATCAAGGTCATGCAAAATAAAGCTAATGACTCTGAATCCTCTATATTATAATTCAATTCATAGTATAATTCAATTATATTCACATAAAAAATGTTAACATGTTAAGAGTTATGTACTGGAATTATAAAATATCAATACTATTAATATATATTACTATCGAGCTACAATCTGCAATCAATCAAATATCTCAACAAGATCTCAATAACAGCCAACAAACTTATCAAAGTCAAACCAAAAAGTTAAGTCGTGGAGAAGAGGCTGAACCTCGCCAGTGATTACGTTTTATAGACAACTGAAATCACGCGTGAAATTACCATCACGTTAGGTTGTGACTGGCGAGCAAGGATATCTAACAAGTATGACGCATGAAGTCTGCGCAGATTGGAACTAGCTCCCTGTTAGCAATAATAATCTTTTACTACATTAACGTCACCGACAATCCAAAAACCCAGTCGAAACTAGATGGAATAAGTGTGTAGTTCAAAACGTGACGCCGCTTTTACTTCTTCGCCCCCTCATGTTTGTTATGTACGATCATTCAAAAACCCCATGTTATTTCCCATAGACATTTGACCGAGGGAGCCGGGAGGCGACTGTGTTTTTCGTCGGCGGAATCCGGAAGAAGTCCCGCCTTAAATGCTAGGATTGGACAGGCAGCCTGTCAGGCAAACTCGCACGCTGACTCCTAACTGTGCGTCCACACCAAAGGTGACGGGGCGACACGATTCCATACAAAGCCAACGTAGAAACGCGAATGGGGCAAAACTTGTTGCTACAAAAACCTGCGACAGGATTTGAGTGATTGCGTGGCATTAAAGACCTGTCACGGGCCAGTGCGTTCACGTAGATTTTAACCCTAACCCTAACCCTTTGCCATGACATTCGCGTGATGACAGCCAATCAAGGTTCACTCCCTGGGTGGCGTAACAGTCCATCAGTGTTCAACTGGCTTGGCCAACCGTTCCCTGCACTCCGCAGTGAACCGCAGCATGGAGGAGAAAGTGAATGTTGCTGTTTGCGACTCCCAGAGCTCTATATGATGATATTATTAACCCATAAACGTCGGGCATTCCGACGTCTCTCCCTCTTCCACAACAGGTAAAGACATGCAATGTCGGTTATCTCGGCCATGGTTGAGAATGAATAGGCATGAAGCACCGTTGGCGGGCAAAGGTTGTTGTGCGACAAAATTCGCCTGACATAACTGTACAGCGAAGGATTATGATTTGTCGCGCAACAAAACTTCAGCGACAGCACGACCAGGCGAAAAATTTGTCTTTTGGTGTGAACGCACAGTAACCCTAACTGTTGGTTCACACCAAAAGACACATTTTTCTCATTGGTTGCGCTGACGCCGAAGTTTTGTCGTGCGACAAATCATAATCTGTTATTTTTAGCAGTTATTTTTTCGCACAGCAAATTTTGTCACGCAACATCTTTTGCCAACATCATTTATGGGTTCATAATATCATCCGGAGCGCACACAGCTTTGTGCCGTGATATTATATTTGTGATATTGTATTTATTATATTACATAGATATTTATATATTACGCCTATATATATATATAATATCATATATTATATCGGATTCCGCCTACGAAAAGCACATTCGCAGCAGAGAGAAATATTTATTTTTGTAGGATAAGCCTGGGATTCTCGCCTCTGATTGGTTAGAATGGCTCTCCTCCGATTGGTTATGGTTAGGGTTTGGGTAAGGGTTAACCCTAACCCTAACCATACCCCGAGACTTACTCTTCAGGAGGTCTATTTGTTGAAATTCTATTCACATACAAATAGCAGAATAACAATTTGGCCCGAATAAAATTATTTTGGGGGAGTGGCTTGGGAGGAAGGCCAGAAGGGACGGGTGGGATTTTTTTTTCGGTTGGATGCTTTCAAAATCTAGTTTACGTTGGCTGATTTCTCATAATCTCCTACAATAGCTTCAACCCTGGGGGATAAACACCTCGACCATTTCCGCAGAACTCTCAGCCCCTCTCAACACTGTTCCTTTGATGAAGTGTTGGTGTTCGAGGTTTGAGCTGATACAGCTTTAAAAAACAAAAAAAAAATCATAATATTCTCTATTGCATTCATGAACTACATTTCTAGCGTATTCTATTATTTCAACATCGATAATCGAACATCAGTAACATCTTGAAATTTAAATGTTTAATTTTTATTTGGGGAACCTATTTGTTACGCCAACATGTTATGATCACTGGTAAAAAGCCGATTTCATATATTTATTCATTTGTCTGAGTGTAAGCTCACGTAAGTACTTCGGTACGTACAAAATAGAAGAGCGACATCTTGAGGCGGTTTGCTAAAATGCAGTATTTAGTGTATCACCTTTTCACGTCTCCTTTAAGCTTTGCATTCACATATCTCTCGTAAAAAAAAGTTGTGACTTTTGACAACATGTTCTCTTCCTCATTTGACGTTATAATCTCAACGTGTCTGGTGACTAAACCAACATAATGCACATCACCTGTTAAGTAGATTGTTGGTGACAATGGATGCAAGGTCGCAAGAAAGGGGGGCTTAGCTTCGAGGGCAAATAAAAGTGTCAAACTAACTCGAGGAAATGATGGCAAAGCACCACCTCCTACATAACTACAGACTACATCCACAATAGGGTTTGCATGAGCGAAAGGGGGTTTATTCTCGAGCTAAAACTTTAAGCACAGTTCACTTGCATGCCAACACAAAATAAAGTCACTATCGTTTTTAGCAGCAACACATCACAACACATACATTATCATTTAGAAATCAGACAACCTGTATCCCGTTGCATGTTCTTCCCGTTTATATCATGCTGTGTTGTTGGATGCAGCTTGCAGGATCTGCAGCCCATTCTATTTAGGCTCTGTACCACACCAAAGCCAAATCCTTAGACCAAACTACAACTAATGGGAATTGTGCCTCCACACTGACCATCCATACATCCTCATATGACTTTAAAACAAACGGATATTACCTCCGGCCGTCGTAGATCGGGGCGCTCTTTATACGCTGCATTGAATTATTTCTTACTTTCGTCTTCCATCCATTTCACAGTCGCCATTTTCCGTGGTGGTCTAGTGTGGACCAGTCCATTTACTATAAAAGGGTTAACACAAATACGGCCGAGACAATACAACACGTATTTTTAATAATGATAAATTCGTCCACATATTTAACCAAATGGGTTGTGTTTATTATTAACCATGCTATAGTATGCTTTTACGCTGTTATTTTCGGGAATTGGCAAGAGGAACGATTTGTCTGTCAAAGAAAATAACCCAGAATGAAAATATGGTTTATTCCAGATGGGAGGCATAAAAAACCTGAGTTAATGACCCTCTCTTTAGAGCTGGCAGATTGCTTTTTAGGTTGAGGACGTTACATGTTTTCATACATTTAATAATACATACAGAACACATTTGGGCCAAATGACAAAGTTCCCATTGTAAATCAAACCGGCTCTAGTAACAGCCTTATAAAAAGCAGACCCATCACCATACCCCCTCTGTGGTTTTCATTTTGTTACAGGTCTTTGTTGCCTGGATATCAGGTGATCATTCAATTTGTGTTCTCTCCATTCAACATCTACATTGATTTAGATTTTCAACGTAGCTAATTGAATCCAACGTGTGGACTCGTGTTCAGGGAGCATTAGGGACTGTGTGAATAGTGAGACCACACTGTGTGTAATTCAGAAGTGTAACTGTCAGTTTCCGTTGAACCTTTTAAGGTTCTTATAAATTGGCGCTGAAAACGCGAGGCTCGCGCAGCCACTGCAGGCGGTGCTGGAGGCGGGGGGTCATCCTCCACACCCACTGACCGTCTCACTGACCGGTAGAAACACCATGCAAATACACATTTACCTATAATATACATATGCACAGCTAAAGGATAAGTGTTTATTCGTGTTACTGGGGTTAGCGGGGTTAATCAGAAATATTCTTGCCCTTACTAAAATCAACAGTTAGTACAGCTTATAAATGCAGCTAATAAACAGCGTGTTCAACTAAGCTAGCTTCTTCATAGTGTAGTGCAAAAAATAAGGAAGTGTCATCAGGTTTTCGCTAGTGGAAAGAGAAGGTCACTAAACGTTTACACATTGTCAGCACTGCCTGACCAACCTGTTGTAATCGTCCCGTGTTTGTTCAGATGTGATCACGCCTGCGTATTCAATTAAAATGGTGGACGCCAATGACACCATCTTGTCCCTGGACCATCTCTTCTTTGAAGGGCCTGTCGTCCACAAAGTGTGAGTAGAGGGAATACGTCCACCTTCTTTCTTCATCCAGCCCCCACTTGCCAAAAATATACACACTCTCCTTCCCCCTCTCTTAATTTGATTGGGTTCTTTCTGACAGGAAGCCAATGTGCCAAGAGGCCAGTTCATGGAGGTTGGATGCCCCTCCATCCACCTCTCAGATCCCATGCACCCAGGACATCCAGAAAGAAGCAGAGACTCTCTCGTCCTTATGCAGTGTGTATTTCTTGTTATCTTCCCTTTCCTTTGGCTTTATAAAATCCTCAGCTCTGGTACAATTAAAGTAAAACAATGTACATTTGTGACTCAACAACTATGGTTGCTTGAATATAGGCTTCAGTGTTTCCCCTAGAATTTTTTTCAGGTCCGGTGGTACCCACCGAAAAAAAACCTAAACAGACGCGACGCGTGTGGCAAACGCACAGCAAGGCACAGCAAGCAGTCTGCAATTCTGCAATTATTATATATGCATTCAAATTTTTGTTCACCCAGAGCGTATTCAAGATCACAAGGAGAGAGTGACTTATTAAGGTGCATTTATTGCATACAAATGGAACATGCTACATTGGCACTTCAACCACACAGTGTGCATCGTTCTCTGCTGCACTTGATTTTTCTGGGTTTTGTGAAGAACTTCACCAAGGCCTTGTCGTAGGGGAACTTGGCCACAGGGGGACCATCAGGCGTTTTCGCACCGGCAGTACCTTTTGTAGTTCCTGGAACTAAACGTTCCTAGTACCTTTTTGTTTGCGTTCGCACCAGACGATTGGGGGATTTTTGGGGGATTTTTTCTCCCCCGAAACAGTAGTTCCAGGAACTATTTTAGCTCCTACTTCGAGGCAGGTACT
>JAOPUD010000154.1:16970438-16983530 GCA_027122715.1 Trisopterus minutus | reverse complement strand
CTGACTTAACATAGGCTGTATATAATACAGGTTAAACTGACTTAACATAGGCTGTATAATACAGGTTAAACTGACTTTACATAGGCTGTATATAATACAGGTTAAACTGACTAAACAGACTATATAATGCAGGTTAAATGAGTTAACAGACTGTAAACCTGACTGTAAACCTGAACTGTCGTTCACTCCGATGGAGATAAAAACCTAAATAAAGAAGGATATAGGTCTAGTTCTTTTTTGACCTATATACTTACCTATACAGTAAGAATACTTACTTAAGAAACAAACAAACAACAGCAAAAACGAAACTAACCGGGGCAGAGGAGCGGGGTCAGCAGCAGGAAGGACCACACCGAGGGCCGCAACCTCGGCCGCACAGGGGGACGCAGGACGCCCGCGGAACCACCGCTGGGCACCATGTCACATCTCTCTGCTGTACATTTATATATAGTTGTACATACACATATAGCTGTCCGTGTGGTCGGTGACCGTCGCACTGTAGCGTTAGAGACTCTGCGACGCGTCGCCCAGCTCACACAGCTGTTAGGACTACTTCCTGGAACGCCTTCTGAAGGAGGACCGTCACGGACCGGACCTGCAGCGGCGCTGTTCTGCCAAACTACGGAGAGGGTGGCGACTGGGGCCCGCAGGGAGGCGGAGCCTGACGACAAGCCCCGCCCAGAAAGGTCCGGCCACGCCCACAACCAGACTGCGCAGAGTGGCGAAGTCCCGCCCCTTCCGGTAGAGCCCATGGACCTATGAGATCTAAAAACATGAATGGGTTTCAATGGAGAGAAAGTCATTATTTTCTGGTCCCAGTCTTTATATGCCCTGGATTACACATATGTTGTTTGTGGATTTTAATGATATTTTTTCATGCAAAGAAAACTACAATATTTCACAAAGAAGTTTGATAATCTTATGTTTTGTGTGAGGCAGCTTTGTGAACTACAGCTCTTCGCTGCTCTCCACGCATATGATGACGTCACCACACACCACCTAACTCTGGTGAGACATGCATCTCTCTGCTCCGCTTCACCGCTGTTTTTCAAGGTGAGGATAAAAGCCTTGAAAGAGGTGAAACCAGTATAAGTCGGCATGTGGAGAGTTTTAGTTATGCCGATGGGGAGATTGTCGGAGATTCCGAGTCTTCACATCGGATGGGAATCGAAAGAAAGAACAGCCGTAGCTACTGGAATGGGTACATTCAGGAACAAACACACCTGCATCCTGTTCTGATTAATGGCTCTGAGTCGCTGTGAGGTGATGAGTCTGATGTGAGGTGATGAGGCTGATGTGAGGTGATGAGTCTGATGTGAGGTGATGAGTCTGATGTGAGGTGATGAGTCTGATGTGAGGTGATGAGTCTGATGTGAGGTGATGAGGCTGATGTGAGGTGATGAGGCTGATGTGAGGTGATGAGGCTGATGTGAGGTGATGAGTCGCTGTGAGGAAGGGTGATGAGTCTGATGTGACGTCACATACGCGACATCAGGCGATATGTAGTCTTTCTCGTTGTGTTTTCTCTACAGCCTTTATCTGAACAATTGCACAATAAACGGTCAAACTCTTGGAATTAAAAATGATCACTTAAATCCACAAACAACATGTGTAATCCAGGGCATATAAAGACTGGGACCAGAAACAAATTACTTTCCATTGAAACCCATTCATATTTTTAGATCTCATAGGTCCCATGGCCTCTACCGGAAGGGCCGTGACTTCGCCACTCTATGGTGTGTTCAAGAGGCCTCGGCCTTCTGAGCTCCAAGTGGGGAAATCTCCCAGCTTCCTTGCGGCATTTCTCGGAGGCGCGCCCCCTTCCGGTCAGCCCCCCTTGGAGTCTGAGCGAGGTGATGACGCTGAAGAGACCGTGAAGGGATTTATTTTCTTTTTATTTGTAACACGTTGATCATGTTAATGTTGATTATAAATGCTCTTACACACTTGATTACATTGCTACTTTATTCCGGTCACCAATGTATGCACTTCATGGTCTTCCTCTGCGTGCGATACAATGTAAAGTTGTGTTGTTCATTTTCGAGCTGGTTTGCTAAAGAGGCTAATGTAGCTAATGGTGCATTTTATTATCCATCCGTCTCGGAGGTCCGAGGACGTTGCCTAGCAACACGCCCCTTTTACTCAGACGGCGAACTTGCCATCTCGGTTGAACTCAGTGCAGACCGAGCAAGGATTCCAAGACAAAATTCAAGATGGCTGCGCCCAGTGTGACTTGTAAGTGAACTGTTTTCATAGTGTTTGGACCGCTTTGGTGGTTTAAATGGCAATTTCAATCACTCGTAATACTGTAATAACTTACTGCATCCGTATCTCTGCCTATGGGTATGGGAGTCGGTGTTGTGGCAAGGCCAATATTGTACAAAGACCTGTTTCAAACAGGTGTTTGCTAAACGTCCCTAGGGTTGCCAACAGAAGATAAATTAAAACATGAAATGAAGTGAAAACTGTAGAAGTTCAAATGGCTGTGTTTTCATAAGGTGAGGTAATAGTCATAATCATAATAAAAAAATCGGCCAATGCTACCGCGACACAGCTTTCCAGGTGGCGTCCATGTTTTTCTCAGAGGACCGACGCGCAAAACATAATAAAACGCTTGAAGTGTGGGCGTGGCGTCACATCCGAGGTCCGAGTCGGTTCGCAGAGAATACTAAAACGCACCATGAGTTCAACCGAGATGGCAAGTTCGCCGTCCGAGTAAAAGGGGCGTGTTCCTGCGTGTCGCTAGGCAACGTCCTCGGACCTCCGAGACGGATGGATAATAAAACGTACCATTCGTTTGACCCGCCCCCAGCTTCCGCCCAGAGAATTCGTTTGACCCGCCCCCAGCTTCCGCCCAGATAATTCGTTTGACCCGCCCCCAGCTTCCGCCCAGAGAATTTGTTTGACCCGCCCTCAGCCGACCCAGCTGCTTCTGACGTCACTTGACTCACTTTGAGCGCGGAGTTTGTTGGCGGAAAAAAAAGATCTGTGAAATAAGTCTGATACAAAGTGGCTTCCTTTATCCTGTGTTGTGTTGAAGATTTCCTCGTCGAAACACGAAAACATTTGTCAACAATATTTTCGTTTGAAATGAGAAATTGAATTGAATTATTGAAATAAAAGGATCCAATAAAGGTGAGTCCATGTTGCCTGTTAGCCACAACAACGGAAGGAGGAACTTGATTGAATCGATCGATGGCGTTTATCCACCATTCTACACTAGTATATATGCATCATCGACTAAAATTGGTTCATATTATGTATCACAATACAACACAACGACACTTCTATGCAATATTTTTCCGGTCTTGAAAGTGAAGTTTTGTCTGTTGACATCATGGCTTGTGTAGATGGAGGAGTCTCCTATTAAGAAGGAGCTGAACCACACTGAGGAGCACCCCGTCCAGGACGAGAGGAGCCACAGGAGAGCCAAGAGATCAAGTGGGTCTACTGGTAATCGGTTCACGTTGCGTTGTGCTGCTTTGTTTTTGTTGAAGGGAAATGCACAAGAAGACGAATGCGCCCCCAACATAACTCGTTTTTGCTTATTTTGTCCAGGGAATGTGGAGATGGAGATTGACAACCTTTACAAAGCAGTCCCTCAGCTTCATAAAGTGTTCAACGTCATAGACAAAATCGGAGAAGGTATGTTCCCACAATACCATTCATTTCCGTTTCTTAATCATGACCATTGCTCAATCATTAAAAGCAGGGTTATATACCTAGCCATTCAACTGTGTGTGTGTGTGTGTGTGTGTGTGTGTGTGTGTCCTCAGGCACCTTCAGTGCAGTGTACCTTGGGGAGGCTAAGATGCTGGATGGGGGCCGGGAGAGGTTCGCCCTCAAGCGCCTCATTCCCACCAGCCACCCTGCTCGGATCGCTGCTGAGCTCCAGTGCCTCACCATCGCTGGGTGAGTCCCACGTTATTACACTGGCATCATGTTGTGTTATTCTGATTAAGGATTGTGTCCTAATTAGCTTGGTTGGATTCATATTGTTAAAATGAGTCATGGATGTCTGTCGGGTTTTCAAACCGTTACATTTAGGGCATTTAGCAGACGTTTTTATCCAAAGCGACTTACAAAAAGTAAATTTTTCATAAGAAAGTGCAAAAATATATTGTCGGTGCAGTAAGGATGTTCATAGAAGCAAGCGCAAAGCCCTAACAATCACTAGGATAACCCATTCCCCATATACATCAAAGATAGCTAGGATACGATATTGTGTGTGTTTGTCCTATATTTGTCCTTGTTTTTATTAGTCAAAATTGTTCACGCTCCCTTTTTGCCCTTTAGAAAGCTGGCATAGATATTTTTATCTTAAGTTAACACCTTTCTTCTTAGGATCACGTTAACAGTTATAGTGTGTTGTACCGTGCAGACGTGTGGTACAGCACACTGTTCTGTTCTCTGAACCCCCTCTCATTCGCACAGGGGCAGGGAGAATGTGATGGGCGCCACTTACTGCTTCAGGAGGGAGGGAGAGGCGGTGATCGTCATGCCCTACATGGAGCACCAACCCATAGGGGTGAGAAGGACCACGTACTGCCTCCTCGGACAACTCCTTTCCCTCTGGAAAGGAGTTGACTTCTCTCTTCCTCTGTCAGGCGTTTCAGAGATGGGGAGGTTTAGTGTGTCCATAATAATAATTAAGCACCGTTCTTTTGACATTGAATTACATTGCATTCTTTGGTCTTTATTTTTAAATGCCATGATTTACTGTTTTGTCCCTTTTTAACAAATGTTTTCAGATATCACTAACTTAATTTCCACCAAACCAGTGTTACAATAGTAATACTAATGAGCCGTCGTTTGTCCCTCAGGAGATCATCGGGCTGCTGAGCTTCGAGGAGGTCCGTCTGTACATCTACAACCTGCTGAAAGCCCTCAAACACATCCACCAGTTTGGGATCATCCACCGCGACATTAAGTTCAACAACTTCCTCTACAACCGGAAAGCCAAAATGTGAGTGTGTGGGGTGGTGCTCGACGGACTGGCAAACATTCTACACGTTATTTCTAATCAGTTGTTTATTCATCTCTATTGTCACCTGTTAACACTTGTTAATTTATCCAAGAAATGGGCAGCAGAGCAATTAGATATATTGGTATCATTTGGATCATGTTCATATTGTAAAGATTTATACATGATCTTTTTTCTTTTTTTTTTACTGTGCATTAATGGTTTAATTAATGAATGCTTGTTAGAAGTTTTATTCAGACAATAAACAATTTGCATTTGTTTGTTGTTTGTTTGCAAGTTTTAATGGATGAGCGAGCACTACGAGCCCATATAAGGACCTACTATGACTGAAGTCTTCTGTCTGACTGCAGGTATTCCCTGGTGGACTTCGGCCTTGCGCAGGGCACAGCCGACACCCAGATCGAGCTGCTGAAGGTGGTGAAGCAGAGGGCCACTCAGAAAGCTGGGGGGGCCACGGGGAAGACAGATACTGGGGCTCTGGGGAAGAAGGCCCCTAGAGCCCCAGACACTCTCACACCCCTCACCAACACCGGCCC
Organism: Trisopterus minutus; assembly: GCA_027122715.1. NCBI lineage: Eukaryota > Metazoa > Chordata > Actinopteri > Gadiformes > Gadidae > Trisopterus > Trisopterus minutus. Next base: position 16,978,010 of record JAOPUD010000154.1, on the reverse strand, counting down.
CACCTCTTCCCCTCAGCCCCAACAGCAGTCACCTACTCCGCCATCCCCCTCCTCCTCTTCTTCCACCAGCACCACCGTCACCCCCACCACTGCCACTGCTGCTACCTCATCTCCGTCGACTGGGAAACGAGTGGCGAGGCCCGCTACCACCTCCACCACCACTTCTAAACACACCAAGGTGTCATGGGGCTCATGCGTTAAACCTAAAGGGGCACTTGGTTGGTTTTGAAAGAGAGGGATTGCATGCCAGCACACTGTCACCAAGGCTTTATTTTACAGTGTTACCTGTTGGCAGTTTATACTTTTGCCAATATCGATGAACCCGATTAGGGGATATTATTACAGAGGATTACCAAATATATTTTGAGTGTAACAGCCTAAGCTTTCAAAAAGCACAGGTAACACTGGTGGAGTCGGTTGGGTTGTATTTTTCAAACAGTGTTGACAAACTTCGTCATCTGAATCCTCAGCACAAAGGGCACAGATATAGATATATTCACTTCTCCTTATTTCAATATGTAGTACCTTCATGAATTGTCTATATCCACCATTTTACATTTGCAACATCCCAACAAAATGTCAAATACTCTTCACCCCAGATCCAACAGAAGCTGCTCCCTGCGTGTCTGTGCTGACCCTCTGTGTGCTGCTGGGCTGTAACCGTGTTCTTGGTTGTGTTTGTAGGAGTTGACCCGTCTGAGCCGGACCCCGCGGCTCGTGTTTGGAGAGAGGAACCTCAACAGCGTCCCCTCGGCCCCTACCACCAAGCCCCCAGCTGGCAGGATAGAGGTGGGCACCCTCACTCCCTCACCTCCCAACACATCAGCACAACCGTTCACACTCACAGTCGGGATTTTGCTGACACTTTTATCCAAAGCGACTTGCATTCATTCACACACAGAAGTCAACCATGCAGGGCAACAGCCAGCTCGTCAGGAGCAGTCAGGGTTATGCGTCTTGCTCACGGACACCCCCACACACACCAATCGCTAGAGCCGGAGAACGAAACAACAACCTTTTGGTTACCAGTCAACCCACTTCACCTCCTGAGCTACTGCCGCCCTTCACCTGTTCAGCTGTAGCTATTACCGTCTTCTTAGCAGCGGCTTGAAATGAAATGGTATAACGTCTACAAAGAGGCAGGCGCAGTCAACTCAACAAACACAAAGACTTTGTTACATTGCATTTCCCTCTCATCATAATGAGGGATGGCTGTGCCATTTCTAACAAATTAGTCAATTACATTAAATTGTATAGCCCTTAATCACCGGTACAGTCTCAAAGGGCCTAACGGGCCTTATATTTATGACACCCCCCTGACCCTAGCCCCCCAGAAGGCAAGAAAACACTCCCTTGGACTCAAATGATCTTAAATCTTATCCACAGCCTTTTATTTTTTTATTTTAAGGCTGAATGACTAAGTGGTAATAGTCAACAGTGAGAAGTGTGTTGCCAATACATTGCATCCATCGGGTGGCTTCCCTGGTTTGAGTGGAGGTTCTCATCATCTCCCCCCTCTCCTCTGGTCAGCTGGTGAAGCCCATGAGGATGGAGGACCTGGTCACCAGGAGGGTCGCCCCGGTCCATAGGAGACAGGCCCCGGCCGGCCGCCGTGCTCCACCTGCCAGGAGCCTCGCCCGGACCTCCGCCGTCAGCCCCTCCCTCACCTGCAACTGCTTCCAGACTGAGCGGGTCTGCAACATCTGCATGTCCAGGTAGACCATGTGAGGAGTCGCCTCAGGGCCGCGTTGAACCGGTTACTACTGGAACAGTTAACTAAAACAAATGGAAGCCTTTGAGAATTTTAAAGAGTTTTGTAATAATTATGTTTCGTAGTTTTGTGATAATAATCAGTAGAATGTGTGGTGGGAGTGGCCCGAGTCACGTGTCCTGTGGCTCTGATCCCTGCTTCATGTCTCTGTTTGCCCCAGGAAGAAGCAGGTGGCCCCCAGGGCGGGAACCCCCGGCTTCAGGGCCCCAGAGGTCCTGACCTGCTGCCCCACCCAGGGAACCGGTGAGCCACCACCCAGTCTGAGGACCCGTGTGTGGGTCTGCCTCTGCCAGACCAGTCCTCTCTTATTCTCGTCCATCTCTGTATTCGCTAATCAACGTAGTCCCGCCCACAGTAGAAAGAAATTAGATGCCAAAAAAGTCTGCTAACGTTGTCTTTCTGGTTCTTAGTTTAGACGATCTGCACTGACCAGTTATCTCTTTTAGGAAAATGGTCGCAGTAACTTTTTGTTGTGACTCCACGACAGTATTGTTTGCCTTTGATTGCTCTCACCTGTAAATCGCTGTCGATGTCAGCCTCTGCTAAAATTGCAAAGTGAGACGCATGCTGTTCAGTTGAAACATCCAACCATCCTTCTCTGCTCTCACACTGTCGTTGGGTCTCCCCTGCCCAAGCCATAGTGTGGCTGGATAAAGCATACGCTTAATGAGTCAATTAGATCAGCCATTGGACCTGTTAGTACTGGGCCTGGAAATATTTCCAGAAAAAGCCTTTGTGTTTATTTAAGTCTCAGATGTCTTTTCTTGTTTCTCTTATAAATTGTATTTTTTATATTATTGCATTGTTGAAGGGAGCCTGAGACTCCATATTGAAAAACAGCCACATACTTTGCTTAAAAATTATGCTCTCGGATCTTAAAATGAAGGCATTCAAATTGACTACCGGTCCTCCAAATATTTGTATGAATATTTCGGTCCTTGGAACAAAACCGGTTGGAAACCCCTGAACCATATCACGTGACCCGCTCTCCCCTGGTGATAACACGGTGCTCTGGTCCTCCAGCCATCGACGTGTGGTCGGCGGGCGTCATCCTGCTGTCTCTGCTCAGCAACCGCTACCCCTTCTTCAAGGGCAGCGAGGATCTGGTGAGCCTCACGCAGATCATGATCGTACGGGGCTCCAGGGAGACCGTCCAGGCTGCCAAGACCTTCGGTGGGTACGCACGCACAACCAAAATATCACTACGCCGATATACCATCGCCCTTCGTGCGATACGAGAATCAATACACTGGCAGCAAATATCGATATGTTATTAAAAAAAAACTTAAAAACTCAGTTTGAACCATTTACAACCTTAAGACCTTTTCATGGCGATGGATTTGATTATTTGGTGGACAACTCCTCCTCTAGGAAGGCTGACCCCTCATGTCCCCTCCCCCCTCATGTCCCCTCCCCCCTCTGGTCCCCTCCCCCCTCTGTTCTGCCCTGCCACTTGTTTTACTCTGTATCTATTAATATGTAGATAGTGTAATCAATCACTGCGTCATTATGACCACTGAATGTTGATCTCAGGCAAGGCGGTGGTCTGCAGCCGCGAGCTCCCCCGCCAGGACCTGCGGCTGCTCTGTGAGCGGCTCCGGGGGCGGCGCCCCCCGCCCGACGGGGACCCCGGGGAGGAGGCAGCCACACGCCTGGAGGAGGTGAAGGAGGACCAGGAGGAGGGGCCCCAGCACAGCGGCGTGGCGGCCAGTGCACCCGGGCCACAGGGCCCACCCACCGAGGAACCGCCCCCGCCGCCCGTCAACGACCATCACCTCCCCATCAAGAAGCAGCAGCGGCGCTTTGATTGTACCGATGGAGCCGGCCTCCCTGCTCAGAAAGCCCCCCGACTGGAGGGTGATGAGGGGGCTCGGGCGGAGGAGCAGCGAGGCTGGGACAGAGTTCCAGGCGAGGCCTACGGGCTCCTGGACAGACTGCTAGACCTGAACCCGGCCACCAGGATCACAGCGTCGGAGGCCCTGCTCCACCCGCTGTTTATAGACCTCCAGTGACCCACAGAGGTTCAGTGGAGGCCCTGCTCCAACCACTGTTCAGACCTCCAGTGACCCACAGAGGTTCATTGGAGGCCCTGCTCCACCCACTGTTCAGACCTCCAGTGACCCACAGAGGTTCAGTGGAGGCCCTGCTCCACCCACTGTTCAGACCTCCACTGACCCAACGGACGGGTTTCAGAGAAGCAGCCTCTTCTTATGGAGTGGTTATTAATGAACAGAGCCCCTGAGTTTGAACTTTAGTGCCCTAAAAATGGAGCAGGAGTTAGAAACCTGATCAGTTTGGATCGGAGCTGGTTCACTGATTTATTTAAAGGGTGAGGGTTAGTTTTATTTAAAGCCAGCAAACACCCACAGCATGTTTTGTTTGGGTGGGCTGGAGGTTGGTTTTCAGTTGTAAATAATTCCTGGTGCCTACGCTTTATGCATGTAAAGATGAGCGAGTACTATTTAAATGTTTTTAATTTTATAGAAAAAAAAATTATAATTTTTTTATTATTTTAAATAAAAAACGTGAACTGATGAGCTTATATCTTGTCTTATGTTTTCATTCACTTATACAACAGATGGATTATATCTAGTGGAATCTGAGGAAACACAGTTTGAAAGAAAAGGCCACCAATTTAATTTCTGGACAAAAAAAAGAAGACTAACTATTTCAGTGTTCATACATGGTTGGCTGAATAACATTAATCATATATTGTCATACTTAAATACTGAACAGAAGCATGTTGAGTAACAGCACATCCTAACCTGTTGACCAGAACTCCCCCAGACTGCATTTAGATTTCTCTGAAAGCGCTTTTTACTTTTTCTTTGTGTAATTCTACACAGATTATTGTTAAAAAAAATGTGGCCTGTCGGATCAGTTTGTACTACTGGGGATAACCTGGTGGCTCCTTACAACTCGTTACAAGAGCTGAGTGGCCATCAGGGATGAGGAAGGCCTCCATGTTGGCAGACGGGACCAGAGGCGAGAAGAGGCGGTGCAGGCCTCTCTAAGGGCTGTCCTGGACGATCTCCTCCACCCGCACCAGCACGCTCTCCATCATGTCGAACGTGTGTAGCGCAGAGTGCAGAGCCTATCGCAAAAATACATACATTTAAACATAATTTCCACCAAGAGGAGTAATGCAAAATAGGGAGAATGTTGGTGTTTGATTGCCTCTGCGTACCTGTATCTGCGACTCTGACGTCATGTTTGGCAGCTGTTGGTCTCCAACGGCAACAGAGAGCATGGAGTTCTCTGTGGGAGGATAGGTGTGTACAGACCCAACATGTGAAACGCCTGCTCTAGAAACATCAGATACAGTGTAAACATGGGTGAGGTAAGGGGCCCGGGGTGAGGGGAGGTAAGGGGCCCAGGGTGGAGGTGATGAGGGGACGGGACCGGGGGGGGGGCTGAGGGACCTACACAATTGGGGTTAGGAGGCCTCCCATGCTCATGTGTCTCACCTTATTGGAAAAGTGTCCTCCAAATGGCACACCACCATTTATTTAACACTTGCCGTTAGATTCCCAAATAACATATTTTATTAAACACAATGAGTCATTTTCATAGTTTTACTTATTAGCAATATGTCCGACTCTGTTGACCCTTATCACTCAAAACACAAGATGGAAGCTGTCTCAAGGCCATCAAATCTTTCCACAAATAAGGACATATTATATAAAAGTGGAAGGATCATCATTGCCGGGTCTCGACCCTCACCTTTGACCTTTCCCTTCTGGCCGTCCATGGTCCTCTGGAGCTCCATCTCGTAGTGGGCCCTGGACATGTTGAGGCCCACACGCAGGGGCCGCATGAAGCGCTCCTCCAGCTGGGTCAGCTCCGTCCAGACCCCCGTCTGACCGGGGGGGGAACAAGGGACCGATCAGAATCACATCCCGTTGGAATTCAACTCTCTTATGGATACCATTTCTATCAAGAAATAACCCTGAACAATGAAAGAGTTCAGATGACTGAAGAACAGATTTAAAGGGCCGTTACCTGGTTCTCTGTCACCTTGTCTCTGAGGACCAGGTAGCGCAGCAGGTTCAGAGACTCCATTAACCTAGCAGGAGAAACACACAGCATAACATCTGAGCATGAGTCTCAAACAGGGCCTCCATTTAAGTGTTACAGCACAGCTAGAGTATAAAGTCCATGGCAGGTGTGCGTGAGGTCCTCACCGGTCCAGGTTCTGCAGGAGGTCGGTCTCGGGTCCGTCTGGGAGGACGAGCACCTGCCGCAGGAGAGGCAGGAGGTGGGCCCCCAGGAACCAGTCGTTGTCATTCCCTGGCTGAGGACACGCACGTGTGGAAGAGATGAGCCATGTGGAACCCCAGAAAGTGATATTAAGCTCAACGTTGCAGAGGCTTGTTGGGGTTTGAGTGGAGTGAGCTGACTAAGAAAGGTTGTGTGTGTGTGTGTGCGTGCGTGCCCGCCATACCTTGAGGGAGAAGTCGATCTGGTTGCGGATGTTCTTGATGATGTAGCCCTCCACACCTGAGTGGCTGCTTACCTTCAGCATGCACCTGAAACCACAGCCGGTCGGTGAACATCAGCCTCCTTGGTAGATCAAACACTTCACAGAAGCAATCAGTCAAAGTGAGGTGTCATAGGTGGGACTTACTCAAAGAATTTGTACTTGGCTTCCACGTCAAACTTATCAATGCTCAGCTGCAGCAGCTTGAGACCTTTCGCTCTCTGTCGTCAAGATGATTTGTGTTAACAGTAGCAGTAAGTACTAACAGCTGTCACCAAAGAATACATCACTAGATTTAAACAGCTGAGTCATTGTTATCTATAGAATGTTAGGAATTGGTCACACACCTGATAATAAGTGGAAATGATAACTTACCAAGTGATGAACTGGACATAAGGTCATGATCTTGACTAAATTCTAGGAACAAAATTGTGTGCAAGAAGAAGAGTGAGCAAGACAAATAAACAACAACTCATGAGATCAAGACTACACAGATGAAATATGCTATTACATATGAAGGTCAGTATGAGCTGGTCTGGATCAGTGTTGAGTGCTCACCTGAGGAACGCTGGTGAAGGTTTTGATCTCCAGCTCATTCACAGAGAGGCTCCCATCAACCACCATCACCAGACTCTTCTCATACAGCTCCTGGTGATGGGAGAGAATCTCAATAACATGGCACAAAGTACATTGTAAGACTGTGGGATTTGTGTTGCATCAATTTAAGGCCAAAGGTTGACTTACTTGGCCTTTGTGGATACAATGCTCCTCCGTTCTAAACAAAAACAATAGAACAATATGTTCAAGATAACACTGACCCAATTCAACACATTGGTCCCCACCAACGCCAGCCCAAGACGTGCCTGGCACTACGTTCTACTTTGGGCCACAAGCTTTGAAACGCAATTCCAAGAACACAGAAATAAGTTAAACATTACAACCCGGGACCGGCATTTAAAATTAGAACTGGCTGTAGTATTGTGGTCGGACAAGCCATGATTTCTACGTTAGTTTCTTTCCCTGGTGACATATCGTGGTAATTTCATGATTTAGTTCAGTAAATGTGTTACATATGGCTCAAGTTAAGATAGACCAACAGCAATCCTCTTAACAGCGGTCACTATATTACATATATACAATACATTGCAAATACATATATATAATCTAATCCAATGGATCAACCCATCAGGTACCTTGACAGGAGCAAGTTGATGTGTTCCATATTACACCTCAGCATGAAGATCGGACTGGAGAGAGAGAGAGAGAGAGAGAGAGAGAGAGAGAGAGAGAGAGAGAGAGAGAGAGAGAGAGAGAGAGAGAG